>CM027825.1:28127730-28580100 GCA_016097485.1 Eucalyptus sideroxylon x Eucalyptus melliodora
AAATTGTGCTAGATTTTTACTTGCTGGAATGAATAAATAAACTCAACAGTAGCAAATAGCTATAGTTCACTAGTAAACAAGATATATGATATCCATAGACGGTAAAACAATATAAGTTGGCAAGTATGACATGCCAAGCCCTAACACACAAATGACTGACTAAAATGGATATGGAAAATGAAGCCAGTCCTATGAAGCACCCAAGTTTCCAGCAAATTGTTCAAGCAATCAAACCTACTTACCAATCATGATGATAATGACGACAACACCAACCATTCGACAGTTGACATGTAATTTCAATGGTAAAGTAGAACCTAGTACGAGTTATTATTGCAAATGAGTGAATTAGAGAAATCACATCACTATTTTTACACAAAGGTCATCTTATGTACTCCATCTTTTGACATGTTATTTTCGTATTTTGCTTTTGAACCTGATACATAATTTACATGCATAAGAAAAGAGGAATAGATTCAGCTGATTATACCTGTCCATTTTTTAGTCCGAAGAGGCTAGGTCGTATTACCGAAGCTCTGAGAAAGAACCTTACAGAGCCAAACCCTTGAGACCATGGAAAACACAATTATGATGAGAACACTAGCCAATCAAGGTCCAAAATCCAAAACAACTCAACAACAGTTTTTGTTAGCAAAATGGATTCAATGTAAGACTGCCATTAAAGTAATTGAAAATGAGAATATTGTTGTTCCAAACCACAAGATTCAACTCCCTAAGCCCTTCAACGAGCATGAACAGAAACTTCTCTTGAAATGTGGGGTTTTTACCACTGTTTGCACACCAAATCAAATCAAATTAAAACTAAGATGTCTATTTGCACAATTTTCCCAATTAGCTCAACACCAGAAAAATTCACCCATTAAACCCTTGTAACAAAACTCCATATCCAGATCTGAACAGGGAAAGAGGTAACTGCACAAACACTTGGTGTGCAATTTAGAATTACCAGTGCAAGTTATGGTGTGAAACGTGGTGCTGCCATATTCCAACTGCTGATGGTGCTCCTAGAGGCGGAGGTGGAGGCAACACGTTGAAGAATGCAGCAGGTCTGAGCTCGCCGGATGCGAATGATGAATCGGTGTTGTTGATGGAACTCCTAGAGGTGATGGCAGAGGCAGAGGTAGCGGCGACACGCCGAAGAATGCAGCGGGTCTAAGCTAGCTGGACGCAGACTACGAATCGAAGCCACCGATGGGACTCATTATACCATGGCGGAGGTGGAGGCAGCGTCTGGGGTGTCAAACCCAAACTTTCCAGCATTAGGGCTCGTATAGGGGATAGGCAAGCGGAAGAATGCATCAATTTTGAACTCGTCGGGGATAGACAACAAATCGAAGCCGCTGACGTTGTAGATGTCACCCCCAAACTCACTATTCCAATAATTCCAATAGATTTCCTCCCTCTTTAGCTTACCACAATTACGTACTTGAAGCATCGGTAGCTTTTTCAATTTTGATAGGTCTAACATCCTCTCCAACGAAGGGCAATTGTCAACTATTAGAGAGCAAAGGGATCCCAATTCTTCAAGGCCATGAATCTCAACTAATGAAACGCTAAGTCCCAGATCTACCTTTTCTAGATTCTTCATGTGCGACAGATTAAGTACTTCTGGAAGGAACTCACAAGAAGCCATCTTTAATGATCTCGATCTTTTTATTTCCAGCTGCAACGGTGCATCCAGTTGTCTAAGCTCACAGAACTCCACACCGAGTTCCTCCGACTCCGCATCAAATATACTGGAGAATTCTAGCGAACATCTAAAGAATGTCAAGATAGACAAGTCTTTCAAATTGGAAAAATCTAGTGATCGTGTGGTCGCCAGATCTTGAAGTTGGAACTCTCTTAAACTAGAGGGGAGCTGAGGGAGGAATTGCACATTTTTGCAGCACAATTTTAGTGTTTTAAGCTGAGATAGGCTCCTAATGCTAGTGGGAAGAGTAATGACAGGTGTTTCCTGTTGAGATGGGGTACTGATCTGGAGGTATTCTTTAGCAGCAACACTATCTACTTCGTCTTCATCTTCCTCCTGCCAATATTCCTCCCGCAAATAGATCTCCACGGGGGACCACTTCTGCCAACATTTCATGTCAAGCGAATTATGCCAGTCCCATGCGAGACAAGTCAAACTTAGGGGAAGCTCCGGCAATTGTTTAAGCTCGGAACATTTTTCTAGCTCAAGTGTTTGGAGATTAGAGAGGTGACTCATCGTGGTGGGTAATTTGCATATGCGTGAGTACGACAAGTCTAGGATCCTCAAACGGGATAGTCTCCCAATTTCTTTAGGGATTTCGCTGGTCAAGTTGCAACATCCTTGAGCATTTAACTCTTTGAGCTTCTCCACCAGCCTAATCACACTTGGTAATTTTGTTATCCTTGTTATGCCGATCATCCTTAGTACTTTCAATTGCTTTAGATTGCCAATTGAATCAGGCAAGTGATCAATACCTGTGGATGACAAATCCAACTCAACTAAAGATTGTAATTTCCTAACCGAATCTGGAAGTTCTTCTATGTATCTACACCAAGATAAATTCAACTGCGTAAGTTTCACCAAACCTCCAATTGAGTATGGTAGTTTGCTGATTTGCTCATTTGGTACTTTGAAGGTCAACAAAGATTGCAAATTACCGAATGTCTCCGGAAGTTCATGTAGCATAATAGGCATGACAATCTCTGTCAAAGCTTGAAGACATCCTATTTCTTCAGGCAACTTTCGAAGACATTCACATCCCTTCAAGTTCAAGGAAATTAGGAGCTTTAATTTACCAATGGATGGGTCAATTTCAATTAACTTGTAACAATCTTCAAGAATCAATCTCTCCAAGGACATCCATGGAGATAAATCTGGTGTTCTTGAAAATGAGCAATGGTGAAGATCTAGTGCTTTTAGTTTACTTGCCGCCCGCAAAAGAAAATTCATAAAATATATACTGAGAAATGACTTGGAAAAAAATGACATAAGAAACGATATGCATATGCAAGGAGTGGTACTCAAATCGTACTTTGATTTGGTTTCAGCCAATCCATTCTTCCGAAATATCGCTCCATGAAAGGTCAAGAACAACTAAATTAGTTGGATGAAAGTTTGTTGCCTCAAACTTGGGAGGGCAATTTTTCCAAGAAAGCCATCTTAAATTGGAGAAAATATTATTGAAGTCTCCAACAAAGGACACTCCCTCCCCTTCAAAGAACCTTAGCTTCCGTAAATTAGCAAATTCATCATGCTTTAGAATAGCGTCTTCATCAAATCCATCATATCCCACGGATAGTATTTCTATATTCCTACTTCCCGACAATGGAAACACCAAGAAGTCCCAATACGAAGGTCAAAAGAGAATAATTTCAAGCGCTAATAGCCATTCATTTTTACTTTTTCAACAATAGTGTACAACAATTCATAAATTGCCGTTTCCTTTTTACCTCTTTTTGCTTTAGAATGCTCAGGACTTCCTCAAAGTTCCACACTCTACTGCGCTTGCAAGGATCGTTGAAATTCTCTTGACGGACAATTTCCTTTCCAAGGTCCCGCACTTGGTCATGCACCCAAAAAATATTGTCGTCTTTGATTTTTATCAAAGACATGAGAATGAGGATTTCAAGGGCATCGTGTGGGTAGTATCAACAATCACCCCACATGTAAAAAGGGTATGTTTTGTCCTCATTAACAAAGAAACAAGCTATATCCAAGAATACTTGCCTTTGTGCATGATCTAGCCTTTCATAAGTTATTAGCAATTTTCTTTGGATTCCCATGGGAGGAGCTTATGTTAGCTTCTTCAATGTGTCAACCCATAATGCTTCGGATTTACCATTAAGGGATGAACCTATAATTTCAAGAGCTAAAGGAAGATTTCCCAAAGTGGAGACGACTTCTTTTGAAAGGGAGACATAATGATCTGGTGGAGAGTCTCTTCTAAAGGCATGCCTACTGAAAAAATTAAGAGCATAATCAAATTTCATTTCACACGCTTCGTAAGTTGAAACATTTGATGATTTTTTTATGAGGCCTTCACCTATTGCTGCTCCCTCAATCATTAAGACACTTTGGTCCCTAGTGGTTATGATAATCCTACTACCAGAACCAAACCAATTACCTTTTTCTGCTAGACTTTTCAATTGCTCTTTATCATCCACATCATCAAGAACAATGAGTACTTTTTTATTTCTCAGTACTCCCTTGTTGATCATGTTGATCCCATCATTCACATGATAAATTTGGCCATTAGATTGAGAATCAATGAGCTTGGATAACAATTGTTTTTGCACATTTACCATACCATGATTGCCTTTTGATAATTCCCGAACGTCTGCAAGGAAACAACATCGCTCAAAGCTAGAAAAAAGTTTGTTGAAGATGACCTTAGCAAGGGTTGTTTTGCCAACACTGCCCATTCCATGGATTCCAATAAATCACACACTATCAGATCCCACATCCAACATTTTGATTATAGCTTCTACATGATCATCAACTTTGACTAGATGTTCAGTCACATTTTCATGTGCAACCTTCAGCTTAAGTGAAACGGTTCGAATTACCGATCATATCAGATCCCCTTGGCTGCCACAAGGTAAGAACTATGTTAGGATAACTTTTTTTTTTTTTTTTGTAAAACTACTCCCAAAGAGACTAAATTGCCCTCATATGTTGAGGAAATTATGCAAAAAAATCTATACACCAATATGATTCTGATTTTTGCAAATCTCTCTCCGCTCCCAAGCTTCAGTGACCATCACCGTCGGCCCCTGTCGTACCACGCCACCGTTGACATCGCTCACCTTCCTACACTGTCACCATCAAGTTCCGGTGTTGTCGCTCATTGCGCCCGGTCGACGTGCCATCTCGACCTTGCCTCAATTCTCCAAGTCACGTGGGTCATGGCCTTTGCAACCTCTGGCGATGGTGTCATCGGTCTTGAACGGAGAGAGAGAGAGAGAGAGAGAGAGAGTAAAGATGAGTAGGGTGCTATACCACCACAATAGTGTTATTGACTGGGGCTATTGCAGCAATACCACCGATAGTGGCAGCTGTTGGCCACTGCACGTGAGAATTGCGTTCTCACCGCTATAGTGGCCGCCAACAGTAGCGGTAGTGGCCGTCGTCGGCTACTAAACTATATAAAATGGACTAGATGAATATATTATATTTTCACCAGGAAAACGAAATCTACAAATGGAAGTTTGAAAAGTTTACAAATTTACCCTTGATCTTTCCTCCAATTCCATCCCTTTATCTTGCCCACCTCGACGAGAGCCTCTTCCCATGACTCCACTTCAGTGCAGGACATCTTCTGGCGCTTTGAAAGAGTTTGTTTTGAGCTTGACATCAGCAGGTTCCATGTTCAAGAAAATTGGTAGAATCTCTTTATTCCCATTCGATTTCAAGGTGCACTCGACCATATATGCGAGCTCTCGAAGGCACCAATAACTGGAAGCATAATTCTTGGAGAAAATGGGAATGTAGATCTTGAAGTTCTCAATTGCTTGTAGAAGTCCACCACCAATTTCCTTACCGACATGGAGGGATTCATTGTCTCTAAAGACGTTGATCCCAGCCTCAATCATGCCATGGTAAAGACAATCGGTGAATTCATAATGAGTGTTTGTTCCTCGAAAACTTAGAAAAATCTCATACGAAGATCTAAGTGATGCCCATGAACTCGTCCCTTTCTCCATTGTAGGATCTCTAAACACCACAGATTTCAAATCCTTTCTGTCTCTCAGGGAAGTTTGCTTTGGGTGTGCTTGGATCTGAGCGATGGCTGTCAATATTATAGGCTCTCAAGTCTCTGGCGCCATGGGGGTAGGGAAAAGGTGCTAGACTTCGAATATTACTTCAGTCAATATAGTCAACACCCTTCTTTCTTCTTCTTTTTTTAATCCCTTGATGCACCTTCATCTTTTGATTAATTTGTTTAGTGTTCATGTATATCTTTACTGTTTTGCATCGGTTTGGCCACCGAATTTCCGAAATTAAATATTAAGATGTGATTTTTACTTAAAAGCACCATTACTATTATAAAAAAACACATGAATAGCTTTTAAGTGAAGACACTTATATGTAATTCTAATGTATTTACTAAATCAAAATAATGATATATGTATAAAATCTTAACCTTATTTTGAATTAATTTATTTATTTAAATTAAAACTGTTATATATGTATCATAATCTTAAACTCACTTTATGAAGCATTACATGGCCGGTTTTACCAATAAAAGTAGTTAAAATAATATAAGAGATTGAAAAGAGTTATTCACATTATTACTTATGTACAAAATAATGTGACAAATTTTGAATGCTTGGCTATGCCCTACCTTTTCAAATGATTATTTATAGTATATATATTTAGATCCCAAACCAATATGGAAAGATATGACACCACAGATTAAACATAAAGATGGCTAGATAAAAGACTCTAACAATATTTCGAAAATTTGTGAGATTCAATATCAATGAAGATTGCACAAAATCAAACTCAAACATATCAACATCCCATTAAAAAAAAAAAAAAAGAAGATGATTGTAGTGAAATCAACTTGATTTTGGAAATGAAGCTGCGAAATAGCCTAGATAATCGGAATTAGCAATGGAGTGAATATAGAGTGCCCCAAACAATATGTTTTTTATTTATAAAATGAATCGATTTGTAAAATTCTCAATACAAACTATTTCATAGATTATGATCCAATCATGAGTAGCTTGATATATTTTATTCAAAATTTTTAAGTTGCAACTTGTTTATCTTAAATTTTAAATTTATACTTTAAAAGAAGGTAATGAGAAGGACAATGAATTATCAATCCCGATTGGTTTATTTGTATGGAAAGCACACAAGTCCCAAATCATCATTGTCGTTAGCTAATCTCCTCGGCATGTAACACGGAAAAGCAAGCCAAAGTCTTCTAAAATCTTTGCTCACTTCGTTGCATTTTCCTCTTCTTTTCTTCTGACTGAAGAATTCTAAAGTCTTCCATAGCCTTGCTTGCTTAATTGCTAAGAAAGCAACAAGGCAAAAGCCGACTAAAACCTACTCAAGAGAAAAGATTGGCGAGGGTAGGCAAGTCAAAGTCTTCCTCCATCTTGCATTGCCAAACGAGGGAACCTCGTTGAAAAGTCTTCCTCAGATGTGGTTTGCAAAATTGTTTGAGAAATTATTGTCCATTAATCACATTTAAAGGACATGCCAAAAAGTAGAACGCGGTTTACAAGTCATCCCAGAAGTTTCCTAGAAATTTCTTTGATCAATCATTGGGTTATCGTGCTAAGAGTTTCTATGTCCCATTCATTTAATAACAAATTTTAAATCAGAGATCATAGCTTTAGAAATGAAGATATAAAGTGAAATTGGGATACAAAGTGAAGATGATTTTTGAGCTTTTCTTTATTTAATCATAGTAGAGAACATTTAAAAAACCCAATCAACTTTGTATCTATATCATATATGATTTGAATTATTGACATTTGCAACAACATTCATCTTTAAACAAAATTCTTTAGTTAGAAGATTAAACTATCCCTCTACTGAGAAAATTTATATTATGCACCAATCACATGATTGATGTGATATAATCGGTCAATCCATGTTTCCACTGCTAAGTAAGAGTGAAAAGAGCATGGCATTCCTTGGTGCCCCTTCATATTTTCATTAATTTGTTTCGAGTTCATGTATATCTTGTTTGTTTTGCATCGGTTTGGCCACCGAATTTCCCAAAAGAAATTATTAAGACGTGAATTCTATTTAAAAATACCATTACTATTAAGAAAAACACATGGATAGCTTTTAAGTGAAGACACTTATCCGTCATTGGAGTTAATGTAATTATTAAATCAGAATTTTATATATATATTGATACACACACACACACACACACACACATCAGAATCTTAATCTTACTTGCAATTAATTTATTTGCTTAAATTAAAATCGTTATATATGTATCATAATCTTAACCTCACTATATGAAGTATTACGTGGCTGGTTTTTACCAACAAAAGCAGTTAAAATAATAAAAGAGATTGAAAGTGTTATTCACATTAGTTACAAATTAATGTGACAAATTTTGAATGTCTGACTATGCCCAACCTCTCCAAATGATCATTCATAGTATATAGATCTAGATCCCAAAAAAATATAGAAAGATCTCTGATACCGTACATTAAACATAAAGATGACTCTATAAAAGATGGTAACAATATTCCAAATATTTGTGAGATCCGATAAATCACAGATTATATTAGTGATGGTTACATAAAATCAAATCAAATAATCTAGCATCCCACTCAAAATAAGATGATTGCAATGAAAACAACTTGATATTGGAAATCAAGCTGTGAAACGGACTGGATAATCAGATTTAGCAACTGAGCGAATGTAGAGAGCCATGAACTCCAATATGTTTTTAATTTATTAAATGGATTGATTTGCAAAATTTTCAATATGAATTATTTTATTTATTATGTGATATATTTCATTCTGAATTTGAATATGACAACTCGCTTATCTTAAATTATAAATTATAATTTTAGAAGAACTTGATGAAAGGAGGCGATGAATTTTCAATTTTGTTTGGTTTATTCCCTCATCTTTTGATTAATTTGTTTCATGTTCATGTAAATCTTGTCTGTTTTGCATCGGTTTGGCCATCGAATTTCTCAAATTAAATATTAAGATGCGAATTCTGTAAAAACATACTTACTATCAAGAAAAACACATTAATAGCTTTTAAGTGAAGAGACTTATCTTTTATTGAGATTAATGTAATTACTAAATCAAAATTATTATATCAGAATCTTAGCCTTACTTGGAATTAATTTATTAGTTAAATTAAAATTATAATATATGTATCATGATCTTAACTTCCTTTTATGAAGTAGTACGTGGCCGGTGTTACCAATAAAAGAATTACGATAATATAAAAGATTGAAAAGAGTTCGTATTATTGCTTAGTTACAAAATAATATGAAAAATTTTGAATGCTTGATTGTGCCGTACCTTTTCAAATGATCATTTATAGTATATAGATTTAGATCCCAAACCAATATGGATCAATATATGATACCACTTTTATAATATTTAGAATATTTGTGAGATTCGATAATTGTGGATCATATTGATGAAGATTACACAAAATCATACTCAAATATGTATAGCATCCCAATAAAAATAAGATGGTTGCACTAAAATTAACTTGATTTTGGAAATTTAGCTATGAAATAGTCTCAATAATTAGATTTAGCAATGGAGTGAAGGAAGAGCACCACGAACAATATGTTTTTTTTATTTATAAAATGGATTGATTTGCAAAATTCTTAATACGAATATTTTTTATAGATTGATCCAACCATGAGCAGCTTGATATATTTTATTCCAAATTTTAAAGTTGCAATTTGCTTATTTTAAATTTAAAATTTAGACATTAAAAGAAGGTAATGAGCGAGATGATAAACCTCAATTGTTAATTGTCAATGTGAAATTTTGTGGGATCATTGATTGTTCCAAAAACTTAAGTTGTTAAATGAAAATGTGATTTATTATTTAAATATTTTAACAATCTAGAAAGCACACAAGTCCCAAATCATCGTGATTGGATAATCTACTTCACAGCGTGTAACGCGTAAAGCAAGCCAAAGTTTTCTAATATCTTGCTCGTTTCGTTGCATTTTCCTGTTCTTTTCTTCCGACCAAAGAAGTCAAAAGTCTTCCATCATCTCACTTGCTAAGTTGCAAAGAAAGTGCCAAGGCAAAAGCAGACAAAACCTACTCAAAAGAAAAATAAACCCCTCCTTTTCTCATTCTTTCTTTTTTGCAGGATTGCCCTTAGTTTCTTTTCGTAAGTGTTAATTAAACAAGAATAACCAGTCTATTCACGAAACTTCCCTACGTATCATTTACACCCAACATGCATCTAAATACATAAGTGCTCTTTTTCGTGGTAATTGGCATATTTTAATATATATCATGAATTTCTTTGTAGATTTTCCAACTTTATCGATCCGGTGCTTCGACCGTTTGACTCACGATTCAGAACATAGTTTTTTGATGTTGTGATGATTACTTGACAAGATGACAAAACCTGTTTAGGATACGTGGCTACAAGTTGCCAACTCTAATAACGATGATGTTGTAATGATGTGGAGTGGCGAGTGGCAGAAATGATGTGGTGGTTGCTTGATGCTGACGTCATCTTTCTGAGGACGAAGCTGGCACAGTTAAGGTTGTGGTCTTGACCGTCCTGCCGCATGTGGCAGCGATCCGAGTCTCCGTTTCCAGTGTTCAACTCGGAGGACGATTGCTTGTCTGATGGGTGGTTCGTTGAGTAACAAACACGGAAGGACAGCGGGCTATGAAGGCAAAGATTTGGACGAGTTTCGCCATCCTGGCACGCGAGGTTTTCATCCGCCTGATTTGAAGAAGCAAGAGCTTGTAAAAGGGTACTTTATTATTAAGCAGCCTTCCATTTTCCATTTTTTCTTTTTTCCTTTTTTGCAATTGTCTATGAATATGTTTAGTTACCTTAAATGAGTCTCTGAGCAGTTCTTCAAAGAGGGAAGATGCCTTCGAGCAGTTGGCAGTAGCCTTGCGGTATATGCATCTCTCTCTCTCTCTCTCACACACACACACACACACACACACACACACACACATAAGCAAGCAGAAACACAGAGTGCAAGAAGGCTTTGTGAGCTCTGTATTTGTTACCTGCAGTCTCAGAACAAGGAAGACATCAAGAAATTCAGTAAAAGAACTGTGAAGGTTGGTCCCGTTTTGGTTTCCTTATGGTGTAATATTTTTGTCCTATTTGATGTGAAGTTTGATTTTGTCTCTGTTTTCCAGAAAAGCCTATCTGCATAGCTAACTGGATATGTGTGTGCTTGATCTACATGGCTTTGATACCCTTGCAGGTGACACAACAGCATAATGAAGGCTGCAAAAAACTATTAAGACTTATGGGTGTCCCAGTAGTTGAGGTTACAAGTCTGTCTAGAAAGTTTATTCATTATTATTTCTAACAAAATGTTTAGATACCAGATCCTGTTTTTGTATGTTAGGCTCCTTCAGGAGCAGAGGCACAGTGTGCTGCACTTTGCAAAGCTGGAAAGGCAAGTATCCTCCTGTTTGATCGTCTTCTGATTTAGGATAGTTCATTGTTTTTCCATGTTTACCAATCGTTTAACTCTTTGTAAATTGCCATTTTATTTCCTTGATTTGATTTCCTTTTCACTCACACATATGCTTGTTCACTATCATTGCTCAATTTTTGTGTGTTAACCAGAACTCTTTTATAATGAATGGTGCTTTAGCTGTAATTTTTTTTTTTTTCAGGTTTATGCAGTTGCTTCTGAAGATGTGGATTCCCTTACTTTTGGAGCTCCTATATTTCTTCGCCATTTGATGGATCCCAGCTCAAGAAAAGTTCAAGTCATGGAATTTGAAATTTCCAAGGTACTTAGAAAAGTTTATTCATTGTGTTTGCTTAAATTTTTTTTCTCACTTTCATGACTTTTAGATCTTGGAGGAGATGAATCTGGATATGGATCAATTCATTGACCTGTGCATCCTCTCTGGATGTGATTATTGGAAAGCATTCGAGGTTGATGTGATATTGTTGCAGTGCTCTGTTAACTGTTTTATGCTATCGCATATCATTTGTCCCTCTTGTATTTTTTAGCTTGATGATTTCAGTGGTTTTACTTTGGAATGAATTTATCAGGTATTGGAGGGCTGAGTGCTCTTAAGCTTATATGTCAACATGGTTCCATAGAAAACATACTAGAGAACATAAATAAGAAGAGGTGCTTCTTGTGCTCTTATCTCGTCCCCTGACTTGTAAGCAAAATTAGGCAGCAAAGTTTCTCACTGTAATAGTCTTGGCTTCTGAATTCCTTGACTTCAAAGAATTATCTCTCAAACTCAGCCGGTGTGGAAAAATTTCGTCAACAGTTTGAAACTGAAAGATCATTTGCCACCAATAGATTTGGGCTGGCAATCAGTGCATTGGCCATGCTACTTCGTGTGTTGATTTACTATAATACTTTTATCTATTCGGATGTCTGCTTTGTCTGTTCCTTCATGTCACTTGAGCAAATTCATATGGTTTCTCTATCCTTAAGACCCAGAGGTTCCTTGCATTACTGGAAGTCTTAATTCAGTTCGGTTATCCTTCTTAGGGAAATGTTTGCTTGTTTTATGAATAGGCATCAGATACCAGATAATTGGCCCTACAGCGAAGCTCGACTGCTTTTCAAGGAACCAATAGTTTCTACGGAAGAACAACCTGAGATAAAATGGACTGCTCCAAACGAGGAGGTGGGCCATTTTCATGTTAAGATTTACTTGCAACGTTTCACTTTCTGAATTTTTGACTCGTTTCCTAACTGATTGTTATTTCCCTTTCAAGGGCTTAATTTCCTTTCTCATGAATGAGAATGGGTTCAACATTGACAGAGTGACGAAGGTATGGCTTTTATATTCAGTAATGTGTTGGCCAGTTGTCTACTGGAGGAAGTTGCTTCTTTTCCTCTGAAGGAGAGAGCATACATGTTTTCAATGTTGTTTTACCATGTGTATCGGGCAATAGAGAAGATTAAGGCAGCTAAGGATGAGTCATCACAAGGCCGGTAACTTAAGCTTGAACAAATGAAAGTGACTTCCAAAATGCACTTTTTCTTATCCGATGATTCCTTTCGTTTACTCTGTACAGAATAGAATCCTTCTTTAAGCCAGCTAAGAATATCTATACCTCCTAAGAGGAAGGAATGAACTCAATCCCCAGCAGCTCTTTAATAAGAGAAAAGAAGAAACGTGAGAAACAATCTAGATGAGTCTTATTTTGAAAGCGTAATATTATTTATGTAAACATAGCCATAGCCTCTGCTTTGCCTATAGAATATTACATATTCAAATGATTGCTAAAGTTCCCAATTCTCCGCAAGACGTGTCCCATCAAAGTAAATTTGAATTCTAAGGAGAATGTGCATGCAAATGCCTTTCTCACTCGGACCTTGTGATAACTTCTACTCCCCTGGAACAAAAAGGAAATATTGTTAGCACCAGGCATTATCATATGCAAAATCACGAAAACGACAAATGAATCTTCAATTGACATCTCTATGGTAATTAATTAGGGACAAGTCGATCTCCAATGACAACGATAATGATGATTTTAGATAAAATAGTCGTCATCAAATCAATTCCCCTAAAAAAAAGAACAAAACTCACTTGGAGAAGTTATTTGATAAACATGCATCTTATAGGTGATCCTTCTACACTAGGCAATCTCAAAGGCAGAAATAGACTTTATACAATCCTATAGGTACATCTTCGAGTTTCAGGCCCTCAACAATAATAATTTCCTATAGCTTTACTATAGTGTCAGTTCCTTGAGCCTAGACTTCCTATGAGAATGCAACGATGTGAAATTTGGGAAAAATCACCAACACTAGTTAAGTCCGAGATGACAATTCAACAATGAAACATGTTTATTCTTAACTTTGATGAGGAAATTTGTCATTCATCAAATCAGTTTCTTACCTAGCTGGCAAGGAAGATAAGGTCGGATGGCATCAAATCATTATATGCAGCAACATACAAGTAATCAATTTATGCATTGAATAGCACAGACTGTGTCATGCAAGATTGCATCTCAATCTACAAGTTGTAGAACAAGAAAGAAATTAGATGATCAAGTTGCACTATTTCTCAAGGGCAGGTTTAGAAAAAAATGAACCTGTGTAGTGCTCAAAAGCCTGATAGTGTCACGCCTCGATCCTCAAGCATGTGCCCATTCCTCGGTAGTCGATTAAATTGCGACGTCCCAAGACGCGTCGTCAACCTATTCATTTTAATATGCATGTGGAAGCGAACTATTACCCCTAACAACAACTAATACGGGATAGAAAAACAGGACAACAAATTTTAAATTAATCAACACAGCTTTTATAAACAATCTGGTTTACAAATAGAGGCCAACTCTAGGGTCTAAGTACATGAGGTCTATCTCTAAAAAGAACTTCTAAGCCACCCATGCTCCTAACCCTTCCGCCTCAAGCTCTTGGTTCTTTACACTAGGGACTTGAAAAGTGAAGCCTATGACGGGGTGAGATAATGTCTCAACAAGTTCACCTTCTAAACCCCGACTAGAAAGGAAATACGCCTAAAGGTTGTCTATGCACACACAAGACAGAGGATTTACCTTGCCTTAATTCATTCCTACAAGTCAGTATAGTTCATATACTCAACCATTCAACTCAATTCAATTCAAACCAACCCATTGATCAATCGATCCACTCAAATCAATACCATTAGTACTATCTATCAATTTAATATGACCACTGCTCACATTAGATGACATAGATAGTATTTGCTCTCACAAGCTAATATAGATAGATAGTAGCTCGCCCAAGCTGATATATATAGATCGTGCTCTCACAAGCTGATAAAACGATCATAGCTCACATAAGCTGATATATGTATATATAGATTGTGCTCCTACAAGTTGATAAAACGATCATAGCGCACACAAGCTGATAATGTATATTGTTCTCACAAGCTGACATATCAAGCTCATAGGCTGATATAGTATACTGCTCTCACAAGCTGACGTGTAAAGGGGCTTTCACAAGTTGACGATAAATATGCTCGCACAAACTAATAATATATGCTCTCACAAGCTGATAATTCATCGTGTTAAAAATACCCAATAAAAATAATCGTGTGTTGATACACAGTCAGCCTAAGCCAAAAACGCAATATCTTTCTTTTCAAAAATCTCACTATTTAATATAGTCCATAAACACATTTTTGGCGTTGTAAACCGATGCCTGATATTTTCTAATTAAAATACCAAAATCACACAATTTGGGATAAATACCAAAAACTACACTTTCCACTCAATTTGCACAAATTAATACTCAATTAAATAAAACAAACCTACCATTGCAATCAGCACGAAATTCCGGTCACCGGCTATCTCAATATAATTTCCAGAAAAACTAAATTTTTCTTTTTTGTTATTTTGAATTTCTTATATTAGAATCCAAATATTATTTATATTGAAATATAATTTTAATTTTTTAATTAATGTTATTTGAGAAAAAAAATTATTATGGATATTAGAAATCCTATCCACCTTTATTCTACCTCCCCCTTAGAATAATTTTATTCAATCTATATTTCTTTTATATCCAATTTTATCCTATCATAAGTAGGCAACAAATGCAGGATGGGATATATTTTATCTTATCTTAAATTTTATCCTCACCACCAAACGTAGGTTGAGACTATAGAGGACAAGATAAGAACACTTGCCACTCAAGGACCAAAATCCAAGACAACTCAACAACAATTTTGTTAGCAAAATGGATTCAAGGTAGGAAGTAATTACTTTCCACTATAGATGAAGTTGTCGAAAATGAGGATATTAATGTTCGAAATCGCAAGATTCCCCAAGCCCTCCAACGAGTGTGAACACGAAATTCTCTTGAAAAGTTGGGAGGTTTTTACCATCGTCTGCACACCAAATCAAATCAAAAATAAGATGTCTATTTGCATAGTTTTCCTAAGTACCTCAATAGCAGAAACTTCCCCTATCAAACCCCTGTAACAAAACTCTATATCCAGATCTGAACAGGAAGAGGTAATTGTGCAAACATATGGTGTGCAATTTAGAATTACCAGTAAGTGTTCTGGTGCGGAACTTGGTGCTGCCATATTCCAGCCATTGATGGGGCTCTAAAGGCGATGGCAAAGGCGGAGGCAGTGGCAACACATCGAATAATGCAACGGATCTAAACTCGCCAAATGCAAATGAAGATTTAGAGCTGCCAACGAGACTCTTAGATACTATGGTGGAGTGGAGGCAGCATTTGAGGTGTCACCCCAAAACTCTCCATTACCAAAAATTTCCTGCTTCTTTAAAGATTCCAAGTGGTTGAGACCTTGCATGCTTTTTAGCTTACGACAATACTTTACTTCGAGCTCCCGTAGCTTTTTCAATTTTGATAGGTCTGACATCCTCTCCAAGGAAGGGCAATAGTCGACTGATAAGGAGAAAAGGGATCCCAATTCTTCAAAGCCACAAATCTCGACTAATGAAAGGCAAAATCCCAGGCTTACCTTGCATAGATTCTTCATGCGCGATAGATCAAGTACTTCCGGAAGGAACTCACAATAAGCCATCTCTAATAATCTCAATCTTTTCATTGCTAGCTGCAACGGTGTGTCCAATTTTCTAAGTTCACAGAGCTCCATACGGAGTTCCTCCGACTCCGCATTAAATAGACTAGAGAATTCTAGCGAACATCCATAAAATGTCAAGATTGATAAGTTTTTCAAATTGGAAAAATCCGATGATCGTGTGGTCGCCAGATCTCGAAGTTGTAACTCTCTTAAACTAGATGGGAGCTGGGGGAGGCATTGCACATTTTTGCAGCACAATTTTAGTGTTTTAAGCTGAGATAGGGTACCGATGCTAGTGGGTAGAGTGGTGATGGGTGTTGCCTGGTGAGATAGGGCACCAATTCTAGTGGGAAGAGGGAGAGCTATCCCGTATTCTTTAAGAGCATGATGCTCTATTTCCTGCTCATATTCCTCACGAGCACGGTTTTGCTCCTGCCAATATTCCTCCGGCTCATATCTATGCTCCTCCGCAGAGGAACACCAACAATTTTTAGGGCCCCATCTCAGACAAGTCAAATTTGGGGGAAGCTCCGGCAATTGTTTAAGTTTGGGAATTTTTTCTAGCTTAAGTGTTTGGAGATTAGAGAGGTGACTCATTGTGGCGGGTAATCCAGATATACATGTGTTCGATAAATCTAGGATCCTCAAACGGGATAGTCTCCCAATTTCTTCAAGAATTTCACCAGTCAAGTTGCAACATCCTCGAGCATCTAACTCTTCAAGCTTCTCCACCAGCCTAATCGCACTTGGTAATCTTGTTATCTCTCTTATGCCGCTTATCCTTAGTATTTTCAATTGCTTGAGATTGCCGATTGAATCAGGTAGGTGACCAATACTTGTCAATGACAAATCCAACTCGACTAAAGATTGTAATTTGCCAACTGAATGTGGAAGTTCCTCTATGTATATACACTTAGATAAATTCAACCGCGTAAGTTTTGCCAGCCCTCCAATCGAGTATGGCAATTTTAAGGATGGTTGTTTGTTGATCACTAACCTTTTGAAATTTTCTTTTAGGGGAGATATAATGAAATCTGTCAAAGCTTGTAGACATCCTATTTCTTCAGGCAACTCTCGAAGAGATTCACATCCATCCAAGTTCAAAATAGTTAGGACCTTTAATTTAACAATGGAATGGTCAATTTCAATTAAATTGCTACAACCTTTAAGGACCAATCTCTCTAGGTACACCCATGTAGATAAATCAAGTGTTCTCTTTAAGTATGCACAGTAGCTGAGATCTAGTACTTCTAGTTTCCTGGCCTCCTGCAAAACAATTTGATAAAATATATGTTAAGAAACAACCTGTAGGGGGAAAAAACAAGACAAAAGAAATGATATGCTTATGCTAGGAGTAGGACTTGTATCATACTTTGATTTGGTCCCAACCAATCCATTCCTCTGAGATACAACTGAGTGAAAGGTTAAGTACAATTAAATTAACCGGATGAAAGTTCATTGTCTCAAACTTGGAATTGCCGTGATGTAAAGAAAGCCATCTTAAATTGGAGAGAAGATTATTGAAGTCTCCAACAAGGGACACCTCTTCCCCATGAAAGAACCTTAGGTATCGTAAATCAGCAAATCCATCATGCGTCGAATGTCTTGACGAAAGAAAGGATATTGAGGTCCCGTTGACAATGCTTCTATTTTCCTACTTTCCTGACAATGGTAAGACCAAAAAGTCCACATGTGTAAGTAAAAAGCAAACAATTTCAAGCACCAAATGATTATTTTTCCTTTTATAAGAATAGTCTACCACAATTTACAGTAAAGTAAATTGTCGTTCCCTTTTTACCTCTTTCAACTTCAGAATGTCCAGCGCTTCCTCACGGTTCCACACTCTGCTACGTTCGTTGGGATGTTTGAAATTCTCTTGACGGACGATTTCCCTTCCAAGGTCCCGCACTTGATCATGCATCCAGAAAGTATTGTTGTCCTTGGTTTTTATCAAGGACATGAGAAAGAGGACTTCAAGGGCATCGTGTGGGTGGTATCCACAGTCATCCCACATGTACAAAGGGTATGTTTTGTCTTGATCGACAAAAAAACAAGCTATATCCAGAAATACTTGCTTTTGTGCATGATCTAACCTTTCATAAGATATCATCAATTTTCTTTGGACTCCCATGGAAGGGGCTTCTTTTAGCTTCTTCAATGTGTCTTCCCATATTGCTTTGGATTTACCATTAAGAGATGAACCTGTAATCTCAAGAGCTAAAGGAAGCTTTCCCAAAGTAGAGACTACTTTTTTTGAAAGGGAGATATAATGATCCGGTGGAGAGTCTCTTCTAAAGGCATGTCTACTAAAAAGCTTAAGAGCATGATCAAATTCCATTGCACATACTTCATAAGTTGAAGCAATTGTAGACTTTTTTATAGGGCCTTCACCTGTCACTTCTCCATCAATCATTAGGACACTCTGGTCCCTAGTAGTTATGATAATCTTACTACCGGAACCAAACCAATTACCGTTTTCCGCTAGACTTCTAAGTTGCTCTTTCTCATCTACGTCATCAAATATAATGAGAACTTTTTTATTGCAAAGTACTCTCTTTATCATGTTGACCCCATCATCCACGTCATTAATTTGGTCGAGGATAGAATGAGAATCGAGGAACTTGGATAATAATTGTTTTTGCAAATGTACCAGACCATGGCGTCGTGATGACTCTCCGACATCCGAAAGGAAATTGCAGCCTCGGAAGTGAGAAGACAGTTGGTTGAAGATGATCTTGGCAAGTGTTGTTTTACCAATCCCGCCCATTCCATGGATTCCAAGGAATTGTACGCTATCAGTTTCCACATGCAACATTTTGATCATGGCTTCCACACGATCTTCAACTCCAATTAGATGTTCAGTCACATTTCTTTTATGTCCGATGTTCAGCTTAGTCAACACAATTTGAATTACAGATTGTATCAAATCTACTTGGCTGCCACAACATAACAACCATGTTAGGGATAAATTTTATATTGCAAACTACTCCCTAAGTGACTCAATTCCCCTTACAATTTGCAGAAATTACGCAAAATAATTCAGACGCCAAAACAATCCAGATTTTTCCCAATCTATCTCCACTCCCCCAATATTAGTTACCACACCATTGGCCCCCGCCCCTGGCATGCCGCCATTAACATCACTCACCTCCCCAACCCAAGCCATCACCGTGGCGTTCTATTGTCGTCGCTCGTCACGCCCCCATTGAACCCATCTCGGCCTTCTCTCGATCCTCCACATCATGTGGGTCCTGGCCTTGTAATTGCTAGGGATGGTATCACCAGCCTTGGGCAACTCCAGATTTGGGGTCACCCAAGGTCGGCGATGCCAGGATATTGGCTTGATCACGGCATAATTGGCGTCCCGAGCCCATATTCGACTCAAGACAGTGAGTGGAAGGGAGAAATGGTGGGTGCCAAATGGCTCAACCGTGGCTTTTGATTGCTTAGCTAGGCGAGGTCAGCCTCGCCCAAATCTAGCGAAGCCGAGCTCACCCAGCCACCAACGAGGCTCAACCTCGTCGGACCACTACGAGGCCGGTGTCACTCGCCCAAGGCGAGGCTGATCTTGTAGTGGCCCGGTGTTTCCTGTGGCTAAGTGAACTTGGCTTTGCAAATCTAGGCGAGGCTCGGCCTAACTGGGCCACCATGAGGTTAGTGTCGCCTGGCCATTACGA
The DNA here is from genome assembly GCA_016097485.1 of Eucalyptus sideroxylon x Eucalyptus melliodora. Classification (NCBI taxonomy): domain Eukaryota; kingdom Viridiplantae; phylum Streptophyta; class Magnoliopsida; order Myrtales; family Myrtaceae; genus Eucalyptus; species Eucalyptus sideroxylon x Eucalyptus melliodora. The sequence goes on from CM027825.1 coordinate 28,147,603, forward strand.
GGCCAACCTCGTTAGGGGCTAGTGGCACTTCAACGAGGTCATTAGCCCTCGTCTAGCCGGTTGTCAGCTATGGCCGAGGCAGATGACCGACTAAAGGAAGAAGAAGCAACAAAAAAAAAAAAATGTAATAAATTTATTAAAACATTAAAAGAAATTCTAAGTCACAAAAGAATTTGAGGGTTGTACCAAAATGGTTTCTATTATGGGAATATAAATTTTGGATAGTTATCAAATGTCTTCAAATACTCAAATACTTGTTTAAGGAATAGAATAAAAAAATAATAATTTTTGAGCATAAATTATTACCAAGAACATAATGGTTACCAAACGGGCCCTCAATGCTTGTGGCTACTGTGTCAGAGAGTGTGATAGGAAAAACAAAATCAGGATGAGTAGGTGCGCTACCAGTGTATTAGCACCATCAATCAAAGCTATCACGGCAATAGAGTCGATCAACCACTATGGTCGATGGTAATAACGGTAATGGCCACAACCACAATTTACAATATCGAGGATCGGCAAGATGAATAATTTTACCAATTATACCGCAATTAAAATGACTAGGGAGGAAGAGCAAATCTATAGATGATAGTTGAAATGTTTAAGACATTTTACCTTCCATCTTTCTTCAAGTTCCATCCCTTTATCTCGTCCACCTCAATAAGAGCCTTTTTCCATGATTCAACTTCAGTGCAAAACATTTTTTGATACTTCGATAGAGCTTTGCGGTATAAGTTTGTTTTGAGCATGACATCTTCAGGCTCCACATCCAAAAAAATGGGTAAAATCTCTTTATTCTCATTCGATTTGGAGGTACACTTGACCATATATGCAAGCTCTCGGAGGCACCAGTGACTCGAAGCATAATTCTTGGAAAAAATGGGAATGTAAATCTTGGAGTTCTCAATTGCTTGTAGAAGTTCATGGCCAATTCTTTTACCGACGTGGAGGGATTCATTGTCCCTAAAGACAAGGATCCCGGCCTCAACCATGCCATAGTAAAGAAAATCGGTGAATCCATAACGGGTGTCTGCTCCTCGAAAACTTAGGAAAACCTCAGGGGAAGGCCCAGATGATGCCTGTGAGTTCGTCTCTTTTGTTAACATTTCGCGCTTCTCTAAGGTCTCACTGGCACGGATGCAGAGGTATATGACGAGACCAATGGAGAGCGCAAAGAAGCTGAGGATTCCGATGAGGACGTAGAGCTTGAGGCTGAGGAAGGGAGTCTTGGAGGTGAGCTCATGAGGGAGAGAGCCGTCAAGAGATCGATGTTCGCCATAAACTGCCATGTTTCTAGCAGAGCGAAGAGCGAGAGAGTGGAAAAGGCTAAGGAGTACGCGAATGCGTGAGAATTTGAAGAATGAGAGCTCTGCGCAGAGAGAGACAGAGAGAGCAGTACAGGACCTTATAATGGATACAAAGGAAAAGGAAAGAGAGAGTGAAAAATCTGCCATGTCATTGTTAAAAGTCTCATCTAGCAATTTTATTACGAAAGTGCCATTGTGTTGGATGTGCGACTTTTGTTTCTGTTGTATAAATGGTGGTGATAAATTGATAATTGGTGTTGTTGATGGCATTTTTGACATTTCGAGATAGCCGTGCGGGCGAATGGGGAGGAGTCTGCTTGTTTGAGCCTTAATTGACTGAACTAAGAGGAGACAAGGAGAAGGTGAGATTCACATTGTATTATATGGTTTTTGGGATGAGACTGTATATCATCAGAAAGTTTGGTCTTTGACAGAGTAGAATCGTTAATTGAATTGGTCGATCAATAAGTGTATCGTGTCAAAGTTAAGGAATCTATGGTAGAGGGAATTTTTTTTAGAAATAAAAATAGGAAAAAAACAAATCCATTTTTGAGATGATAAAAGCGCAATAGAGAATATAAATATTCCCTAAAAGCATTTTAATAAATTTCAGCCAACCACAATTTTTTTTTAGAACATTTATAGCAAAACAATCATAATTCTTTAGCTTCATTTTTCTTTGAGAGATGGACCGTGCAATTGTGAGATTTTAAACCATGGAAATTTTCAGGAGAGAAAGATATTGCTTTACCTTATTTATTCCAAATCAAGTCGACACCCGTTCTAGCATTAATTAAGGAACCCATTAGATTTCAAACCCATCCATTCAATAATAAAAACGCAACTAGTGTTGTGTGTGTGTGCGCGCATATATATAAACCCCAAATAATGTGAAAGGCCTTATATATATATATAGATTGGATAAACCCCTAGTAATGTGAAAGGCCTACTAAGTATTAACCGGTTCATGCACACGTCGACTGTCGACTGTGCAATCTTAGAATCGTAGCTATGCTCCTGTTTTGGTTCTTAATATATAGACAAACAAGATAGAAGTAAGTATTGTCATAGTACTATATAAGCTTAACTTAATTAGTTGATATAGCATATCGGAGATCTTAACTATGGATTATCAAATAATATTTAGTATATGGCTCTGCTTGGTTTTAAAATATCATGATACCATAGTGGTGCCATTTCTTATATAGCAAGAAAAATTTGGTTTATGGCAAGAAGAATTAATTGTCAATATTTTTGGCATTTGTACGAGTGAAAATGAAGGTTTGAATAAAGAGATGGCATGTGGCATACAACATTGTTTACAAAATTCTTGTCCATAAGTCTCATTTAAATGATGGGTAAAAAATTAGAACACATTTGACGAGTCATCCCAGAAGATTTATAGAAGTTTCCATTAGCCAATCAATGGGTTGTAATCCTAGGAATTTCCATGTCCCTTACACGTTTGATAACAAATTCAAGATCAGAAATTTACAGTCTTGAAAATAGAGGATATAAAGTGAAATTGAGATACAAAATGAAGATTACTTTTTAACTTTTTCTTTATTTTAATTATATTAAAAAAAATTAAAATCCAATCAAACTTTGTATCTACATCAAATACTACTTTGAATTCTCCAGATTTGCGGCGTTGTTCATCTAGAGACAAAAACCCTTAAGTAGATGCTAAATTACCCTTTTATTACTAAAATGTATTTTATGCGGCGATCACATAATTGGCATGGTGTAATTAGTCAATTTGAATTGTCCGTGTAATATGCATGTCGTTTTGACGGAAAAAATTTGAAGTACCTCTCCCCAATTAATTGTTACACCTGTTAGCATCTAGGCATACGTCGATCCGGGCCTTCATCTTCCCCCATGGCCCACTCTAATTGCTCCCGCTCCTGATGGAATCATCCTCAGCTGTCCGATCCGAATACCTGCTTCCAAGTCAAACCTCGTCGCACCATCAGCGGGGCCCAGAAAAGGAAAACGAGAAGAAAAGGCATAATGAAACGAGTGTGTCACTTCGACCAAAAAAAAAAGAGTGTGTCACCATCAAGGGCCCCTCAACGACCAGAGAAAGCAAGTCAAGAGTCTTCCACCGATCTCGCCAGCTTAGTCGCATTAGGAGAGACCAGCATTTATGATGACGTAATGGACAAAACTAGTCATGACATGACGAAAATATGGAACTTTATTTTTTTTTTTGTGACACATGGTATGATTTTCATAATTTTTCTTAGGTGTCCTAAGAAATCTAAATGTCCGACAATACAATGTAAATTCAATTTATATCAAACTCTTCAATTTGCATTAGGAGACGAGAAATAAGTGTGTCACCATCATTGAGGACCCCTCAACGACTAGAGAAAGCAAGTCAAGAGTCTTCCGTCAATCTTGCCGGGTTAAGTTGCATTAGGAGATGAGAGACCAGCATTTATGATGATGAATGGATAAAACTAGTTATAACATAATGATAATATGGAACTTTATTTTTGTGACACACGGTATGAGGTTTTCATAATTTTTCTTAGGTGTCCTAAGAAGTCTAGATGCCTGACAACACAATGTAAACTCAATTTATGTCAAACTCTTCAATTTGTCTATTGGCTCTAAATAACTCTGAGCTGCAATGGCTAAGATGCGAATTCTATTTAAAACACCGTTACTATTAAGAAAGACACAAGGATAGCTTTTAAGCAAAGACACTTATCTGTCATTGGAATTAATGTAATTGCTAAATAAAAAATATTGTATAAGTATCAAAAGCTTAACCTTACTTGGAATTAAATTTATTTACTTAAATTAAAATTATTATATGTATTATAATCTTAACCTCACTATATGAAGGATTACGTGGCCGGTGTTACCAACAAAAACAGTTAAAATAATATAAGAGATTGAAAATAGTTATTCACATTATTACTTAGTTACAAACTAATGTGACAATTTTTTCAATGCCTAACTATGCCTGACCTTTTTCAAATAATCATTCATAGTATATAGATCTACATCCCAAACAAATATAGTAAGTATGTGATACCACACATTAACATAAAGATGACTCCATAAAAGATGCTAACAATATTCCGAATATTGTGAGATTCGAGAAATGATAGATCATATTAGTGATGATTACACAAAATGAAGTCAAATAGTCTAGCATCCCACTCAAAATAAGATGATTGAGGTGAAAACAACTTGATTTTGGAAATTGAACTGTGAAACAACCTAGAGAATTAGATTTAGCAATTGAGTGAATGTAGACTATCGTGAACACCAATACGTTATTTATTTATAAAATGGATTTATTTGCAAACTTCTCAATACAAACTTTTTTTTATGAATTATGATCCAACCGTAAGCAACTTTATATATTTTATTCTAAATTTTTAAATTACAATTTGCTTATCTTAAATTTTAAATTAAAATTTTAAAAGAAGGTAATGAGAAGAGGCAATGAATTATCAAATTTAAATTAATCCCGATTGGTTAATTTGTTTGGAAAGCACACAAGTCCCAAATCATCTTTGTTAGCTAATCTAATTCACAGTGTGTAACAAGGGTTCTACTCTCTTTGCTCGCTTCGTTGCACTTTTCTCTTCTTTTCTTCTGACTTAAGAAGTTAAAAGTCTTCCATCATCTCACTTGCTTAGTTGCAAAGAAATCGATAAGGCAAAAGCCGACAAAACCCACTCAAGAGAAAAGACTGGTGAGGGAAGCAAGTTAAAGTCTTCCTCCATCTTGCATTGTGAGATGAGGGACCCTTATCAAAGAGTCTTCCTCAGACTTGGTTTACAAAATTGTTCAATAAATTCTTGTCCATTAGTCACGTTTAAAGGACATGCCACAATGTTGAACGCGGTTTACAAGTCATCCCGAAATTTTCCTAGAAGTTTCATTTATCAATCAATGGGTTATTGTACTAGGAGCTTCCATGTCACATTTATTTAATTACAAATTTTAAATCAAATATTCATAGCTCTAAAAATAGAGAATATAAAGTGAAATCGAAATACAAAGTGAAGATGATTTTTGAGGTTTTTAAAAATTTTGATCAACTTTGTATCTATATCATGTACGACTCTTGAGTTCTTGACATTTGTAGCAATGTTCATTTTCAGACAAAAATCTTTAATTAGAAGATTAAACTATCCCTCTACTAAGGAATTTCATATTATGTGTCAATCACCATGATTGACATGGTGTAATCAATCAATCCATATTGCCCATGCAATATGCAAGTCATTCAAATGGGCGTTAAAATGTTTTTTTTTTTTTTTTGTCTGAGGCACTAAAACGTTAAGATATTCACTTTGCATTGGTTTATCACACCACATGATATAACTCATGAAATACCTTTTGTTTTGCCATATAATTTCTCTCTCTTTCTCTCTCCCCCAACCATACTGCCAGTCAATGTCACCATCCTTCTGCCAGTCAATGTCACCATCCTTGTTCCCAGTAGACGCTGTCATTGCTCAATCAAAACCGACAACGCCCTCCACACTTAGCCCCACCTTTGTCTGCATCTCTCTCTTCTTTGCCATGGCCTAACTCAAAATTAGAGGCATCTTGCTCAAAGCTACAATGATGCGTATCATCATTTTTTTTTCTTTTCCATTGGGGACGAAGAGGATCGTCAACCACTGGGCAAGGGCTTGCAACCCCTTGTGGCAGCTAGTGAGGGTTGCGACCCTCGCCGAGGCCCATGCTAGTCATAGGCGAAGGAGGGTGTGAAGGCCCTCCTCAACCATGAAAGCTTTGCCTATGGCTACGATCAAGGCAAGGGCTTGCAGGCCCTATTATAGTGTCGTTGGTCATGATTGAAAAAGAAAGAAAAAAAAAAGAAGAAGAAAAGAATAAGAAAAAGAAAATTACAAAAAAAAATCATTTTTAATGAAATATTGTGAAAAAAGAGCCCATGTAAGTGCCTACCATGTCACATAAGAAGTTCGGGGTCCACACCAAAGATTCCCAACCAAAAAAAGCCAAGAGCACTAAATTGATAAATTATCAAAGACTTTGTTATCAAATTAGCTAAATTGAAATGTTTAAGGTATGAATTGACATTTGTACAATAAATTTAAGATTTTTCTGGTAACTTTCCTCACATAATATGTAATACCATGAAATTAACATTCGTCTTCAAGTCTCCTTTGTTGCGCTGAGACCTTTTCTCTCCCAACCCCTCTCCTATTTTGAAACTTTCTTCGTCTCTTCCACTTCTAGAGGGGAGGGATTTGACCTAAATCTCTCCCTCCCTTCATAGTTGTTTTTCCTTTTATTTCCTTTTGATTCTTTCCTTACTCTCTCGATCTAGTTTTAGATTTAGGAGATTTGCTCTACTAATCTTAAATTTGAAAGCTTTCTCTTCAATCTAATTCTAGATTTTGGAGTTTTAATGAACAAAAGAGGAATGGATTCAACGGATTGTACCTGCTCATTTTTTTAGTCTGAAGAGGCCAAGTTGTATTCTCGAAGCTCTGAGAAACCTTATGGAGCTTGAGACCATGGAAAACACAACTAAGAAGAGAATACTAGCCACTCAAGGTCCAAATTTTCGAACAACTCAACAACAGTTTTGTTAGTAAAATGGATTCAACATAGGAAGTAATTACTTTCCACTCCATCGAAGTAAAGTGAGGATATTGCTGTTCCACACCGCAAGATTCAACTCCATAAGCCCTTCAACGAATGTGAATAGAAACTTCCCTTGAAATGTGGGGGTTTTACCATCATCTGCGCACCAAATCACATCAAAACTAAGACGTCCATTCACACGATTTTCCAATTAGCTCAACACCAAAAACTTCACCCTCCCTAGCAATAGAACTACATATCCAAATCTGAACAGGGAAATAAATAATTGTGCAATCATATGGCGTGCAATTTAGAATTACCAGTGTGAGTTCTGGCATGAAACTAGGTGCTGCCATATTCCAAATGTCAATGGGGGCTCCTAGAGGTGATGGCGACGACAGAGGCAGCAACGACACGTCCAAGAATGTAGTAGATCTAAGCTTGTCGAACATGAACGATACGATTGGCGGAGGTGGAGGCAGCGTTTCGGGTGTCACCCCCCAAACTCTCCATTATCATAAATTTCCCGCTTCTTTAAAGATTCCAAGTGGTTGAGACCCTGCACAATTTTTAGATCAACAATATCTTACTTTGAGTTCCCATGGCATTTTCAATTTCGAAAGGTCCGATATCCTCTCCACGGAAGGGCAATAAATGACTGATAGGGAGTAAAGGGATCCCAATTCTTCAAGGCCACAAGTCTCAACTAATGAAGGCAATGTCGCAGACTTACCTTGTGTAGATTCTTCATGCCCGATGGATGAAGTACTTTTGGAAAAAAACTCACATACATCCATCTATAATAATCTCAATCTTTTCATTTCCAGCTGCAATGGCGCATCCAGTTGTTTGAGCTCACAGCGCTCCATACGGAGTTCCTCCGACTCCACATCAAATATACTAGAGAATTCTAGCGAACATTCATAGAATGTCAATATTGATAAGTTTTTCAAATTGGAAAAATCCGGTTATTGAGTGGTGACCAGATCACGAAGTTGTAACTCTCTTAAACTAGACGGAAGCTGGGGGAGGAATTGCATATTTTTGCAGCACAATTTTAGTGTTTTAAACTGAGATAAGATGCCGATGCTAGTGAGAAGAGCGGCGATAAGGGTTTCATCTTGAGATAGGGTACCAATTCGTCTCTCCTGGCAAAATTCCTCCAGCTCATATTTCATCTCCTCTTCGGAGGAATAACAGCAATTTTTTGGGCCCCATCTCTGATGAGTCAAACTTGGGGGCAGCTCCAGCAACTATTTAAGCTCGGGACATTTATTTAGCTCAAGTGTTTGGAGATTAGAGAGGTGACTCACTGTGGTGGGTAATCTGGACATACGTGTGCCTGACAAGTTGATGATCCTTAAATAGGACAATCTCCCAATTTTGTCAGATTGCCGGTCAAGTTGCAACATCCTTAAGCATCTAACTCTTCGACTTCTCCACTAACCCAACCACACTTGGTAATTTTCTCATCCCTTTTATGCCACTCATCCTTAGTACTTTCAGTTGCTTGAAATTGCCAATTGAATCATGTAGGTGACTAGTACTTGTTGATGACAAATCCGATTCGATTAATGATTGTAATTCCCAATCGAATTTGGAAGTTCCTCTATGTATATACACCTAGATAAATTCAACCGCTTAAGTTTCACCAGCCCTCCAATTGAGTATGGCAATTTTAAGGATGATTGTTTGCTTATTATTAGCCATTGATATTCTTCTTTTGGGGGAGACATAACAAAATATGTCAAAGCCTATAGACATCCTATTTCTTTAGGTAACTCTCAAAGAGATTTATATCCATTCAAGTTCAAAATAGTTAGAAGCTTTAATTTGACAATGGAATGGTCAATTTCAATTAAGTTGATGTAGCCTTCAAGAACCAATCTCTCCAATACACCCACGTAGATAAATTAGGTGTTCTCTTTAAGTATTCACAGGTTCTAAGATCTAGTACTTTTATTTTTTGGCCTCCTGCAAAACAATTTGATAAAATATATATTAAGAAATAGCCTGTAGGGAATTAAAAAAACGACAAGAAATGACATGCTTATTCAAGAAGTGGGACTCGTATCGTACTTTGATTTGGTCCTAGCCAATCCATTTCTCCAAAATACAGCTGTGTGAAAGGTTAAGAACCACTAAATTAGCCAGATGAAAGTTTGTTGTCTCAAACTTGGAATAGCTACAATGCCAAGAAAGCCATTTTAAATTGGAGAGAAGATTCTTGAACTCTCCAACAAGGGACCCAACTTCCCCTCATAAGAACCTCAGGTTTCGTAAATCAGCAAATTCATCAGATGTGAGAGTATCTTGATAAATGAAATGATATCTAGGTCGTACCTGATAGTGCTTCCATTTTCCTACTTCCCTGACAATGACACTGAGAAGTCCACGTGTGAAGGTCAGAAGCAAACAATTTCAAGCAAGAATAGTGGTTAATTTATCCTTTTGCAAGAATACTCAACAACAATTTGCGGGAAAATAAATTGTTGTTCCCTTATAATACCTTTTTCCTCTTCAAAATGCTAAGCGCTTCCTCATAGTTCCACACTCTGCTACGCTTATCGGGATATTTGAAATTCTTGATGGACGATTTCCCTTCTGAGGTCCCGTACTTGGTCATGCATCTAGAAAGTATTGCCATCTTTGATTTTTATCGAGGACATGAGAACAAGGACATCAATGGCAATGTGTGGGTGGTACTTATAGGCATCCCACATATAGAAAGGGTATATTCTATCCTCATTAACAAAAAAATAAAATAAAATCTATATCTAGAAATATTTCCCTTTATGTTGGATCTAACCTTTCATAAGATATCATCAAATTTCTTTGGACTTCCATAGGAGGAGCTTCTTTTAGTTTCTCCCATGTATCAATCCATAATTCGTCGGACTTACCAATAAGGAATGAACATGTAATCTTAAGAGCTAAAGGAAGCTTGCCCAAAGTATGGACAATTTTTTTAGAAAGGGAGACATGATGATTTGGTGGATAGTCTCTTCTAAATGCATGCCTGCTGAAATGATTAAGAGCATGATCAAATTCCATTTCATGTGCTTCATAAGTCAAAACATTTGGGCCTTCATATAGGACATTGTTGTCCTTCATAGCTATGATAATCCTGCTACCGAACTGAATCAATCACATTCTTTTGCAAGACTTTTCAGTTGCTCTTGTTTATCCTTGTCATCAAGAATAATGAGTATTTTTTTATTTCTAAGTATTCCTCTATCAATCATTTTGATCCCATCATTCACATGACAAATTTGGTTAATAGAATGAGAACCAAGGAGCTTGGATAACGACTGTTTTTACAAATTTACCGAACCATCATTGCTTTTTGATGATTCTTGAACGTCTACAAGGAAACAACATTGGTCAAAGCAAGAAGATAGTTTGTAGAAGATGACCTTAGCAAGGGTTGTTTTGCCAACACCGCCCATTTTGTGGATTATGAGAAATGGTACATCATCGGATCCCACATCCAACGTTTTGATTATAGCTCCCACACAATCATCAACTCCGACAAGATGTTTGGTCAAATCTTCATATACAACCTTTACTTAACTGATACCATGCGAATTATTGAAAGGATCAAATCTCCTTGACTGCCATAAGGTAATAACCATGTTAGCGGTAACTTCTATAGTGTAAAACTACTCCTAAAGTGACTAAATTGCCCTCACTTGTTGAGGAAATTACGCAAAAATATCTAGACACCGATACGAACTAAATTTTTGCCAATCTCTCTCTGCTCCCCAACATCAATCACTATCTAAGTAGCACTGACATTGGGACGTGACACAACACGGCACGCTAGAGTGCCGACACGTCATTTTTAAAAAATTAGATAATTCCGACATGTTGAGACACGTTATATATTAAATGTATATTTTTATGTATACATAATAAATTATCATTTTTATGATTATTTCAATCAAATTAATTTAAGTTCACCAATAAATAAATAATAATAAAATTTCTAGAATGGATTTACACTAAAGAAATTAATTCACAATTTATTAATATCATTGTTTCAATTTCACAAATTCAACTCCATTCCAATAATCCATAAAACTTAGATAAAAGATAATTCACATTCTAAACTTGCATGTCAAACATATCAGAAGAAAATAGAAAAAAAAAACTTGGGAAGTGAATTGTGTAATAGGGAAAATGAGAGTAAGAAGAGAAGAAAATATTAGGTTTTTTTTTTCTCCATTTATTGTCTTCATTATTATTATTATTATTCACATATATACATTTTAACCCTCATCTATTAAAATTTTTTAAAATTGACCTTAGTTGTCGGAATCACATGTCGAAAACTTATATATTGAAATTTTAACTCGAGTGTCAGAGAGTGTTAGGAAAGTTAATTAGGCGTTAAATTTTCCGACAAGTGTCGGAAAGTGTGAAAAAATGTCAAGCTCCGACAAGACATGAAGGCTTGTGTCGGTGCTTTCTAGATCATCATCACGGTCGACCCCCGCCACTGCCATCACGTGGGTCATGACCTTGTGACTGCCGGGGAGGGCGTCATCGGCCTTGGGCGAGGCCAGATTTGGGGTCGCCCAAGGTCAGCGACGCCAGATGCGGGCTCGGTGGGCTCAGACCTGACGTCCAGATCCCGGATCTGACTTGCCTCAGTGAGTGATAGAGCGAAAGGGTGGGGCCGGAGGGCTCGGAGGTGGCTTATGTCGGCTTGTTGTCAGGTTGGCGACAAAGAAGTGGCGACAATTGAAGGACGAGCTGCTGCATTGGCTCGCCAGAAGCTTGGTGAAGCTACTCGGAAAGCCATTACTGATCGTGGCTACTATGTCAGACTAAGAGTGAGAGGAGAGAGAATCAAAATATGTAGCGTGCGCTGCCACCGCAATAGTGCCATTGACCGGAGCTATTGCAGCGATACCGGCCACTGTCAGTGAGAATTCCATTCTCGTCACCATAGTGGCTGATAGCAGTAGCGGCCGCTATCTGAACTGTATAGAATCGACTAGATGAATAAACTATAACTTCACCAACAATACCACAATTATACTAAATAGGGAGGAAAACGAGTTTAAGATATTTACCCTTCCTCTTTCTTCCAGTTCATCCCTTTCTCTTACCCACCTCAATGAGAGCCTATTCCCATGACTCCACTTCAGTACACGACGTCTTCTAGTGCTTTGAAAGATTCTGTCTGTACAAGTTTGTTTTGAGCTTGACATCGGCAGGTTCCACGGTCAAGAAAATCGGTAGAATTTCTTTATTCCCATTCGATTTTGAAGTGCACTCAACCATATATGCGAGCTCTTGAAGGCACCTGTGACAGGAAGTATAATTCTTGGAGAATATGAGAATATAGATCTTGGAGTTCTCAATTGCTCGTAGAAATTCACCATCAATTTCCTTACCGATATGGAGAGATTCATTGATATTGATCCCGGCCTTAACCATGCCATGGTAAGATAATCGGTGAATTCATAGCGGGTGTTTACTCCTTGAAAACTTCAAAAAACCTCATACGAAGGTACGGTTGATGCCTGTGAATTCGTCCCTTTCTCCGTTGTAGTAGCTCTAAGCAACACAGATATCAAATCCTTTCTATCTCTCAGGGAAGTTTGCTTTTTAGGTGTGCTTGGATCTGAGCGACGGCTGTCAGTATGATGAGCACTCAATCTCTGGCGTCATGGAGGTTGGGAAAAAGGCGCTGGACTTCGAATATTAATTAATATAGTCAACACCTTTCTTTCTTTTTCTTCTTTTTTTAATCCCTTCTTCATCTTTTGATTAATTTGTTTGGTGTTCATTTATATCTTTACTGTTTTGCATCGGTTTGGCCACCGAATTTCCCAAATTAAATGTTAAGATGTGAATTCTATTTAAAAACACCATTACTATTAAGAAAAACACGCGAATATGCAATTCTAATGTAATTACTAAACCAAAATAATGATATATGTATCAGAATCTTAACCTTATTTTGAATTAATTTATTTACTTAAATTAAAATTTTTATATATGTATCATAATCTTAAACTCGCTTTATGAAGCATTACATGGCCAGTTTTACCAATAAAAATAGTTAAAATAATATAAAAATTTGAAAAGAGTTATTCACGTGATTACTTATGTACAAAATAATGTGACAAATTTTGAATGCCTGGCAATGCCCTATCTTTTCAAATGATCTTTATAGTATATAGATTTAGATCCCAAATCAATATGGGAAGATACAACACCACATATTAAACATAAAGACAGCTACATAAAAGACTCTGACTATTTCGAAAATTTGTGAGATTCAATAAATCATGGATCAAATCAATGAAGATCACACAAAATCAAAGTCAAACATATCTAGCATCCCGTTAAAAATGTGATGATTGTAGTGAAATCAGCTTGATTTTGAAAATTAAGATGTGAAATAGCCTTCATAATCAGATTTAGCAATGGAGTGAATATATAGTGCCCCAACAATATATTTTTTATTTAGAAAATGATTTGATTTGAAAATTTTTCAATGCAAACTATTTTATAGATTATGATCCAACCAAAAGCCAAAATTTTAAAGTTGCAACTTGCTTGTCTTAAATTTTAAATTTATACTTTAAAAGAAGGTAATGAGAAGGACATTTCAATTAATCTTGATTGGTTAATTTGTCTGGAAAGCACACAAGTCCCAAATCATCATCTTTGTTAGCTAATCTACCGGGCATGTAACACGGAAAAGAAAGCCAAAGTCTTCTAATATCTTTGCTCTGCTTCGTTGCATTTTCCTCTTCTTCTTTTTTTGAACAAAGAACAAAAAGAAGTCAAAAGTCTTCCACCACCTTGCTTGTTTAGTTGCAAAGAAAGCGATAAGGCAAATGCCCACGAAACCTACTCAAGAGAAAAGATTGGCGAGGGAAGGAAGTCAAAGTCTTCCTCCATCCTGCATTGCAGATGAGGGATCCTTGTTGAAATGTCTTCATCATACGCGGTTTACAAAATTGTTCAAGAAATTCTTGTCCATTAGTCACGTTTCAAGGACATGCCAAAAAGTAGAACGCGGTTTACAAGTCATCCCGAAAGTTTCCTAGAAATTTCATTGATCAATAAGTGGGTCACATCTTAGGAGTTTCTATGTCCCATCCATTCAATAAGAAATTTTAAATAAGAGATCATAGCTTTAGAAATAGAGGATATAATGTGAAATCGTGATACAAAATGAAGATGATTTTTGAGCTTTTCTTTATTTTAACCATAGTAGAGAACTTTTAAAAAATCCAATCAACTTTGTATCTATATCATATACGATTCTGAATTATTGACATTTGCAACCGCGTTAATCTCCAAACAAAAATCTTTAGTTAGAAGATTAAACTATCCCTCTACTAAGAAAATTTATATTATGCGCCGATCACATGATCACCTTGGTGTAATTGGTCAATCCATATTTCCACTACTTAGTAAAAATGGAAAGAGCACAGCATTCCTTGTTGCATCTTCATCTTTTCATTAATTTGTTTCGGGTTCATGCATATCTTGCTTGTTTTGCATCGGTTTGGCCACCGAATTTCCCAAAATAAAATTATTAAGACGTGAATTCTATCTAAAAACACCATTACTAATAAGAAAAACACACGGATAGCTTTTAAGTGAAGACACTTATCCGTCATTGGAGTTAATGTAATTACTAAATCAGAATTACTATATGTATATATCAGTATCTTAACCTTACTGGAAATTAATTTATTTACTTAAATTAAAGTCATTATATATGTATCATAATCTTAACCTCACTATATGAAGTATTAAGTGGCTGGTTTTACCAACAAAAAGCAGTTAAATAATATAAGAGATTGAAAAGTGTTATTCACATTATTACTTAGTTACAAATTAATGTGACAAATTTTTGAATGCCTGACTATGCTCAACCTTTCCAAATGATCATTCATAGTATATAGATCTAGATCTCAAACAAATATAGAAAGATATATGATACCACACATTAAACATAAGGACGACTCTATAAAAGATGGTAACGATATTCCAAATATTTGTGAGATTTGATAAATCACGGATCATATCAGTGATGATTACATAAAATTAGATCAAATAATCTAGCATCCCACTCAAAATAAGATGATTGCAATGAAAACAGCTTGACTTTGGAAATTAAGCTGTGAAACATCCTGGATAATCAGATTTAGCAACTGAGTGAATCTAGAGTGCCATGAACACCAATACGTAAATGGATTGATTTGCAAAATTTTCAATAGGAATTATTTTATTAATTATGTTATATATATTTCATTCTAAATTTTAAAATTGCAACTCGCTTATCGTAAATTTTAAATAACTTTAAAAGAAGGTGATGAAAGGAGGCAATAAATTTTCAAATTGGTTTGGTTTATTCCTTCATCTTTTGATTAATTTGTTTCATGTTCATGTTATATCTTGTCTGTTTTGCATCGGTTTGGCCACCGAATTTTTCAAATTAAATATTAAGATGCGAATTCTATAAAATCATCATTACTAATAAGAAAAACACATTTATAGCTTTTAAGTTAAGAGACTTATCTGTTATTGAGATTAATGTAGTTACTAAATCAAAATTATTATATCAAAATCTTAACCTTACTTGGAATTAATTTATTACTTAAATTAAAATTATTATATGGTTATCATGATCTTAATCTCCTTTTATGAAGTATTATGTGGCCGGTGTTACCAATAAAAGAATTACAATAATATAAGAGATTGAAAAGAGTTCATATTATTGCTTAGTCACATTTTGAATGCTTGACTATGCCGTACCTCTTCAAATGATCATTATAGTATTATTAGTATATATATTTATATCTCAAACCAATATGGATTGATATATAATACCACAGATTAAACATAAAGACGGTTACATAAAAGACTTTGACAATATTTCGGATATTTGTAAGATTTGGTAAATTGCAGATCATATCAATAAAGATAACACAAAACCAGACTCAAATATATCTAGCATCCCAATAAAAGAAGATGATTGCACTGAAATTAGCTTGATTTTGGAAATGAAGCTATGAAATAGCCTAATAATCAGATTTATCAATGGAGTGAATGTAGAGTGCCACGAAAAATATGTTTTTTATTTATAAAATGGATTCATTTGCAAAATTCTCAATATGAACATTTTTTTGTAGATTGTGATCCAACTATTAGTAGCTTGATATATTTTATTCGAAATTTCCAGTTGTAACATACTTATTTTAAATTTATATTTTAAATATTAAAAGAAGGGAATGAGCAGGACGATGAATTATCAAATTTAAATAAAATCTGATTTGTTAATTGTCTAGAAAGCACACAAGTCCCAAATCATCATCGTTGGATAATGTACTTCAGAGCGTGTAACATGGAAAGCAACCCAAAAGTCTTCTAATATCTTGCTCACTTCGTTGCATTTTCCTCTTCTTTTCTTCCTACCAAAGAAGTCAAAAATCTTCCACCATCTCACTTGCTAAGTTGCAAAGAAAGTGATAAGGCAAAAGCGGACAAAACCTACTCAAAAGAAAAATAAGCCCCTCCTTTCTCGTTCCCTCTTTTTTTTTTGCAGGATTGCCCTTAGTTTTTTTTTTTTTTAAGCGTTAATTAAACAAGAATAACCGGTGCATTCACGAAACTTCCCTACATATCATTTACACTCACGCATCTAAATACACGAGCGCTCTTTTTTGTGCTAATTGGCATATTTTCCAACTTTATCGATCCTATGCTTTGACCGATTGACTTGCAAATCAGAACCCAAACCAGTCATTTGACAGGTCGACGTTTGGATGAATTGCTTGACAAGATTACAAAACCCGATTAAGATCCGTGGCCACAAATTGCCAACTCTAATAACACTGATGTTGTGGTGATGTGGAGCGGTGAGTGGCCCAAATGATATGGCGGTTGCTTGATGCTGGTGTAATCTTCCTGAGCACGTAGCTGGCACGGATAAAAAAAAGAGACTAGTAACACATGAACTAGGTTATGTTTGTGGTCTCAACCGTCCAGCCGCATGTGGCAGCGATCCGAGTCTCTGTTTCCAGTGTTCAACTCGGAGGACAATTACTTGTCCGATGGGCGGTTCGTTGAGTAACAAGCACCGAAGGGCAACGGGCTACGAAGGTAAAGATTTGGACGAGTTGCGTTGTCTCGGCACGTGAGGTTTTCATCCATGGTGGAGTTGAGTCGTAGTTGGCGTCGATTCAACAATGTGAATCTAGGATTCAAAGCCTTTCGTAGTGAATTGTGGCGAAATCTATCTAAGTAGGTGGTGACCAGTTTTAATTGAAAGGTTATGTCAGCAAGATATAGATAAAGTAAAGGCCTTTTGTATATCACCGGAATGCATTATGCAAATAATTTCAATCATTTATCTATAACATAAACTAATACACAATAGATATACGATATTATGATTCTAGATACAATCAGACTATACAGAACGTACATGATATATTCTGTATGTGTGAAAGATTTAGTATTTGTGGATGATGTGCATTACAAATATATCTAACAAGTTGTGACATTGTTTCATAAATTAATGATTTTAATCCGATATTACTGTTAAAAGGTCATAGTCCAAAGGACATAAAATAGATATTAGGCGTAAATTTGAAAGGAGTTTTTCGGCTTGTAATTTTGTCTCATATCTGGATATCTCCTTACTTTAACTTTATGCTTTTTTTTTTTCTCTTTTTCGACCTTTTAGAGTTCAAAATCAGAACTTGATTAACGTCAAACATCTCAAATTTTTAAAACTAGAATAGGGAAATTCAAAGATGGTGTTTTAATTTGGGGAAAATTTCAAAAAATGGCTCGAAATGCCTTCATTTCTCAAATAAGGATCCGAAGTAAATCTTGTTTCAAATATAAGCCGAAAGTAACATTGGTTGTTTCAAAGAAGGACCTGAAGTAGCCATGATTGTTTCAAATAAGGGCCTAACCTCGCTTGTCACCGGTCGGCAAAATTTTATGATTGGTTAAGGGTGTTTTCATCCAAATTTTCTTTTCTTTTTTTCTCTTTTCTTCTTTTTTTTTCTTTTCCGACGTTAGCTAGCGGCCGCTGGAAAGGGCCGGCAAGGGCCTTCAAGCTCTTGCTTGCAGAGCGAGAGGGCCTGCAAGCCCTCGCCAGCAAGGGGCAAGGCCACCTTTGCCTCGGACAAGTAAGGCCAACCCTTGCTAGCTAGGTCACTAAGCCCTCGCATATGGCTACGAAGGGCAGCCTCCCCCGGGGTGAGGCTGTCCCTCACCTGTGGCTAGCATGGGTAGCCCTAGCTAAATCGGGTGAGGGCGACCCTCACCCAGCCCTCTATGGGCATCACCAATGGCCGGGGAAGAAGAAGAGCTAGAGAAAAAAGGAAAGAAAATAGACAAAAGGAAGAAAAAAGGAAAATGGTAAATGACGTAAATCCCTTCACCACTAGAAAGTTGAGTCCTTATTTATAAGGGATATAACCACTCCAAGTCCTTATTTGAAACATATATAACTATTTCAGAACTTTATTTGAAATAAGATTCACTTTAAGCCCTTATTTGAGAAAGTAATATCAAATCAGGTTCTTATTTTAGATAAAATCCACTTCAGGCCATTTTTTGAAATTTTCTCAATAATTTGGTTTGAAGCAAGAAAAACTGATTGTAAATATCTTCGGTTATTGTGTGTGTGAAAATGAGAGGATATGGTCTTCGTCTGTGTTGGGCATTTGGATTTGATGGTTGAATGTGGAAACAAAGAAGAGTCGAATAAACGATGTCATGCGGTTACGAAATTGTTCAGGAAATTCTTGTCCATAAGTTAGCTTTGAAAGACACGGCAAAAAGCAAAAGGTCGTTTATGGGTAGATGCTAATATTGAAAATGCCAGTTAGACAGCAAGTAATTCTTGTCCATTGAAGTCGGGCTTTCAAATGAAATGATGGAGAAATTTAAGTGTGAGGCATAAAATTCTTGGAAATTAAAGTGCAAAGGAAAAGTGAAATGATATGGAAGTGAATTAAACGAACTTACTGTGAAATTGCATCTCTCTCTCTCTTCCTTTTTTTTCTTTCCACCTCCTCCGCGAGAATTTGTCTCCCCTGTTTTTCTTTTCTTTTTGCCCACCGTAACTCTCTCTCTGTATTCCTCTTTCTTGGCCGTGAAGAAAAGCTTACTCCTTTACTTTTACGAGGTCTCTTTGGCAATGATTCAATGAATAAATAGATGCTGAAAAGTCGCCATCCCACTTGGCCGAGAATCTTCCGCTTTTTTTATAACCAGATTTTCTTGCTCTGTTTTGGCCGTGAATACCGGTCCATGAATGCTGAGATCGCTCCATTTGTCAAGATGGAAACTGCGCGCTCCTTTCCTTCTTTGATTCTCCTTTGCCTTTTCTTCCAATTTCGACGTGTGCAGTTGAACAAGACCTTCCTTCCATCTCATGTGTTCAGACTGGAATTGACTTCAAAAATGGGTGTCGGCCGATTGCAATCTAAATGGCCGCACTTTCTTTCCCTTAATTAGGCCGAGTGTGATAAGCTTAGGGCCGGGCTTGCATGGGCTCGATTTTGGAATCTCAAGTGAGTTTAAGACTCTTTCGCATATGGGGCGAACTATTGAGCCAATCCCAAACAAACTCATAGCCAGATCCATGTTTTGTTAATTGCGAATGCTTTATGCCCAAAATTTAAATTTCCCTTTATCTAAATGCCAAGAAATACAATAACAGCTGTAAATGCAAGACTATGCAAAATCGGTATTTTGGTTTGGGATCAAAATTCTATCGAATTCGAGCCTAGTTTTCTTATTAAATGAACGAGAAGTCTTCGAACAAAAATTTAGGTGTCTAGAGAATCAGATCAACAATAGTAGCTAGAGCTTGAAGAAAGTAAAGAACAACCAATTGTTCTTAGCAGGCAATAGACGAGAAAGTGATGTTAACACGGATTCCATCCTTGTAATAATTAAAATGAAGATGATATTGAACATTTCAAAATATTATAGGAACATAATCAATATAATGATAAGGAATCACAACATACATTAAACAAATTTAGCAATTTAATTGAATCAATTGTTTGATTAAGTATGCCATGGACGTATTTACACAAAATTTCAAGGATCATCCATTTCACTAAAAGATAAATCTCGAGAACAACCTAACTTGTTTTGTATAAAAAGTGGAAAGTAAATTTTCTTTTACTTGCTTGAATCTATATGTACTAAAATGATTGGATGGTCAATGGTAAAATGACGATGTAGCATGTTTGGGAACTTAGTTCGATCAAGTTAGTTGGCGTTGTTAGGTACTAAAAATTCATCTTTTTCTATCAATTTTAATAATTTATTCACTATTAAAAAGCCACTTCTCACTCTTTTATTTGTTTGCGAATTTTGAAAGCAAATTTAAATAGTTATCCTTGAAGTTCATCGTGAAAAAGTCAATTCTCACCACCATAATTCATTCATTTGAAAGGACTATAATTTGATATGTAAGACCAAATCCTTTCAATATTATTATTATTATACTACGACAATTGATGAAATGTTTATTTTGCTTGAGTTATAACATTTGTCTCACTGGTAATACCACAACCATTTCCTGATTTGTAGTGTTCGCAATTAGTGCATGCACATATCTTAAAATTCATTTATTGATTTCTTAAGTATCGCTAATAACATCTACGAAGATATGCAAGATCAATTCCTTTTCAAGATTTTTTTCCCACATTTTTTGGAATGGTTAATTTATGTGAATTCATAATATTAATTCATAATATATTTATATAGTTACGCTAATATGATATATTAGAGATGCTCATCGCATCAAGGTCCTTTCTTTCCATTGATTAATTTATTTGTTGCTTTAATTTTTTAGCGTTAAATTCTTATTTGCATAACCGCACTATCACTCATCATACGTTAATGGCTTAAGGTTAAAATTGACAGAGACTGCTCGCACAACATTTTTGAACTAAAGAGAAAATATATTAAATTCATCTTAAGTAATCAAGTCCCCGTATACATAATAATTTGGTTTGTAAAAGTATAATTTTCTGTTGTATTTTACTTGGGTCCTCAGCCCATAATAGATTAGTAGCAACTCCTATAATTGATTTGCATGTCTAAATGATTTAAATAGAATCCAAAAATTGCAATTGGTATGATTTTTGGAGAGTCCGCATTGAGTGATGGCACTATTGACACATCTCTATTATGATTAACTATTTGTCCTCACTTAGTATTACATTAGCTTTCTCTTGGTAGTTCAACTTAAGAAAGGTCGTGACACCAATGAATACATCGCCATAGCCATCCTCTCAATTGATGATAATTTAAGATTGGTTGTTCGATCGAATATTTCGAACTTGGCATGGGTCAATCCTTTGAATGTCTCATCTAAAAGATGAAGAATTACTATTGTACATTTTCTCTTCCCTACAAATGTATGAGTAGAATCTTGTACATTAGCTAAATTAAAATGTAGATAAAGGCCTTTCAAATACTCAAATCTCCGTTAATCAATTCATTGATTTTTTTACCAAAAAGAAAATCATTGATTTCAACCATGAAGTACACTATAATGCATCATCATAATGCCTTCAAAAGTTATTCTCTTCTTATTGTAAGGGATTGTGGTCATACATCTGAGCACTAATTTTTGTAGCACCAGTTAGACATAGGTCACTTATTTATAACAGAATCATGACATAGACACCTTGAAGTTGGATTGGGGGATAAAAGAAGTTGTCCCAATTTACTTCGATATACCAATGGATTCATGCTTTAGAAAATAACGAGATTTACATCGGAGATCCCTCAAAACAACACAGACTTCTCTAATGTAGCATGGTTAGCCCCTGATCCTGTATCAAATGGAACAGCTCTACACATTTCCAAGAAAATCTGTCTTCTAGACAAAACAAGATTTCCATCGTCTGCCGACGCTGCATTTGCTGTTTATTGCTAAGATGGGGGTGGTGGTAGGAAGGTGGATTGGTGGTTGTGCGTGGCAAAATCTGTGCTTGTTGGAGGCGAACAGCATAAGCCATTGCCGTGACTGATGAGAAGCAAAAATGGAAAGTGCGCGTATAGGTTTAAGTGCGACCGGAACGAAAGTTTTTGCGTCTCGAAAATATTTAAGCCTTTGCGCCCCAATTTTATTTAATTTTTTTGTTAATCGTTATCTGCAGCACAAAATTAAATGGGATAATTCCAAAATAGAACCCGAAGTGCCATCTTTTTCTCAAATAAGGGTCCAAAGTAAACATTATTTCAAATAGAGACCCGAAGTGCCATCACTTTCTCAAATAAGGACCTGGAGTGGATGTTATTTCAAATGAAGACCTGAAGTGGTTATGGTTGTTTCAAATAAGGACCTGACTTTTCGGCGATCAAGGATATTTTTGTCTTTCCATTTTCTATCTTTTTTTTTTTTTTCTTTCTTCTTTTTTTTTTTTTTTTTTTTGGTTCTTCTTCTTCCTCTTCGCTAGTGGCCACCGACCACCAGCCGATGCCCACAGAGGGCTAGGCGAGACCACCCACGCCGGTCCTTACTAGTAGCTAGCGAGGGCCAACCTCGTCGATGGCCCCTAGGTGAGGGTCGCCACGCCCAAGCGACGCCATCCCTTACTTGTGGCTAGCGTGGATGGCCCTCACTAGCAAAGGCGACCCTCACCTGACCCTTTGTGGGCATCGTCGATGTCTGGCAGCCATCAACAATGAGAAAGAAGAAGAACCAGAAAAAAAAAGAGAAGGAAATAAGGGGAAAATGCCAAATGATGAAAATACCATTGACTGGTCGAAAAAATTAGCTAGTCGGCAACCGACGAGATGTGGTCCATATTTTGAAACAACCAAAGCCACTTTAGGTTATTATTTGAAACAAAGTCCACTTTGGGCTCTTATTTAAGAAAATAATGGCACTTTGGGTCATTTTTTGAAATTTTCCCAAAAAAAAAATAAAGAGGAAAGAAAAAAGGCGAAAAATCACAAAAGACAAAAAAGACCTTGATCACCGAAAAGTCAAGTCCTATTCAAACAAACATACCCACTTTTTAGGTCCTCATTTGAAATAACATCCACCAGGCCCTTATTTGAGAAAGTGATGGCATTTCGGGTCCCTATTTGAAACAATGTTCACTTCGGACCCTTATTCGAAAAAAGAGATACTTGGTCCCATTTTGGAATTTTCCCAAATTAAATGATCACAAACTTTGACCTAATTTATAATATTCAGTAGATTTTAATTTGTTCAATATATGTTGTCCCTGGAGTTTAATTTGTTCAACATTTTCATTTATTCAATTATTAGGAATGAGAAGTTATTACTAGTATCATACAACCTCGAGCCTGTGAATTTAGTTTTTAAGTTTATGTCCGAAAGTTTATCACTAGCAACAGCCGCGCGTGACGCCCACGCTTCAGCCCGGGAGGGAAGCGGAAGAGCTCGAAGCCATTCAATTCATCCCAAGCAGCTTCCATTTCATCCCTCAATTTTCACTGCAAAAGGTAGTTTCAGTTGGACCTCCGTCTCCTTTCAATCCCATCATTTTTCCAAATGTTGTTCATCGAGTCTCGTCCACTGATTTCGATAGGGACTGACGAAGCTACTGGCGGACAATGCCCCGAACGCCATGAAGGAGCAGAAGCTCGAGAGCTACTTCGGCCGGAGGATCGCCGTCGATGCCAGCATGAGCATCTATCAGTTCCTCGTTAAGTTGCTTCTTTATGGATTGATGCCTGTGATTGCGCGTTTCGGTTTGTCGGTGGGGATTTGGATTTTGAGTGTTGGGTTTTTTTGGTTCTTTTGATTGGTGGATTAGGTTGTGGTTGGGAGGAAGGGGACTCAGATGCTCACCAACGAGGCTGGTGAAGTCACCAGGTACTGACTGGCATTGTAATACTCCATGGAAATGAAAATCCACTTGCGATGTGATCTTTGTGCCTGGAAAGTGTTTGAGTTTGAGCTGCTTTCCCGTGCAGTCATCTGCAAGGCATGCTTTACCGGACGATTAGGCTGTTGGAGGCGGGCATAGAGCCAACTTAAAATTTTTTTCTTTACCTCCTGTGTTTTCATTGGGATAGAATGCTAGAAGAATGAAGCTTTTGCTGTTGTTATGATACATACGTATTTGATGGTCAACCTCCTGATTTGAAGAAGCAAGAGCTGGCAAAACGGTAACCTCAACAACTGGGACATCCATAAGTCTTAATAGTTTTTTGCAGTCTTCATTGTGCTGTTGTGTCACCTACAAGCGTATAAAGGCCATCATCCACAAGCACACACATATCCATTTAGCTATGTAGATAGATTTTTCTGTGAAGCAGAGACCAAAATCAAACTTCATATTGAATAAGACAAAAATATCGCACCATAAGGAAACCAAAACGAGACCAACCTTCACAGTTCTTTTACTGAATTTCTCTATGTCTTCCTTGTTCTGAGACTGCAGACACAATAAATACAGAGCTCACTGAGCATTTTTGTACTCTGTGTTTCTGGGTGCTTATGTGTGTGCGAGAGAGAGAGAGAGAGAGAGAGAGAGAGAGAGAGAGATGCATATACCGCAATGGCTACTGCCAACTCCTCAGAGGCATCTGCCCTCTTTGAAAAACTGCTCAGAAACTCATTTAAGGTAACTAAACATATTCATAGATAATTCCAAAAAATAGAAAAGAAAAGGCTACATAATAATAAAGTAGTCTGAAAAGTTTATTCGTTATTATTTCTAACAGAAAGTTTAGATACCAGGTTCAGTTTTTGTATGTCAGGCTCCTTCAGAAGCAGAGGCGCAATGTGCTGCACTTTGCAAAGCTGGAAAGGCATGTATCTTCCCATCTGATTGTCTTCAGAATTGTTCATTGTTTTCCATGATAATTAATCGTTTAACTCTATTTAAATTACCATTTTATTTCCATGATTTAATTTCCTTTTGCACTCGCACATATGCTTGCTCACTTGTCTAATGTCTTCTTATGCATAGTCATTTACATTTGGAATATTCTTTACTAAGCCATTCTTGTCCAGGGAATTTTCACTGACTTTGAATACCTATCATTGCTTAATTGTTTTGTGGTAACCAGAATTCATCTATCATGAATGGTGCTTTAGCTGTAATATTTGTTTTGCAGGTTTATGCAGTTGCTTCTGAAGATATGGATTCCCTTACTTTGGAGATCCTATATTCCTTCGCCATTTGATGGATCCCATCTCAAGAAAAGTTCCAGTTATGGAATTTGAAATTTCCAAGGTACTTAGAAAAGTTTATTCACTGGGATTGCTTAATTTTTTTTTCCTCACCTTTATGACTTTTAGATCTTGGAGGACATGAATCCGGATATGGATCAATTCGTTGACCTGTGCATTCTTCCTGGATGTGATTATTGTGAAAGCATTCAAGGTAGACATGATATTCTTGCAGTGCTCTGTTAACTGTTTAATACTATCGTATATCATTCTGCCCTCGTATGTTTTGGCTTGATGATTTCAGTGGCTTTACTTTGGAATGAATTTATTAGGTATTGGAGGGCTGACTGCTCTTAAGCTTATCAGTCAACATGGTTCCATAGAAAACATAGTAGAGAACATAAACAAGCAAAGGTGTTTCTTATTTTCTGATTTTGTCCCCTTACTTGTAAGCGAAGAAAGGCAGCAAAGTTTCTCAGTGTAAAAGTCTTGGCTGCTGGATTCCTTGACTTAAAAGAATCATCTCTCAAACTCAGCTGGTGTGGAAATATTTGATCAACAATTTGAAACTGAAAGATCATTTGCCACCAACAGATATGGGCTGGTAATCAGTGCATCAGCCATGCTATTTCATGTGTTGATTTACTATAATACCTCTATCTATTCTATTGTCTGCTGTTTCTGTTCTTTCACTCTCACTCGAACAAAATTGTACGGTTTCTCTATCCTTCAGATGTAGAGGTTCTTTGCATTACTTGAAAGTCTTTATTCAGTTCAGTTATCCCTCTCAAGGAAATGTGTACTTGTTTTTTGAATGGGTATCAGATACCAGATAATTGGCCCTATAGTGAAGCTCGCCTGCTTTTCAAGGGGCCAATAGTTTCTACAGAAGAACAACCTGAGATAAAATGGACTGCTCCAAATGAGGAGGTGGGGCAATTTCATGCTGTGATTTACTTGCAACGTTTCACTTTTTGAATTCTTGACTTGTTTCCTAACTGATTGTTATTTCCCTTTCAAGGGCTTAATTTCCTTTCTCGTGAATGAGAATGGGTTCAACATTGACAGAGTGACGAATGTATGGCTTCTATCTTCAGTAATGTGTTGGTCAGTTGCATACTCAAGGAATTTGCTTCTTTTCCTCTGAAGGAGAGAGCATAGATGTTTTCAATGTTTTTTTACCATGTGTATCAGGTGATAAAGAAGATTAAGGCAGCTAAGGATGAGTCATCACAAGGCCGGTAACTAAAGCTTGAACAATTGATGGTGAGTTCCAAAATGCACTTTCTTTTTCCGATGAATCCTTTTATTTATTTTCCTTCTCTAAGCCAGCTAAGAATCGAGCTGTACCTGCTAAGAGGAAGGTATGTCATGTTGATATCTTTAAGGACCGAGCACCTGGAATTTTTAATGTATGCAAAGGCTTAATGTCACACATTGCTCTAGTGAAGAGACGTCTTCAGATGCTACTTTTGATGGATGAATAGTAATCCCTTTAACTCACATCGTTAGCCATTGATTGCCCTAGCAGTGCACAAATTTTCAGATCTTTGTGATCATTTTAAACTTCTGGTGATAGTGTTGTAAGTCAAAGGTAGTATGTTGCCATGCCCCTGCTGCTTATGCCCGATAACTCTAATATAACTTTACTGATGTGCTAATGGTGTTGCATCACTCTATTCATGAAATCAATTAGATAAACAAAAACACCAGTGTGCTTGTACTGATATGTTAGGAGTTTTGGCCTGATTAACTCCCGTAATTGCACTGGATGACAGGGAGGCAAATGCACACTTCAATGCCCCAGTCTGGCATTCAAGCCCAAGATATTCTCTACACAGGTATCTGTAAATCCCCAGCCCAGGGTCCTTGGCAGCTTTAAAATGCCAACCGTGGTGCTGGATTTGAGGAACTTCAAACAGCCATTGAGAATTGTCGGTGTGCCGACGTGGATCTAAATGATGGTGACTGTAAGAATCCTATTCACTGAGCAAGTCCTGACTTGTGCTGATTTTGCCCGTAGTTGGAAGCAAGTTGATGCTTTCCTTTCCTTTAAAACGGGTCATGTCTTATGGTACTGCAATTTTGGAAG
Organism: Eucalyptus sideroxylon x Eucalyptus melliodora; assembly: GCA_016097485.1. Classification (NCBI taxonomy): domain Eukaryota; kingdom Viridiplantae; phylum Streptophyta; class Magnoliopsida; order Myrtales; family Myrtaceae; genus Eucalyptus; species Eucalyptus sideroxylon x Eucalyptus melliodora. The sequence continues at coordinate 28,174,772 of CM027825.1, forward strand.
ACAGTTGTATAAATTTTTATTGGAAGGATGAAGTTTGCCCTTTACACTAGAATGAGAGGGGTACTTCTTGTTGGGCAGAGTGCATATAAGTGTTCCTTTTAGAGCGTTTGTGTATTTGCTTTCCTAAGGATTCCATTTCTTCCATGTATTGTACATTTTACGATACTTATATATCACTCGTACAAATTTTATATTATTGTCATCCATCAACGGGAACACCTGGGAATATTGCCAAGGAAGCATCTAACAGGAATTCCAGGGCTGGCAGTTGTAAGAAGAAATAATAGTTTAGAACACAACGAGGATGTAACACACTTTTCAAATCTATTTCTAATCTACTCAATAGTTTATATGAACCTATACGAATGAGTTGGTATGTAGGTTCACATATCATTCTTTCAATTCCCATAAGCTCCTAAACTCCTCCATATGCATATCCATTTTAAGCTTGTAGCATCTTTCCAACCTCTAATTTTCACATCCTAATTATGCCATTCTCTCCTAATTGTGGTTCCATATGTTATGATGGTATGACTTCGGGTTTGGTTGCTCTTCCCGTTGCCTTCCTCTTGAGATAGAAGTCCGATGAGCTTTGCATCGATTGGATCGAAGAGAAAGCTGCAGAGAAAGAGCTTTTAATGTCGTCATGAAACCCGAATGTTGCTTTGATTTTGTACTTTGGCAAAGAGTTTCTTCAGAGACTACGACAACCTGCCCAACATCATGCAACAATTCAGCCACACCATGACCACCTCAGTGTCATTCAAACAATTCAACCCATCAAACACCAACCGAGCAGCATCAAAGTAAACCGCAGCAAAGGCAGCAACCTCAGGTTTACTTTGATGTTGCTGAATTGGTGTTTGAGGAGTTGAATTGTTTGAATGACACTGAAGTGTGGCTGAGTTGTCACGATGCTGTGCAGATTTTTTAGTGTCATGTCTGAAGAAACTCTTCAAGGGATAACAACACAAGACAACGCCAGATTTCGTGATGACATTAGAAGCTCTTCGCAACCGGTTTCTTGCCATATTTTCATGCACTCGGGGACAGTTCATGCAAGGAAGGAATGAATACAAGTTATGTTCGTATGATACCGACATTGCAGGCTTCCATCCCTGATTCATTCTTTATTAGTGGGGCTGATTGTCTATTCTTTGTAAGCCTAATCCGCACCAGAAGACAAATAATTTGGCTCCACCTCCACGTCCTTGCGGTACTCCTCAGAGTCTTTCGTCCGTTCTTCAACATCTCTAAGATGGTGCTTAAGGGAGTGTATGATAAAAATTATTTCTGTTCCAGAAATGATTTTTTTTGTTAGCACCAATTTCTGGAACGTAAACTTATTTCGATAACGCTTATCAAATTTTTTATTTTCGGAATAGATTTCTATTCCGTAAATAGAAATGGAGGAGAAATCAATTTCTGATTTCTCCGTAAATCAATTCTCGATTTCTCCCAACCCTAATTTCACTCTTTTTTTCCCTCACACGCCTCTTCTCTCGCCCAAAATAAAAATAAATATATTCATTTAAAAATAAAAATAAATTTATTAAAATAAATAAATTATTTTTATTTATCATTTTATTTTTAGTTTACTAAAAATAAATTTATTAAATTTATTTATGATAAATAAATAAATATTTTTATTAAAAGTAAAATTATTTTTTATTTGCCTTGAGTGTTTTGCCAAATAATTTTTTTTTATTTTTTTATTTTTATTCATTTTAAAATAAATTTATTTGTAAAATAAAATAAAGGGTTAATACCTTAAAAAACCCCAAACTGGTACACTTGTGACAAATTTACCCCAAACTATTTTTTTGACCATGAAAAACCCTAAACCGGTACACTTGTGACAAATTTACCCCGACTAATTATAAAAAATCATAAACTGGTACATTTATGACAAATTTACCAAAAACTAATTTATTCGACTACAAAAAACCCTAAACTGGTAAATTTGTGACAAATGTACCCTATGCTAAATTAGATTAATACCACAAAAAAATCATAAAAATTGTAAACTGTGACAAACAGAACGTAAAATCCTAAATTGGTATACTGGTTAACCGTCACGTGTCATTTAACTTAATAATTTGACAATAAAATTTAATGAAAACTAATAGAGAGTAAATTTGTCACAAATGTACCGGTTTGGAGTAAATTTGTCAAAGGTATATCAGTTTGAGGTTTTTTGTGGTAAAAAAAATAGTTTGGGGTAAATTTGTCACATGTGTACCAATTTAGGGTTTTTAGGGTATTATCCCTAAATTAAAATAGAATAAATAAAATAAATTTATTTAATTTATTTAATTTATTTAAAATAATTTATTTATGATAAAAATAATAAATTTTTATTTGCCTCGAGTGTTTTGCCAAATAAATTTTTTTTATTCATTTTAAAATAAATTTATTTGTAAAATAAAATAAAATAGAATAAATAAAATAAATTTATTATATTTATTTAAAATAATTTATTTATGATAAATAAAAATAAATTATTTTTATTTGCCTTGAGTGTTTTGCCAAATAAAATTATTTTTATTTTTTATTTTTATTCATTTAAAAATAAATTTATTCGTAAAATAAAATAAAATAGAATAAATTTATTTTTATATTTTAATTTTAAAATAAAATGATATTTTTATTTTATTTTTTTATGATTTATTTTATTTTATTTTATTTTATTCATTATTTTTTTGTTACTAAATCATTTTTATTTTTATTTTTTATATTAAAGGTCGTCAGTCGTCATCGCGCCGTCAGGAAGGAAGAAATTTTGTGTCGTTATCAAACGGTTATTTTTGCTTAGAAACTCTTCTAGAAATAGAAATAGAAAAATCTATTTGTTCTAAACTATTTCTGAACGGGAATGGTTGTCATGCGCGCCCTAATTAACTCCCTTCTCCATTGCCCACGCCTCCGAGAAACTCGCACCGCTCTGCAACCGTTTCTGAGCTTCAGTCCCATGAAAATCTGTAGGTCATATGTAAATGAAAATCTATTTTGCAGTTCATTTGCATTGACCACCTCGGTTTCTGCCTGGTTTTGATCGCTTAAATCAGCATGTCATATCTTATATTTTACAAATGAATTCAATCCCCAGTAGCTCTTTAGTAACAGAAAAAGAAGAAACATGAGAAACAATCTAGACAGGTCTTATTTTGAAGGCGTAACATTATTTACACAAAAATAACTATAACCTCTGCTTTGCCTATAGTACTATTACACATTCAAATGATCGCCAAAATTTCACGTTCTCTGCAAAACGTGTCCCGTCAAAGTGAATATGAATTATGAGGAGAACATTCATGCAATGCCTTTCTCATTCAGCATTTTTGATAATTTCTACTCCCTTGTAACAAAAGAGAAATATTGTTAGCACCTAGCATCATCAAATGCAAAGTGACGAAAATAACATATGGATCTTCAATTGACACCTCTATGGTAACCAACTAGAGACAAGTCAATCTCATGTGACAATGAGAATGGTAATTGTAAATTAAAAAATCGTTGTTAAATTAAGTCCCTTCCAAAAGAACAAAACTCACTTGGAGAAGTTTTTTTGATAAGGATGCATCTCATAAGTGATCCTTCTGCACCAAGCAATTTTAAAGGCAAACATGGATTGTATACACTCCTGCTGGTACATCTTTGAGTTTCAAGCCCTTATCAAGAATAATTTCCTACAGTCATTGTAGCATCAGTTTCTTGAGCCTAGACTTCATATAATAATGCAAAATCACCAACACTAGTTTAGGTCTAAAATGGCAATTCAGCAATGGAACTTGGTCATTCTCAACTTTGATGGGGAAATTTGTCATACATCAAATCAATTTCTTACCCGGCTTTCAAGAAGATAAGATGGGATGGAATCAAATCTCATATACAGCAACAGACAGGTAACCAGTTCATGCATTGAATAGCACATATTGCGTCATGCAAGATTGCATCTCAATCTCAGCCATGTAATAATCTACAAGTTTTTTTTTGGTAATGGTAAGAGATATATTAGCTATTGCAAATCGCAAGACAATTGTACAGCAAGGGGGGCCCCGGCACCAGCTTGCACTCAGAGAGAAAGTCGCAATGAGTGGAGGGGTGCCAGGGGGGGAGAGAAAAAAGCTGCGAAAAAGATACAGAGCAAGAAGGAACACAAGCAGCGAAGAGCACACAAACAACTGCGACCGCACAAGGAGGGAACTACAAAAAGCAGGACATCACAAAGGGCCGAGGAGCCTCAGCTAGGCGGGACGACAGGAGGAAGCCAAGGCACCCCTTTAGCCACAAGGGAGTGCACAACGGAAGTCTATAGAAGCCCGGCACCAGAAGAACCAAATCGACAACCTCAATTAAATAAGGAAGGGTAAAGGCCCCAGCTCAATTGAAGTCTCCTATTAGCGAGAGTATCCGGGATCTTGTAGAAAGTAGAAGCCTTGTCTTTGATAGCTTTACGGAGGTGCTCTTTTGGCACCGGGAAAGATAACCTTTGATTGCGAAATAGAATGTTATTCCTCCCTTTCCAAATAATATAACATAAGGTCCCAAAGGCAAAGCGAGCCAGGGAATGGTGAAAGGTAGCATCCGACAGGTGATCAATAATCCATTGGAGATTATCCTTCGCAGATTGATTACGCCAAGATAGGTTACAATTGGCTAACCAAAAGGAGGCAAGGATGCTAGTAATAGGGCAATCAAAGAAAAGGTGGTCCACCGAATCCGGCGTAGCTGAGCAAAATGCACAAGAAGCATTCAAAGATTCGATATAAGCTAGCAACAATACCCGAGTAGGCAAGCGATTGCGAGCTATCAACCAAAGGTGTAATAATCTACAAGTTGTAGAACAAGAAAGAAACTAAATCAAGTTTCACCTTTTCTCAAGAGGGAGGTTTAGAAAAGGCTGAACCTGCGTATTGCTCAAAAGCCTGATAGCAACATAGGCATGAGCATTTTCTCACACACGCGTGTCTTTAGAGATCAATCGAATATCACATGTTCATGTTGACAGTTATTATGGCACCATGCCACGACTCTCGTGTCGTTGTGGAGAAAATCAAATAAGAAGGAAGTATGCATTTCTTGCCATGCCTAAGAAAAATAACATTTGGTTGTAGTGAAGTTGCAAGTAAAAATGGGTGGTAATGGAAAAGGTAGCTACCTAATATAAAAATATATCCTAGCATGGTTTCTGGGTAACAATTGAGAAATATCATGAAGTACACTACAAATTAGTGAGTCTGGGTAAAAGGTGAAGATAAGATGATAGTGAAGCAAACCACCATACAAAAAAATAAATAAATAAATAAATAAATAAATAATTTCTCATTAAGATTGCATTGGAATAGCAAAGAGGGACGAATCGTATCAACAAGTTTAATGTATTTGTTATCTAACAACAATTTTGCTCGATCTCTCATGAATTCCACAAAGCTCATGTCAAACTCTTTTTTGTACATAAGCCGTCTGTGAACAAAACAGAGCACAATCAAATTCGTCCTTTTGATCATAGCACTCACTAATACCACAGCATATTAAGATAATCATATGAGTGCTCCAACAATCTGGAAATCACACATTAGCTCGACTGACAATGACCTACAGAAGGATTTCAGGAACAGAAGTTTACTTGGCAGTATCAAGGTTCTAAACAACACCTGCCTCAGACCCTTAGGAATATATAAAAACTCCATTACTTCAGCTGCAGGAAGTAGTCTATATCATTCTTACATAATTTGTTTGACATATCACTATGTTTTAATCTCAAAAGCTGTCATATCAAATTTTAGTAAGTGCCTAACAATATTCTTGAAAAAAGAAAAGGAAAAATAAGAAGAAGGAAAAAGCCAAGGCCTTGTTCTCACTATGAAGACAAGTATTCTACTTATTCCATTGCAAAATTAACAATATTATAATCTAACTAGAAGAATTAGTGTATTGCCAACAATGTTCACTACTGGCAGAACTAAACTGTGCTAGATTTTTACTTCATGGAAGGAATAAATAAATTCAATAGTAGCAAATAGCTCATTTTTCATTGGTAAACAAGATATATGATATCCATAGATGGTAAAATGATATAAGTCGGCAAATATGACATGCCATGCCCTAACACTAAAATAGTTATGGAAAATGCAGCCAGTACTATGAAACACCCAAGTTTCCAGCAGATTGTTCAAGCAATCGAACCTACTTAACAATAATAATAATGACGACAACAACCACAACAACAACAACAATTTGGCAGTTGAGATGTAATTTCAAAAGCAAAGTTAGAACCTAGTCGAGTTATTATTGCATATGATTGAATTAGAAAAATCACACCACTATTCTTAAACAAAGGTCATCATATGTACTCCATTGTTTGACAATTTTCCTTTTTTCTTGCATTTTTCTTTTGAACTTGATAAATAATTCTACATACTTAAGAAAAGAGGAATGGATTCAATGGATTGTACTTGCTTGTTTTATATGAAGAGGCCGGCCCATATTATTGAAGCTCTGAAAAAAACCTTATGGAGCCGAACTCTTGAGACCAAGGAAAAGACAATTAAGATAAGAACGCTGACCACTCAAGGGCCAAAATCTAAAACAACTCAACAATAGTTTTGTTAGCAAAATAAATTCAAGGTAGGAAGCAATTACTTTTCACTGCAGATGAAATCGTCGAAAGTGAGGATATTGCTATTCCACACCTCAAGATTCAACTCCCTAAGCCCTTCAATGAGCGTGAACAGAAACTTCTCTTGAAATGTGGGGTTTTTACCACTGTTTGCACACCAAATCAAATCAAATTAAAACTAAAATGTCTATTTGCACAGTTTTCCCAGTTAGCTCAACACCATAAAACTTCACCCATCAAACCCCTGTAACAAAAAATTCATATCCAGATTTGAACAGGGAAAGAGGTAATTGTGCAAACACTTGGTGCGCAGTTTAGAATTACCAGTGCAAGTTATGGTGCGAATCGTGGTGCTACCATATTCTAGCTGCTGATGGGGCTCCTAGAGGTGATGGCGGAGGAGGAGGCAGTGGCAACACGCCAAAGAATACAACGGTTTTGAGCTCGCCGAATGCGGATGACGAATCGGAGCTGCCAATGGGACTCATTATACCACGGCAGAGGTGGAGGTAGCATTTGAGGTGTCAACCCACAGTGCTCTAGCATTACGGCTCGTACAGGAGACGCGCAAGCCGAAGAATGCATCAATTCTGAGCTCGTCGGGGACAGACGACAAATCGAAGCCGCCGACGTTGCAGATGTCACCCCCAAACTCTCCATTCCAATAATTCCAATAGATTTCCTCCCTATTTAGCTTACCACACAAATATTCTCGAAGCTTCGATAGCTTTTTCAATTTCGATAGGTCTGACATCATCTCTAAGGAAGGGCAACAGAAGATTGTTAGGGAGCAAAGGGATCCCAGCTCTTCAAGGCCACGAATCTCGACTAATGAATCGCAATGTCTTAAACTTACCTTTTCTAGATTCTTCATGCGCGACAGATCAAGTACTTCGGGAAGGAACTCACAAAAATCCATCTTTAATAATCTCAATCTTTTCATTTCCAGCTGCAATGGTGCGTCCACTTGTCTAAACTTACAAAACTCGATATAGAGTTCCTCCGACTCCGCATCAAATATATTGGAGAATTCTAGCGAACATCTTAAAAATGTCAAGATTGACAAGTCTTTCAAATTGGAAAAATCCAGTGATCGTGCGGTCTTCAGATCTCGAAGTTGTAACTCTCTTAAACTAGAGGGGAGCTGAGGGAGGAATTGCACATATTTGCAGCACAATTTTAGTGTTTTAAGCTGAGATAGGCTACTGATGCTAGTGGGAAGAGTAATGACAGGTGTTTCTTGTTGAGATGGGGCACCTATCTCGAGGAATTCTTTAGCAGCAACGTTGTCTACTTCGTCTTCATCTTCCTCATCAGCACGTTTTTTCCCCTGCCGAAATACCTCCTGCCAAAATTCCTCCTCCCAATAGTTCTCCACCGAGGAACACTCCTGCCGATGGATGTCAAGCCAATTTTGCCAGCCCCATGTCAGACAAGTCAAACTTAGGGGAAGCTCCGGCAATTGTTTAGGCTCAGGATAATTTTCCACCTTAAGTGTTTGGAGATTAGAGAGATGATTCATTGTATGGTGGATAATCCGCATATACATGTGTTTGACAAGTCTAGAATCCTCAAATGGGACAGTCTCCCAATTTCTTTAGGGATTTCACCAGTCAAGTTGTAACATCCTCGAGCATTTAACTCTTCAAGCTTCTCCACTAGACAAATCGCACTTGGTAATTTTGTTATCCTGCTTATGTAGCTCATTCTTAGTACTTTCAGTTGCTTTAGATTGCCGATTGAATCAGGTAGGTGACCAATACTTGTCGATGACAAATCCAACTCAACTAATGATTGTAATTCCCCAATTGAGTCTGGAAGTTCCTTTATCTCCATACACTTCGATAAATCCAACCGCCTAATTTTCACCAGCCCTCCAATCGAGTATGGCAATTTGCTAAGTTTACTATATGGTAAATTCAAGGTCAACAAAGATGGCAAATTACCAATGGATGGGTCAATTTCAATTAAGTTGATACAACCATCAAGAACCAATCTCTCTAGGTACACCCACGTTGATAAATTAGGTGTTCTCTTTAAATGTTTGCACGACTTGAGATTTAGTACCTTTAGTTTTTTGGCCTCCTACAAAACAATTTGATAAAATATATGTTAAGAAACGACCTGTAGGGGAACAAAAAGATAGAATAAATGATATGCTTATGCAAGGAGTGGGACTCATATCATACTCTAAGTTGTTCCCAGCCAATCCATTCCTCCGAAATAGTGCTCCATGAAAGGTCAAGAACGAGTAAGTTAGCCGGATGAAAGTTTGTTGCCTCAAATAGGCTAAAGTGAAATTGCCAAGAAAGCCATCTTAAACTAGGGAGAAGTTTATTGAAGTCTCCAACGAAGCACTTCCCATGCCCTTGAAAGAACCTTAGCTGTCGTAATGGAGCAACTTCATCACTTGTCAAAATGCCTTCATGAAATCCATGATATCCTTCTAGTGACATTGCTTTTAATTTCCTACTTCCCTGACAATGGAAAGACCCAGAAGTTCATATGTGAAGGTCAAAAGCAAACAATTACAAGCGCTAACAGCGATTAATTTTTTCTTTTGCAAGAATAGTCTACAACAATACATCGAAAAATAAATTGCTATTCCTTTTTTACCTCTTCCTGCTTCAGAATGCTCCAGGCATCATCACAGTTCCACACTCTACTACGCTTGTAGGGATCGGTGAAGTTCTCTTGATGGACAATTTCCCTTCCGAGGTCCCGCACTTGGTCATGCATCCAGAAAATATTGCCTTTGAGTTTTATCAAGGACATGAGAAAGAGGACTTCAATGGCATCATGTGGGTGGTATCCACAAGCATCCCACATGTAGAAAGGGTATGATTTCTCCTTATTAACAAAAAAACAGGCTATATCCAAAAATACTTCCCTTTGTGTACGATCTAACTTGTCATAAGTTATCATCAATTTTCTCTGGACTTCCTTAGGAGGAGCTTCTTGTAGCTTTTTCCATGTGTCAACCCATAATTCTTCGGGTTTTCCATTAAGGGATGAACCTGTAATCTCAAGAGCTAAAGGAAGCTTTCCCAAAGTATGGACAATTTTCTCAGAAAGGAACATACGATCTTCTGGTGGAGAGTTTCTTCTAAAGGCATGCCTACTAAAAAGCTTAAGAGCATGATCAAATTCCATTTCTTGTACATCGTAAGTCAAAACTTTTGTGGACTTTTCTACAAGGCCTTCACCTATTGCTTCTCCCTTAATCATTAGGATACTTTGGTCCCTAGTAGTTATGATAATCCTACTACCAGGACTAAACCAATTACCTTTTTCTGCTAGACTTTTAAGTTGTTCTTTCTCATCCACATCGTCTAAAACAATGAGAACTTTTTTATTTTTAAGTACTCCTCTGTTCATCATGTTGATCCCATCATTCACGTGACAAATTTGGTCGATAGAATGAGAACCAAAGAGCTTGGATAACAGTCGATTTTGCAAATTTACCAGACCATTATTGCCTTTTGATGATTCCCCAACATCTGCAAGGAAACAACATCCGTCAAAGCTAGAAGATAGTATGTTGAAGACGACCTTAGCAAGAGTTGTTTTGCCAACACCGCCCATTCCGTGGATTCCAAGAAATCGTACACCATCAGATCCCACTCCCAACATTTTGATTATATCTTCTACGCGATCATCAACTCCGACTAGATGTTCAGTTACATTTTCATGTGTAACCTTCAGCTTAACTGAAATCGTTCGAATTACCAAACATATAAGATCTCCTTGGCTGCCATAAGGTAACAACCATGTTAGGGATAACTTTATATGTAAAACTTACTCCTAAAGTGACTAAATTGCTCTCACGTTATGTGGAAACCTGGCAAAAAAATCGAGACATCGATAGGATTATTATTTTTGCTGATCTCCGCTCCCCAATTTCAGTCACCATCACCGTCGGCCCCTGCCACTGCACCATTGACGTCGCTCGCCTCTTTGCACCATCACCGTCACATTTCAGTGTCGTTGCCTGTTGTGCCCGTTGACTGACCATCTCGGCCTTGCCTCAATTCTCCACGTCACATGGGTCGTGGCCTTGCGACTGCCGGGGATGGCGTCATTGGCCTTGGGCCAAAGTCAGCCACGTCGGATATGGTCGTCCAGATCCTGGATCCAACTCGCCACAGTGAGTGAGAGAGAAAGTGTGGGGGCCGAATGGCTCAGAGGCAGCTTCTGGCCACTCGGTGTCGGGCTGGCGACGAAGTGGTGGCGGTGACTGACGGACGAGCTGCTGTGGTGGCTGGCCGACGGCTTGGTGGAGCTCTTTGGAGATCTATTGTGTCATAGAGAGAGAGCATGAGGAGAGTGAGAATCAGGATAAGAAGGGTGCGCTACCACCGCAATAGTGCCATTGACTGGAGCTATTGCAGCGAGCTATTGCAGCGATACCACCGATAGGGGCCACCAGAGAGCATTCCTTTCTCACCGCTGTGGTGGCAGATAGCAGCGGCGGCCATTGCCGCGACCGCATTTTAACTATATAAAATCGACTACATGTGTAAACTATATTTTCACCGACAATACCACAATTAAACTGAACAGGGAGGAAAACGAAATTTACAGATGGCAGTTGACAAGTTAAAGACATTTACCCTTGATCTTTCTTCAAGTTCCATCCCTTTATCTCGTCCACCTCATTGAGAGCCTTTTTCCATGACTCCACTTCTGCATTAAACTTTTCCTGGTGCTTTGCAAGAGCTTGGCTATATAAGTCTGTTTTGAGCTTGACATCTTCAGGTTCCACATCCAAGAAAATGGGCAGAATCTCTTTGTTCTCATTCAATTTCGAGGTGCACTCGACCATGTATGTGAGCTCTCGGAGGCACCAGTGACTCGAAGCATAATTTTTGGAGAATATGGGAATGTAGATTTTGGAGTTCTCAATTGCTTGTAGAAGTTCACCACCAATTTTTTGACCAACACGAAGGGATTCATCATCCCTAAAGACAAGGATCCCAACCCCAACCATGGCATGGTAAAGGCAATCAGTGAATCCATGACGGGTGTCAGCTCCCCGGAAGCTTAGAAAAACCTCATACGAAGGTCCGGATGATGCGGATGAACTCATCCCTATCTCCGTTGCAGGATCGTTAGACACCACAGGTATCAAATACTCTCTCTCTCTCTCTCAGAGGAAATGTCTGCTTTTCGAGGGTGCTTGGATCTGAGCGTGGGCTCTCAATATAATAGCCTCGCTGTCTCTGGCGTGATGGAGGTGGGGCAAAAGGCGCTGCACTTCGAATATCTTGTCTCCTTTGCATCGGTTTGGCCAACGAATTTCCCAACTCAATAATAAAATGCTAATTTTATTTAAAAACGCCATACTATTAAGAAAAGTACATCACTAGCTTTTAAGTGAAGGGACTTATCTGTCATTGGAATTAATGTAATTACTAATGTAACAATATCTTAACCTTATTTGGAATCAATTTAATTGTTAAAATTAAAATTATCATATATGTGTCATGATCTTAACCTCACTTCATGAAGTGCCGGCGTAACCAATAAACGCAGTTAAATAATATAAGAGACTGAAAATAGTCATTCACATTATTACTTAGTTATAAAATAATGTGACATACTTTGAATGCTTGACTATGCCCTACCTTTTCAAATAATACTTTGTAGTATATAGATCTAGATTCCAAACAAATATGATGATCTTTATATGGATCTAAATCCCAAACAAATATAGAAAGATATATGATATCACAAATTTAAACACAAGGATGATCATATGAAGGACGCCTATAATATTCTGAATATATGGAGATTCGACAAATCGGAAACGTATCAACGAAGATTACACAAAATCAAAACAATCGTATCTAGTATCCCACTCAAAATAAAATGATTATACTGAAACCAACTTGAGTTTAAACATTAATACAAGCAAACACTAGGGTGTTAACAAATGTAACTCAAGCACTTGGTTCAAAATTGTCCGATAAGTCAATGTCATAATCCTACTTTAAACCTTTGGCTACTAAGGGCGCATTTGGCAACTTGTCAAATAATGTTTGATTTTGTTATTTTATTCCTGGAAATAGATTTAGAATAGAAATCTGTTTGGTAAATTTTTTATTCCTTGAAACAAATTTGTTCCGGGGAATAGATTTTGAACAGAATTAAGGAGTAAAAAAAAATTGCTTTTTGTTCCCATAACAATTGCATAATTAAGCCAACCCAACTTTTTTTTCTTTTTTCTCTTCTTCTTTTCTTCTTGTTCTTCTTTCTTCTCTCTTCTTCTTCCATTGTTCTTGCCCTCAGCCACCACCGTTGCCACCATCCATTGCCGTCAATCGCCGACAATCGGTTGGGTGAGGTCCAAGCCTCCCGTGACCATCGACAAGCCTTGCCTAGCTAGGCGAGCCTCGCGATTTAGGCACCCGATTAAGGCGGTGTGGCCTCACCGGGGGCCTATGACACTCCGGTGAGGTCGCTGGCTAGAAGCTTGAAGAAGAAGAGAAAGAAAAGAAAAAAGATAATAAAATTATTTAAAAAATTAAAAGGAAATGATTTGGATTAGAAATTTTAAGAACGGTACTAAATGTAATTCTGTTTTGGGAATAAAAATTTTAAACAATTACCAAGTGCCTTAAAATACTTAGAAATTGTTCCCGGGAACGTAATAAAAAAGAATCATTGTTGATCAAAAATTGTTTGAGAACAAAATGATTACCAAATGCTCCCTAAGCGAGCCTACTACTGCTCTATGGAATCATCACAAGTGAGCCTTAACTTAAAAAACCCACTAGCTAACCTCTGGTAATTTTTCTGGGTGGATGATCAACCAAATCCTACATACGAGTCATTTCTAAAGTTTGCAGTTCCTCAAGCATTAGCTCCTACCAATTAGTGTTGGAACGCGCCTCTCCATAGGATCGAGGTTTCATAAAGAGTAGCAAACAAATATAGAAAGATATATGATACCACACAGTAAACATAAAGACGACTCTATAAAAGACGCTAACAATATTCCCAGTATTTATAAGATTCGATAAATCATGGATCATATCAGTGCTGATTACACAAAATCAAATCAAATAATCTAGCATCCCACTCCAAAATAAGATATTGCATTGAAAACAACTTGATTTTGGAAATTAATCAGATTTAGCAAACGAGTGAATGTAGGGTGCTGTGAGCACCGATAGGGTTTTTATTTATAAAATGGATTGATTTGCAAAATTCTCAATAAGAAATTTATTAATTATGATCCAACCGTGAGCAACTAGATATATTTTATTCTAAATTTTAAAATTGCAACTCACTTACCTTAAATTTTAAATTAAAATTTTAGAAGAAGGTGATGAGAGGAGGCGACGAATTATCAAATTGGTTTGGTTTATTCCTTCATCTTTTGATTGATTCTTTTCACGTTCATGTATATCTTGTCTGTTTTGCATCGGTCTGCCCAATGAATTTCCCAAATTAAATATTGAGATGCGAATTCTGTGAAACAATACTACTATCAAGAAAAACACATTAATAGCCTTTAAGTGAAGAGACTTATCTGTTATTGGAATTAATATAATTACTAAATCAAAATTATTATACAGGAATCTAAACCTCAATTGGAATTAATTTATTTACTTATTTTAAAATTATTATATATGTATCATGATAACCTCCTTTTATGAAGTATTATGTGGCCGGTGTTATCAATAAAAGCAATTCCAATAATATAAGAAATTGAAAAGAGTTATTCACATTATTACTTAGTTACGAAATAATATGACAAGTTTTGAATGCTTGATTATGCCCTACCTTTCCAAATGATCATTTATAATATATAGATTTAGATCCTAAACCGTATGGAAAGATATACAATAATACCACAGATTAAACATAAAGATGGCTACATAAAAGACTCTAGAAATATTTCGAATATTTGTGAGATTCGATAAATCATGGATTATATCAATGAATATTACACAAAATCAAACTCAAATATATCTAGCATCCCACTAAGAATAAGATGATCGCAGTGAAATCAGCTTGATTTTGGAAATTAAGCTGTAACATAGCCTAGATAATCAGATTTAGCAACGGAGTGAATGTAGAGTGCCAAAAACAATATGTTTATTTAATTTATAAAATGGACTGATTTGCAAAATTCTCAATACAAACTATTTTATATATTATGAATCAACCATCAGTAGCTTGATATATTTTATTCCAAATTTTAAAAGTTGCAACTTTCTTATCTTAAATTTTAAAATTAAACATTAAGAGAAATCAGGTCTTGATTTAGCGTCAAATATCTCAAAATTTTAAAACTAGGATAGGGAAATTCAAAGATGACGTTTTAATTTGGTTTGCAGCAACCGAAAAAAAAATTGTCTATAAATATGTTCGTTGTTGTGCGTGTGAAAACGAGAGGACGTGGTCTTCATCTTTTGCAATATTGCTAGGTACTTGGATTTAATGGTTGAAAGTGGAAATAAAGAAGAGTTGAATACACGGTTACGGAAATGTTCAGGAAGTTCTTGTCCATTTGTCAGCTTTGAAAGACACGGCAAAAAGCAAAAGGTGGTTTTCATGATTTTAGACATAAGCTAACTAAATGTGAGAGTACTCTTCAGGCTGATTGGAAAGTGACTTTTGCGAAGTCCCAAGTGCTGGTACCCTTTACACACCCTTTTCTTAAGATAAAATAATTTTTTTGCACGTTGGTTCTAACTTGGAAACGAGTTGCTCGACTTCAAAACGGGGCGTACTTGATTTCGTTTTTTGTCTCTTTCCAGGTGCAAGGTGTGCTAGGCTTTGAAATGAAATGATGGAGAAATTCAAATGTGAGGTATAAAATTCTTGGAAATTAAAGTGCAAAGGAAAAGTGAACTTTGAGGAAGATGCTACGGAAGTGAATTAAATGAACTCATTGTGAAATTGCATCTCTCCCTCTTCCTTTTTTCTTTCCACCTCCTCCACGAGAATCTGCTTCCTCTGTTTCTCTCTCTTGCTTTTCTTTTCTTTTCTTTTACCGACCCTAAGGACCTACATGATAACATTTTTATTCTTCTCAATTTCTATTTTTTTATTCCTCGAAAAAAAAAAATAATAAAAATCCTTTTGGTAACATCCACTAATTTTTTTATTCTTTGAAATAAAAAAAGTGGCAAATGAATATATTTAGAATAGAAATAAGAAGTAGAAAAAAGTAACTTCTTGTTTCTAGGAACAATTTCTAAAAATAAGCCATTTTTTCCTTTTCTATTTTTCTTTATTTCTTCTTCCTTGCCCCGGTCGTCACCCTTGGATCTATCGCTGCTCCTGGCCATCGTCGATCGTTGGTCACCGGCGCCTAACCACCAACTATTGCCACTTGTTGTTCAACTGTCGCCAATCATCAGTCGCTGGACGCGACTCGCCTCCTGCCGCCCACCATCCGCTGACTATCGGCGCCAATTGCCAACGGCTGCTGTGGAGGGCCGCTTGCGGCCGTCGACTACCGGAGCCGGGGGATGGTAGGAGGCGATCGGTGGATGGCGGGTCATGACGGTCAGGAGACAAGCAGCGGTTAGGCAATGGTGGGCGACCAGCAACGGTCGACGATCGACGCTTGGTGATCGGTGAGCAACAAGAAAAAACGAAAAAATACAAAAATTTATGGATCGTACCAAATACATTCATTGTCTTTTTCTTTTCTGAGAATAGAAATTTTGTATATTTACTAAATATGTTATTTTACTTAGAAATTGCTCCAGGAAGTAGAAATAAAAAAGAACTATTTCTCAAAAGAAATTGTTCTCCGAAACAAAAATGTTATTATTTGCACCTTAACTTTCTCTCCGTGTTCCTCTTTCTTGGCTATGAAAAAAAGCTTACATCTTTTCTCTTTCGAGCTCTCTTTGGCAATATTATCTGCTAAAAGATATTCCCCCCCCCCAAGTGAACTTTGAGGAAGATGCTATGAAAGTGAATTAAATGAACTTATTGTGAAATCGCATCTCTCCCTCTTCCTTTTTTCTTTCCACCTCCTCCACGAGAATCTGCTTCCTCTGTTTCTCTCTCTTGCTTTTCTTTTCTTTTGCCGACCCTAAGGACCTACATGATAACATTTTTATTCCTCTCGATTTCTGTTTTTTTATTCCTCGAAAAAAAAAAATAATAAAAATTCATTTGGTAACGTCAACTAATTTTTTTATTCCTTGAAATAAAAAAGTGGCCAATGAATATATTTAGAATAGAAATAAGAAGTAGAAAAAAGTAACTTCTTGTTTCTAGGAACAATTTCTAAAAATAAGCCATTTTTTCCTTTTCTATTTTTCTTTATTTCTTCTTCCTTGCCCCGGTCGTCACCCTTGGATCTATCGTTGCTCTTGGCCATCGTCAATCGTTGGTCACCGGCGCCTAACTGCCAACCGTCGCCACTTGCTGTTGAACTATCGCCAACCATCGGTCGCTGGACGCCACCTGCCTCCCACCGCCCACCATCCTTCGCCGACTATCGGTGCTGATTCCCAACTGCCGCTGTAGAGTGTCGGTGCTGATTCCCAACTGCCGCTGTAAAGTGTTGCTTGCAGCCGTCGACAGCCGAAGGTGGGCGACGGCGAGAGGCGATCAGTGGATGGTGGGTTGTGACAGTTGGGAGACAAGCAGCGGTTAGGTAGTGGTGGGCAACCAGCGACGGTCGATGATCGACGCTCAGCGATCGGTGAGCAACAAGAAAAAACGAAAAAAAAAATACAAAAATTTATGGATCGTACCAAATACATTTATTTTCTTTTTCTTTTCTGAGAATATAAATTTTGTATATTTACTTAATATGTTATTTTACTTAGAAATTGTTCCAGGAAGTAGAAATTAAAAAGAACTATTTCTCAAAAGAAATTGTTCTCCAAAACAAAAATGTTATCATTTGCACCCTAACTTTCTCTCAGTGTTCCTCTTTCTAGGCCATGAAGAAAAGCTTACACCTTTTCTTTTTTCGAGCTCTCTTTGGCAATATTATCTGCTAAAAGATCGTCCCCCCAAGTCCCACTTGGCCTTCTTGGCCATGAAGAAAAGCTTATGCCTTTTCTTTTTCGAGCTCCCTTTGGCATTATTATCTACTGAAAAATCCCCCCACTTGGCTTTCTTGGCCATGAAGAAAAGCTTATGCCTTTTCTTTTTCGAGCTCTCTTTGGCAATATTATCTATTGAAAAATCCCCCACTTGGCTTTCTTGGCCATGAAGAAAATCTTACACCTTTTCTTTTTCGAGCTCTCTTTGGCAATATTTTATGCTGAAAAATCGCCCCTGAGAATCCTTTGCTTTTTTATGCCCAAGATTTTATTGTTTTCTTTAGGCCGTGAAATCCGATCCTTGAATGCCGAGATTGTTCCCTCGTCAAAATGGAAACTGCATGCCCCTTTCCTTCTTTGATTCTCCTTTGCCTTTTCTTATTGCCCTTGAATGGCCGCGCTTTCTTTCCCTTTATTAGGCCAAGCTTGATTAGCTTGGGGCCAGGTTCCTGCCAGCTCAGTTTTGGAACCTCAAGTGAGTTCAGGACTCATTTCGCATATTGGGCCATCTATCGGGCCATCCTAAAGAAACTCATAGCGGGATCCACGCTTTGCTCGATGCAAATGCTTTATGTCACATCCCGGATCTTACCCTCGCCACAAGAACACGACATATGTTATATTGGGATTAATTTGCTACGTCTTAGGAGGCGTTACCGTCCCAATGATTTTTACCTTTCCATTAAGCACATGTGGAAGCATGTGATCTCAAACACCCAATTACCAACAACAATGGATAGTAAGGAAAGATACATATACATACTACATAACTTCCATGCTTTATTTATATACTCGGAACGTTTTCATTTACAAGCCCTCGTTTTTAGGGCCATTCCGATTGCAATTTCCCTTAATCGCCCTTGAATGGCTGTGCTTCCTTTCCCTTCATTAGGTTGAGTTTGATTAGCTTAGGGCCGGGCTCCCGTCAGCTCGATTTTGGAACCTCAAGTGAGTTCAGGACTCATTTCGCATATTGGGCCATCTATCGAGCCAATCCCAAAGAAACTCATAGCTCGATCCCTGCTTTCCTCAATGCAAATGCTTTACGCCAAATTTATTTGTCCCTAATATCTAAATGCGAAGAAATACAGCAACAACTGCAAATGCAAGACCATGCAAGGTTGATGTTTTTGTTTAGGGTCAAACTGTATTGAATTTGATCCTAGTTTTCTTATTAAATGAATGAGAAGTCTTCCCAATGAAAATCTAGGCATTGGAATCAGATCAACAGTAGTTAGCTTAAGCTTGGAGAAAGTTAGGAACGATCGATTGTTCTTAATGAGCAAAAGTCGAGAAAGTGACATTGCACGGATTCAATCCTTGTAATAACTAAAATGAAGATGATATTGAACATTTTGAAATAGCTTAGAACATGATCAATTAAATGATAAGGAATCATGGTATCCATTAGACAAATTTAGGGATTTAATTCAATCAATTGTTTGATTAGGTATGACATGGACATATATACACAAAAGTTCATGGACAAGCCATTTTATTAATAGATAAATCTCGAGAATAAGTTAACTTTTTTTCATATAAAACGTAAAAAGTAAATTTGTTTGTACTTGCTCAAATCTATCTTTACTAAAATGATCGGACGATGAAAAGTAAAACGTGAAAAGTAACTTTTTTTTTAGTTCGATTAAGCTAGTTAGCGTTGTTACTTGTTGGGTACTAAAAATTAATCCTTTTGTATGAAATTTAAATATTTATTTAATATCAAAAGCCAGTTCTCACTCTTTTCTTCATTTGTGAAACCTTGAAGTTCATTATGAAAAGGTCAATTCTCACCGCCATAATTAATTTGAAAAGGACTATAATTTGTAATGCAAAACCAAATTTCGTCGTACACATTTACATGAGATGTTTTACTATATTTCGCTTGAATTTTTAATTGATTTATAATTGGCGAGTTGTAAATGAATTGATTTACATATTTAAATTATTTAAATAAAACCCCAAAAGTTACGTTTAGTATGGACTTAAAAGAGTTCATGCTAAGTGATGGCACATATCTTTTATGAAGTAACCGATTGTCCTGACTTAGTAATTCATTAACTTTTCCTTGATACTTCTCCTATTCGCGAAACTAATGAATTTGCCGCCTCCCGTCATCTTGGCCATTAAGAATACAAGATTAGCTGTTCCAATGGAATATCTTAAGTTCAACATGAGTCGACCCTTCAAATATCTCATCTAAAACATGAAGAATTACTATAGTAGTCCATTTTCTCTTCCCTACAAACATACAAGTAGAATAGTGTCTTGGCTGAATTAATGAAGTAGATAAAGGCCTTTCAAATATCCCAATTCATATCAATCAATTAATCGATTTCGACCTCCATGTGAATTCAACATTCCCATCCACTCAATTACTAGGAATGAGAAGTTATTAGTATCAAATGGCAGATTTAATTTCGATATTTTGGAAATCTGAAGAAATCATAGGAGTACGAATATGCATAACACAGGAGTAATACTCCGGAAACGTACGTATCATAGCAGTTGCTGATTCAAATGGGCCGAGAACTTATAACTAACACCCAAAAAAACCAGTCGCGACACCTGCGCGTGACTCCCACGCTTCACCCCCTGCAAACGCGCTGGTCTCCGAAATTAGGCGGGAAGCGGAAGAGCTCGAAACCCTAGAATTCAATTCATCACTCAATTACCACTGCAACAATTCTCTCTCTCTCCGATATGGGCATCAAGGTAGTTCAGTTGGACCTCCGTCTCCTTCAATCCCATCATTTTCCATATGTTGTTCATCGAGTCTCGTCCACCAATTTCGATAGGGACTGACGAAGCTACTGGCGGACGATGCCCTGAACGCGATGAAGGAGCAGAAGCTCGAGAGCTACTTCGGCCGGAGGATCGCCGTCGATGTCAGCATGAGCATCTGTCAGTTCCTCGTTAAGTTGCTTTTTATGAATTGATGCCTGTGATTGCGCGTTTCGGTTTGTCGGTGGGGATTTGGATTTTGAGTGTAGGGGGCTTTTTGGTTCTTTTGATTGGTGGATTAGGTTGTGGTTGGGAGGAAGGGGACTCAGATGCTCACCAATGAGGCTGGTGGATTAGGTCGTAATACTCCATGGAAATGAAAATCAAATTCGCTCGAGTTTCGTACGGTTTATGAATGAACTGTCAACTAGCCTTCCGTTTTGATGCTTAAGATGTTATTGTAATGCGATGTGATCTCTGTGCTTGGAAAGTGTCGAGTTGGAGTTGCTATTTGATTTGTTTTCCCATGTAGTCATCTGCAAGGCATGTTTTACCGGACGATTAGGCTGTTGGAAGCGGGGATAAAGCCGGTGTAAACTTTTTTTCTTTACCTCCTGTGTTTTCATTGGGATGGGATGCTAGAAGAATGATGCTTGCGCTTCTCTAAATTATGCTTCACTGTTGTTATGATAGCTATGTATTTGACGGTCAACCTCCTGATTTGAAGAAGCAAGAGCTTGCAAAACGGTACTTTATTATTAAGCAGCCTCCTATTTTCCATTTTTTTTCTTTTTTCTTTTTTTGCAATTGTCTATGAATATGTTTAGTTACCTTAAATGAGTCTCTGAGCAGTTTTTCAAAGAGGGAAGATGCCTTTGAGGAGTTGGCAGTAGCCATTGCGGTATATGCATCTCTCTCTCTCTCTCTCACGCACACACAAAAGCAAGCAGAAACACAGAGTGCAAAAAGGCTTAGTGAGGTCTGTATTTGTTACCTGCAGTCTCAGAACAAGGAAGCCAGTGAAATTCAGTAAAAGAAGTGTGAAGGTTGGTCTCGTTTTGGTTTCCTGACGGTGCAATATTTTTGTCCTATTTAGATCTTGGAGGAGATGAATCTGGATATGGATCAATTTATTGACCTGTGCATCATCTCTGGATGTGATTATTGTGAAAGCATTCGAGGTGGACGTGATATTATTGCAGTGCTCTGTTAACTGTTTATCTGTTTTATGTTATCTTATGTCATTCTGCCCTCTCATATGTTTTAGCTTGATGATTTCAGTGGCTTTACTTTTGAATGAATTTATCAGGTATTGGGGGGCTGACTGCTCTTAAGCTCATCTGTCAACATGGTTCCATAGAAAACACAATAGAGGACATAAACAAGCAGAAGTGCTTCTTATTCTCTTATCTTGTTCCCTGACTTGTAAGCAAAATTAGGCATCAAAGTTTCTCACTGTAATGGTCTTGGCTGCTGAATTCCTTGACTTAAAAGAATTATCTCTCACTCTCAGCTGGTGTGGAAATATTTCATCAACAATATGAATTGAAGATCGTTTGCCACCAGTAGATTTGGGCTGGCAATCAGTGCATCAGCCATGCTACTTCACGTGTTGGTTTACTATAATGCTTTTATCTATTCTGATGTCTGCTTTGTCTGTTCTTTCATCTCACTTGAACAAAATTGTGTTGTTTCTCTATCCTGAAGACCCAAAGGTTCTTTGCATTACTTGGAAGTCTTTATTCAGTTTGGTTATCCTTCTTACGGAAATGTTTGCTTGTTTTTGAATAGGTATCAGATACCAGATAATTGGCCCTATAGTGAAGCTCGACTGCTTTTCAATAAGTTTGTATGCCTATAATAAGGGAAGAGAGTTTGTGTTGCGAGAGTGAGTTTATAGAATCATCTAATCAAGTATCCTATAGAAACAACGTCTAGATGATTACATAGTAAATTCTAACCTTGTTGTGGCCATTAGAGCCTGGAGAGTGGAGTAAGTCAAGTAAAAGACCAAACCACTTTAAGTCTATTTTGCGTATCTTCTATCTCCTTACTTGATAGAAGATAAATGTTACTGCATAATTGTTTTCCATTACAGCAACACATTCCACATGTCCTTCACAAAAAAAAAAAAAAAAAAAAAAGTTTCCCCTATAACAAGCAAATCGTCTCCCTTTTAATTGTTGTGCTTATCCATTTATCAGTAAATATTTTTTGTTGTTGCACGGGTGAAAATGAGAAAACATGGTCTTCCTCTTCTGCATAGTGCTGGGTAATTGTATTTGGTAATTGAACGTGGAAACATACAGATAATTATTATCCTCGATCACAAAGAAAAATCGAAAAATAATTATTTGAATAAAGATGATACGCGGTTTGCTAAATTGTTCAAAAAATTCTGGTCGATTGTTAAAAGAAATGCTAAATAATAGAACAAGGCTACGATCCGCTATTAAAAGATCTGGTGTGATTGATCAATTGAAAACACTTCATCAAAGATTGCTAATACATTGCAACTAGGCCTCTTTATGCCAACTAGATTATTTCGTTAATAAATTCTAAAGAACCATAAATGGAGTTTATTTTTTTGCCGGCCAATCATGATAAGATTTTGTCTTACTTTCATTTCATATCGATCCATGCCGAGGATAACTTACAAGTATGATTTGCATAAGAAAAGACAAATTAATGTCATTGTCACAAGTCACTAATTATAATTATTTCTTTCGGTCTATTATTATGGTGTAAGTCTTCGTCGTTGTTATATCTTCCAACTAGGTAAAATGGATGCAACTTTAGGACAGTGACATTCTCTCTATGATTAAGAATCAATAATTTCCTTTTAAATATTGGTTATGGATAATGACAGAGAAATTGGCGATTAAATAAATTAATTGATCTATCTTCAAAGCACAACCCCTATAATATCATTTCAACTTAAAAAACGGAATTGGGTAGGAAGATAACTTCTGTGTTACGGACGTGCTTGCGCAATACCATCATTAGATTATTGGGAAAAAGACATTAGAAGTGACATAATTTTCATACGACTTTTATTTTGATGCCAAAACTTTTTGTGGAAATACTTAAGTGCAACTTTAAACAAAACAATCACCTAGATGCTAACTCTAATTTGGGATGCCAGAAATCCGATGTAGCATTATTTTATCAATTTCTCCGATCAGTATGACTCACCAGCATGCCCCGGTAGCATTAATAGCTCTAAATGATGTCACCTGCATGTTTTGCCCCAAATATAAACCTTAATCGGAAAAATCAAGCCATTTCCCCAAATTTGAAAACCCTAATTCGAAAACCACAAAATTGAAAGCGAAATCTTACAATGGAGAGAAGGAGCAGAACAAGCGACTCAAATTTGTTCCAACAAAGCCGAGAGGGAGGTTATTGTCACTGTTATTTTGTGCTCTTAGAAGTCCAAGAAGAACAACTTGGAGAAGGTCGAATCCCAATTAAAGATTCCTTGCATCTCACCAGACACAATATTCACTCACATTTTCCTTGTTACGAGATTCATCCCCTGACAATAAGCCGCAATTTCTTCCCTCCATGCAGCAAAAGCCTAAGTATTTCTCGTGCCAATTGAGCGAGCTGATCGAGAGAGAGAAAGAGAGTATAACTCAGTTCGGCATTGTTTAAGTCAAGACTACTCACCTCATAGTCCATGTTGGACTTCTTTTTAATATAAAAAAAAGCCATGTATGAATCAAATTTTTATTTAAAAAGCCACATAGGACTTTTGGTCGGAATTTATCACTGGAGGCATTTAAGTAATCGCTTATTTTCTAATTTGACATTTGAGTGATCTATCGAAAAATTTTGGCACAAAATGAGCACCGAATTAAAGTTATGATACTTCTAATGTCTTTTTCCTTAGAATATTATTATTAGTTGTAATCTGGCTGAACTGATTCAATGTTTTTCCAAATACAGCCAATACTCGAAAGACAGAAAAATAAAAATAAAGAAGTCTCACTCACTGGCCACTAGTTATTTGTCTTGATCTTTCATTATTTGGTCCTTTATTATGGTGTAAATGTTGATCATTGTCATATCTTCTAGCAAGGTAACATGTGGGATAGCGACATTCACCAGCAGGTTAAGAATCAATAGTTGCCTATTTAATTAGATTAACTCATCGTAAAAGCTCAACTACTATACTGTTATTGCAATTTAACAATCATAATTAGGTAGGAAGACAACTTTAGTGTATGGATGTACTTATGCATTACCATCATCAGAATATTATTATTATTAGTTATAATCTTGTTGCGCCGGTTCAATGTTTCTCGACGCTTCATGTGCGTCTTTTGAATGCAGCCAACGCTTGAAAGATCATGGAAACTTCTTGCAATTGTGATAGAAATGGCAAATGAGAAGAATAACTAAATATTTAAAATCTCGGATATAATCTATGGTTGACTACATTAACTTTTGACGTTGGTCTTGGGAAGAAAAAGAGAAGCAGTTGCTAATTCTCGGAATAGCCAAATGAATATTGTCCATCTTCTTCTAAGTTTGTGAGTTTTCTTCGGAGCAGTTGAAAAGTGAGTTTCCTCTAAAGACGAATCGATCACCTTGATTCGTGCAGTTTTCACAATGTCATTAGTCAATCAATCGCGTGCCATCGTAGAAATTTCCTTTTCCCATTCATTTGATAACAAATTTAAAATATGAAACCTGATGACAAAGCTACAAAAGTGACGGCACAAAAATCTGGATAGAACACGGAGGTATTTTTTTTTTTTTTTTTTAGCTTTTCTTGGATTTGATCACATCAGGAAAAGAAAAAATCAAAAAAACTCTCGAACTTTTTATCTATATCAAAAAACGGTTATTAAGCTTTTACATTTGCAGCAATGTTTACTTTTAGACAGAAATCCTAAAGTAAAAGTTTAAACTACCCCTCTACGACAGACATAAATTTCATGTGCCTATCACACGATTGACACGGTATAATTGTTCAATCCGCATTATTCATATGAAATGTATGTCATCTTAATTGGCACTTAAATGTTAGAAGTATTCACATAAAATACATTCTCATCTACTACATCATTTTTTTCTTTTTCTCTCTCCCCACCATATTGCTGATCTCCATTCTGGATGCCACCACTCCCCCAACCAATACCACTGATGCGTATTCAAGTCGAAGTCTTTCATCATCTTACTTGCTTAAATGCATTTTACAAATTCCTTCTTGCCAACCAAGAAAAGGGATACAAAGCCTCCTAAATTTTTTTAAAAAACTCTGGTCGACGTTCAACCTTGGAGTGCTTATAGTTCTTCCCCTGATTTTCCTCGATGGTGCGTGAATGAAAGTTGATCACCAACTCGCGGGGTCAACACACGTGATGGCATGCCTATCTATCTCTAGAGGTGATTGTGCTTACAAGCACTTGTCACTTTCCGAAGTAAGCACCATCACGTCCAACTGTGGCCTTGACTTCTTCCTTAACAGCGACCTTCTCTTCGATCCCAGTAAGCTTCATCACGTTGGTATTCGCACCAACGTTTGCTTCTGTCTTCACAGCCTCTTCCTTCTTTCGAGTCGCAGTCAGTTCGTGTCTTTCGAGCCTCGCCGCACGTCTGGCTTGCGTAGCTTCTGGAGCAGCAGCTTTCTACTCTCCATGTCTTCCCTTTTGTTTTATATATCTTTCTGCTGCAAGATTTAAACTGTAGAACTGAAATGTGCATGACGGTTTTCCCACTCGAGAACCGTGATTCAAGAAAAGCTGACGGGCTCTCGCGGTTTCCAAAGGAGCAATTGAATTAGTTTCATTTCGATGGGTCTATTTTTGAGGTTCGAGAACTGCAAAGAACAGCACAATTTAGACTTTGCTCATTATTGGTCGGACGTTTTGCATACCAAAAGCTTTGGCCGTCGTGAAAACTCAATTCGAGAATTATGTTAGCAACACGCGAAAAAAAAAAAATCAACCAATTATAATAACTAATGGTAAGTTGATATAGATTTGAAGTAAAAGTTAAAACATTTCTCAAAAAAATATTTGCGAGAAGAATAAGGTAGTTCTTCAAATTTATGCCATCATATATGTTGAGTGGCTAAGTTTCATTCAGAGTTCAAGTTGGGCACCGTTACTATTTTATTGAAATTGTAAGAAATCGAAGAAGAAGATTGGAGAGAAATTGTAGAGAAAATTCTTCTGTATTCTCTGTATATTCTGTACGTACAATGTCAATGTTTTATATTACAAGAGTTGTATAATGAAAAAGGCAACTAAATAATATACAGAATAGATTTGATATTAAATGATCTTTGATTGATCTGATGAATATTCAATATGATCTGAATATATCTTGCGTATCTTCCAACACTCTCCCTCAAGCTGGTGGCTTGTAGATATCCAAGACGCCGAGCTTGCTTAAGAGATACGCATGCTGACTTTGACATAGAGGCTTGGTGAAGATATCTGCAGGTTGTTCCTCTGTTCCAATCCCTCGTGTCTCGATTATACCTTCCTGAATTTTTTCTCGAGTAAAATGGCAGTCCACTTCTATGTGTTTCGTTCTTTCATGCACAATGGGATTTGATGCTAGTTTGAGAGCTGCATCGTTGTCACAAAATAGTCTAGTTGGTCCCTCGACTCGCACTCCAAGATCCCAAAGTAATCCTCGCAGCCACACTATCTCACATGTCGTTTTTGCCATAGCTCGATATTCTGCTTCTGCCGAGGATAAAGAAACGGTTGGCTGCTTCTTGGTTTTCCATGAAAGCAAAGAATCTCCCAATTTAATGCAGAAACCGGTTATGGACCTCCTGCTCATTGGACAGGTGGCATAATCTGCATCACAATACGCTGTCATCCTCATATCACATTTCCTGGAAAGAAGAATTCCAAGTCCAGGACATTTCTTCAAGTACTTCACAACTTTCAATGCAGCGTTCATGTGGGACTGCTTTGGCTTGTGCATGAATTGACTGAGTGTCTGTACAGCATAACTAATGTCCGGCCTGGTCATAGTCAAATATATGAGTTTCCCGACAAGTTTCTGATAACTCAATGGATCTTTGAGTACCGGATCTGCTTGCTGGGACACTTCAGCATCGTAATCTGCCGTGGTCAATTTAACATTTTGCTCGATTGGAATCACAGCTGGCTTACATCCTGACAAACCTGCTTCTGATATAATTTCCAATGCAAATTTTCTCTAGCTGAGAGATATACCTTGACCTGATCGTGCAATTTCTATTCCAAGGAAATATTTGGGCGTACCCAAATCTTTTATGTGGAAGGTAGAATGCAAGTATTCCTTGAAATCTTGAATAGCTACTTCATCGTTTCCCATAATAAGTATATCATCTACATATATCATTAAGTATATAGATGATGTCACGCCCCGATCCTCAGGCACGCACACATCCGTCTCACTTGGTCGATTTTATTATGCGATATCCCAGGACAATGTATCGCCGACCCTTTCATTTTTAAGCACATGCGGAAGCAGTTAAAATCCCCAGACAATAAAACGATGGGATAGAAAAGCAGGGCCATATTTTTCATATTGAAATTTACAACCAAACTTTTGTACATGACATCAACTAAAGAACTTCATAACTATTCACATCAATTAGAGTTCACAAAAGAAGATGAAATCTCAATCCCTTCAGGTCACACTCAAAATCTCTCTCGGTATTATCTTCTTCTTCCAAAAGTCATTCTACTCAGGTTTCACCTCCGAGTTCTCCTTCTCAGATTCCTCCTCAGCTCCTCAACGGGTTCTTGAAATGTTTTTCCCCAAACTGGGATGAAACTACGTCTCAGCGAGTTCTACCCCACTAAGCTCGATTAGTAAACCATTATACTAAAGGCTGCCTAAACACGCATAGGTCAGAAGACGTACCTTAGCATCAGATCCCACCTGCAAGTCAGTACAATTTATAATAGGCACTCAAGCAATCATATCACGGATCGAAGCGTCGATCAAATCGACCTAGTCGATTAAATGCCAACAAGACCACTCACGGTCATTTCTATTCAGTCAATCAATTCACAACATCAAATCAAAGCCATGAATCACATCAAGTCACCCTCAGATCGAATCA
Organism: Eucalyptus sideroxylon x Eucalyptus melliodora; assembly: GCA_016097485.1. Taxonomy (NCBI): domain Eukaryota; kingdom Viridiplantae; phylum Streptophyta; class Magnoliopsida; order Myrtales; family Myrtaceae; genus Eucalyptus; species Eucalyptus sideroxylon x Eucalyptus melliodora. The sequence goes on from CM027825.1 coordinate 28,203,234, forward strand.
TCGATCAATCGACTTAGTCGATTACAAGTCAATCAGACCATCTCATGGTCATTTCCAATAAATCGATCAATTCACAACATCAGATCAAGCAATGATCAATCGACCTAGTCGATTACACGTCATCACGACCCATGCTTGGTCGGCACATTCAATACTATCTATAAGTCCGATCATAATCCAGGACTGCTCACTCTAAGCTGATATATAAATAGTATAGCTCACACTAAGCTGACAGGGTTAAGGTATACTGCTCTCACTAAGCTGACATATCGCCCGTAGGCTGATATAGTATACCGGTATACTGCTCTCGCTAAGCTGACATATCGCCCGAAGGCCGATATAGTATACCCCCGATGCTCCCACTAAGCTGATAAAGTGTACTGCTCGCACTAAGCTGACATATCGCCCGTAGGCTGATATAGTACACCAGTATACTGCTCTCACTAAGCTGACATATCAGAGCCCGTAGGATGATATAGTATACTCCCGATGCTCCCATTAAGCTGATAAAGTGTACTGCTCGCACTAAGCTGACATATCAGAGCCCGTAGGCTGATATAGTACACCAGTATACTGCTCTCACTAAGCTGACATATCAGAGCCCGTAGGATGATATAGTATACTATCCAACCATTCAATCCATTCCATCGATATCCTTCTCGATAAAATAGCGTGTGTGGGGACACGGTCGGCCTTAGCCAAAATATTATAATTTCCTTTTTCATAAATCCCACCATTCTCTACAGCCCACCAAAACACTTTTGGTGCTGTCAACCGACACCCGGTTATTTTCCAATCAATAATCAAAGATTATTCCATTAAAGGATAATTCTCAATTTCACAAATAATTCAATTCAGCACAAACTAAAGCTCGATTAAATAAACGAATTGCGCCATGACAATCGGCACGAAATTTCGATCGTCGACCATCTCAAACTTAATTTCCGAAAAATAATTAATTAATTAATTAATTTCGAAAATTAATTATTTAATATTAAAAATTCTGTTTAGCTCAAAATAAGGTCCAATTAAATAAACGGACTTCACCACGGTCATCAGCATAATATTCCGGTCACTAGCCATCTCAATTGAATTTTCGAAAAATAAATAATTAATTAATTAATTTCAAAATTTAAATAATTAATATTCAAAATTCAATTTAGCTCAAACTAAAGCCCGATCAAATATACGGACTTCACCACAGTCATCAACATAATATTCTGGTTCCAGACCATCTCCCTTGAATTTTCGAAAAATAAATAATTATTTAATTTAATTCCGAAAATTAATATTTAAGTGCCAAAAATCACACTTAGGCCCGAATCTTCAAATTGAAGCCCGATTAGGGGTCGGAAAATTCCCGAGATACTTCCAATAAATAGTAGACCATGTCTACTTGCTAATTGCGCAATCAATTTATTTAAATCACATCACAATTGACTAATAATTGCTAATTACTTCTAATCTAACAACCTAAACATAATTAATTAAAACTAAACCAACCTAAAGCATAATTAGCCAACTAATCCAAGATTAGTGAGATTACTCACCAAATCGCGCGCAAATCGGATCAATCCGACGGCGGCGACGCGAGGAACGATTGTTCCCAAAGCACGGCTCGGGTTCGGGCGTCGGAAACGGCCCAAAACGGCCTTGAGCAGTCTTGGAACCCATTTCCCGCACTCTCCGTGCGCGGCTGGTTAAGGGCGAATGAGGGCGGATCCGGAGTGGGTTGGGTCGGAAATGGACGGAGGGGCCGAACCGAACCAAGGCGAGACTTCACGGTGGCCGGAGGAGGGGTGGATGGCTCGCGGAGCTCCACCAGATCCGAAACGTTGCTGAAACCGAGGGCCGAGCGAGGAGAGATGATGACGCACGGAGTAGCGGCGAGGCGGCGGAGCGAGCGGCGCACGGCGGCGCGGACGCGCGACCCGGCGGCGTGCGGCGAGCGCTCTTGCGCGGCTTCTTCTTCGCTCCCTGGTTCGGTTACGTTCGAACCGGAAGGAAGGACAAAGGGCGGAGATGCGCGGACGACCATGGAGCGGCGGCGGCTCCGGCCGGTGGGTAACGATGGCGGCGAGAAGCGGCGACGAGCGGAGTTCGTTGCCGCCGCTTCTTCGGCTTCCATGGCGCCGAGTAAGCGAAGAGGAAGAAGGGGTGGGGATCCGTCGACAAAGGAGGAGAGAAGGGAGGAAGAAAAACTCAATTTTCCTTTCTTTTCTCTCACTCTCTCTCTCTCTCTTAGGTCAGCCGAACCAGCTGTCTTCCACTCACTTTTCCTTGCCAAGAATGCCCCTTCTAGAAGCTTTAAATAGGCCAAAGTGTGGGGGTAGAGGTGGCATACGAATTTGCTATTTTTCTCTCTTCAATTTTACTTAAATTGGTTCACTTCTCAACAAACAAAATTTCAATTGAAGCCTAAATAAATCCATCAAGGCATCCTTGTCCATTTCATGACTTTTCCCGTCATATAATCTAACTTGCATCCCAATTTCGAATTCAAGAACGGTCCTCTGAAATTTTCGATGAAAATGGCCCTACTTATCTAGTCGAAATTAGGACTCGAAAAATCTGGATGTCACAGATGACGTACCTTTAGTCCGTGTAAAAACAGCATAGTCAAATCTGGACTGTTGGAAACCTGCAGCTATCAGGGACTCAGCAAATTTGGCATACCACTGTCTGGAAGCCTGTTTAAGACCATACAAGGATTTGCGGAGACGACATACCCTATTCTCCCCTTGTCTCCGTAAACCTTGTGGTACATCCATATAAATCTCTTCATTTAAATCGCCATGTAAGAAGGCATTGTGAACATCCATCTGATGTAACGACCAGTCCTGAAAAGCTGCTACTGAGAGAAATGAGCGTACCGTAACATCTTTGGCGACGGGAGAGAAGGTTTCATGATAGTCAAAACCCTCCTGCTGTGTGAAGCCTTTAGCCACTAATCGAGCCTTGTACCTCTCAATTGATCCATCTGCTCGATATTTGATCTTGTACACCCATTTACACCCAATTGCCTTCCGATCCGGGGGTAAAGATACGAATTCCCACGTCTGATTGTCTACTAAGGCCTGTAATTCTGCTTGCATGGCTTGTTGCCATCTTGGATCAGTGCTCGCCTCATCATAGTTGGACGGTTCTCGTTCCTCAGAAATACGAGAAATGCAACAACGATGCTCGGCCGATAGCCGATCGAATGAAACATAAGAGGAGATGGGAAAAAGAATACCTGGCGAGTTTCTGACGCCACACACGTAGTCTTTCGTCCAAGTTGGTGGACGTGGCACTCGCCGGGAGCGCCTTGGTGGGATGTTTGCAGGAGATAATTGATCCGAACCAGTATCAATAGGAATATCGGCATCAACAGAAGTGGAATCGATTACAGGTTCATCACTCGAAACTTGTTGCGTGGATTCCAGAGGAGGTGTTAATTCCAGGGCTGATGCAGATGGTTCCCTTCTCTCTGTTGAAGCAGGAAATAGAATATATCCTGGATCATCTGCTGTTTCTTCAACATAAGACGAAGAGTAAGGTCCTTGGCTATGTGTGTTTGGTTCCTGTGCAGCAAAAGGAAAAATATTTTCCTGGAACAAAACATCACGACTGATAAAGAATTCTCCTGTTGATGAATCATAAATCCTGTACCCCTTTTGTAGAGTGGGATATCCCATGAATGTGCAACGGCGAGCACGAGGACCCATCTTATCTCTAGGGCCCACTATAGTGGCATAACATTGGCAGCCAAAAATCTTTAGATGACTCATAGTTGGCTTCTTTCCAAAAAGCAATTCGAAAGGACTGCGACCATCAAGAATCTTGGTTGGCATTCTATTAATCAAATAAGCTGCAGTTAAAACACAGTCTCCCCAAAAATTGTCAGGAATGGAAGCTTGAAACTTCAGGGCACGAGCAACTTCCAATAGATGGCGATGTTTCCGTTCCACTACTCCATTTTGCTGTGGGGTATATGTACAGGAACTCTCATGTAAGATCCCGTGAGATGAGAGCAAGGTAGTACATTCATGATTAAAAAATTCCTTCCCATTGTCTGTCCTTATACGACGTATTGTCTTCCCAAATTGAGTCTTTGATAGGGAAAGAAAAGTTCTTAAATGAGATATGACTTGACTCTTAGACTGCATGAGAAAAATCCAAGTGGCCCTAGAATGGTCATCCACAATGGTGAGGAAGAAACGGGACCCATCATGATTTTGTGTATGATAAGGACCCCAGACATCAATATGGAGTAAGGAAAATGAATCATCCGCACGATTTGTGCTTATTGGAAAGGGAACGCGGGACTGTTTGGCAAGTGGACAAATAGGACATTGCGGATAAGGAAATAAAGAACTATGACCCATTCTGGAATGCAAAATGAATTGTTTATCATTGGTAGTCAAATTACACAATGATTGTTTATTACAATGAAAAAAATCAAGGTTCGCTGAATTTTTCCAGAAATATAGTCCTTCAGACAGATTACCCCAGCCCATCAGTCTCCCAGTCGAAAGGGCCTGAAAGACACAGCTATCAGCAATGAATGAGACCTTGCAGGAATTTTCTTCACAAGCTCTAGACACAGAGATAAGATTAAATTGAAACTCTGGGACATAAAGGACGTTTGTGAGGGTAAGCTGAGAGCTAAGATTTACTGTTCCTGTCGTAGACACACGAGTAACATTTCCATTCGGCAATTGCACAATAACAGGACTATCCAAATCTCTATTAATAACAGTAAATAGCTTCTTGTCACAGGTAATATGATCACTAGCTCCAGAATCAATAATCCAGGTGCTCCTTGATATTGTATTTAGGCAATGAGAAATACCTGTAAAGCTGCTCCCCCTTTTTGGAATATCCAATTTTTGTAGCGCTTGCATCAATTGCTGATACTCAGCATGTGTGATGGATTGATCAGTTGATCCCATGAGTTGATAAGCTACTGCAACTGAAATTTCCTTCTTTTTTTCTCCAGGTCGGCCATGCAATTTCCAACAGCTATCAATTGTGTGGTGAGGCCGCTTGCAATAATCACAAAAAAGCTTTCCCTTATTTTTCAAATTCGGCCCATAATTAGGCCCATATTTCGGCCCATAATTTGGCCCGATATTCTTCGAAAAAGAGGACCGTTGGATCTGTTTGATCCTGAACTGTCTCCGCCGTCCAGATCGTCCGTGTAGCGCGTCCCTTTGGAGCCGTCGGATCGCTGCGTGCGATCTGAGCCGTCCGTCACAGAACCTTTAAAAGGTCTCTGTTCGGCGAACCCTAGGGATGAATTTCGCCTCTTTTCTAGGGTTTTCGACCCTTCTCTCTCGATCCTTGCCGCGAGGGCCAGTCCCTCCGTTGCTCTGTTCTCCGTCAAGGTAAGTCTCTGGCTTTCCTCCTGCACCGCAAGTTGGAAAATCCGTCCAATCGGCGGCAGAGGCTCCATGGCCAGAATCTGCGACCTGAAAGTGAGGTAAGAATCGTTGAGGATTAACAAAAATCTGGTCGCCTTTTCTCGGTCTTTTATCCCTTTGTACTGTTGGAGAGTTTCTTCGGGTCCGATGAGTTTTTCTTCGGCGGCCTCTAGCTCGTTCCAGAGGGCTGAGAGCTTGTTGAAGCAGGCCGTGACGGTCATGTTTCCTTGCTTCAGTTCGGAGAGGGCTTGATGCAACGAAAAAATCCTCGCCCGATCCAATTTCCCGTACATCTCTTTTATACTATCCCAAAAAAATTTTGAGTCCTCTGTTGGAGGCAACCCGGCGGCTATTTCTGGGCTAATACAATTTCCGATCCACGTTCTAACAAGCTGGTTGCATTTTTTCCATTGTCGCCCTAATTTTTCATCTGTTGGAACGGAAACTGTTCCGTCGATAAATCCTTCTTTATCTTTCGTGATGAGGGCTCGACGGAATTCCCGCGCCCAGCTCGAATAGTTCTCGGATCCTGTGAGATGGTTGCTGATGAGCTTCAACTCGGGTCCGTCGGCTGTGGAAACATATAGCGCGTCGCCGGGTTCCAGGCGACCCATGGCGGCCGCAAAGGGAAAGGGTACAAACCCTGGTGGAATCCCTGTATTGGTTGTAGTCTGTCCCTGATTTGAACTCCCTGATCCGCCCGTCTGCTTAGGGTCGGTGGTTGAGTCTGCTCCAGCGTTGGTTGGTAGACCTCCATCGGTCCGCACGCTTTGGTAGCCCGGCTGTGATGTGTCTGGATTTGATCCAAGCATCCATGGGTACGGCATCCATTGATAAGGATAGCCAGAGAAAGGAAACCCTGGATTGAACTGAGCCGGATTAGATTGCCAGAGCGTGTTCTGTGGTTGATTGATTGCTGGGTTGGCGATGGTTGAATTCACAGTTGGTGAAGTAGGGTTTGTCGACTGTTCTTCGACGGCTGAGGTAGGTGTTTCTGGATTTGTCATGATGAAAAAAAATCTGCAGTAACTTTGATCTGCAGGTTGACAAAAGAAGGTTTCAAGAATTCCTGTTGGATGCTGTTTTGGTTTGCAAGTGTAGCAACAACCAAGAACAGAAGATCACAAGAGGCAATTCGAAGACAAGTGCGGAAGTTCTGTCAGAACCAGATGCTCTGATACCATGTAAGAAATCGAAGAAGAAGATTGGAGAGAAATTGTAGAGAAAATTTTCTGTATTCTCTGTATGATTCTGTACGTACAATGTCAATGTTTTATATTACAAGAGTTGTATAATGAAAAAGGCAACTAAATAATATACAGAATAGATTTGATATTAAATGATCTTTGATTGATCTGATGAATATTCAATATGATCTGAATATATCTTGCGTATCTTCCAACAGAAATGATACAATTAAAACCTTGAATGTATTGATTTGATATGATTTAGTCCTTTTGGTGATGATCTGCCCAGTTTTGCTGACGTTGCACGCCGAGAATCTTAAGTGGTGCTTTTTTCATGTTCTGTTTATCAAATAAGATGATGATGTTGAGCCATGTTAGAAAAAAGTAAAACGTAAAATCTAAAACATAATAAAAGAAAACTCAAACATAAAAGAGAAAAGAAAACCCCCAAAAGTAGAAGAAATAAAAACGAGAGAAAGAGAGAATGGTACCGATTTGGGTTCTTTAGTCGTAGTGGTCAACGGCCCTTGCAAAGCCCTTATGGTGGCTAGCAATTAAAGCCTATTTCATAACATTTTTGTTTTTCTCTCTCTCTTTTTTTTTCCTTTGTTTCTTGAAAAAGAAAAGAGAATTGTGTTTGTGTACATTAGTCAATTTTTTCTATTCAATTAACTTTCTCATGACAGCTCACCACAAGGAAAGTCGTGACAGTAATGAATCTGTTGTCGTCGCCGCCACCCTCTCGGCCATCAAGAATTCAAGATTGGTTGTTTCGAGCAAATATCTTGAATTTGACATGAGTCGACCCTTAGAATATCTCATTTAAGACATGAAGAATTACTATAGTAGTCCTTTTTCTCTTCTCTTTAGACTTACAGGTAGAATAGTATCTTAACTAAGTTAATAAATTACTATCAATCAATTAATCGATTTTGACCTCCATGTCAATTCAACACTCCCATCCACTCAATTACTAGAAGTCGTTAGTATCAAATGGCAGATTTAATTTTGATATCTTGGAAATATCAAGAAATCATAGGAGTACGAATATGCAAAACACACGAGGTATACTCCGCATACGTACATGTCAGGGCAGTTGCTAATTCTAATGGGCCGAGAGCTTACAACTAGCACTGTAGAAAACCAGTCGCGACACCTGCGCGTGACTCCCACGCTTCGCCCCCCGCGAGCGTGATGGTCTCCAAAATTAGGCGGGAAGCGGAAGGCTCGAAACCCTAGAATTCAATGCATCCCAAGCAGCTTCCATTTCATCCCTCAATTTCCACTGCAACAATTCTCTCTCTCTCTCTCCGATATGGGCATCAAGGTAGTTCAGTTCGACCTCCGTCTCCTTTCAATCCCATCATTTTCCATATGTTGTTCATCGAGTTTCGTCCACTGATTTCGATAGGGACTGACGAAGCTACTGGCGGACAATGCCCCGAACGCCATGAAGGAGCAGAAGCTCGAGAGCTACTTCGGCTGGAGGATCGCCGTCGATGCCAGCATTAGCATCTATCAGTTCCTTGTTAAGTTGCTTTTTTATGGATTCATGCCTGTGATTGCGCGTTTCGGTTTGTCGGTGGGGATTTGGATTTTGAGTGTTGGGGTTTTTTTGGTTCTTTTGATTGGTGGATTAGGTTGTGGTTGGGAGGAAGGGGACTCAGATGCTCACCAACGAGGCTGGTGAAGTCACCAGGTACACTGGCATTGTAATACTCCATAAAAATGAAAATCCACTTTCGATGTGATCTTTGTTTTCATTGGGATGGAATACTGGAAGAATGATGCTCATCCTTCTTTGAACTATGCTTTACTGTTGTTACGATAGCTATGTATTTGACGGTAAACCTCCTGATTTGAAGAAGCAAGAGCTTGCAAAACGGTACTTTATTATTATGTAGCTTTTTTCTTTTCTATTTTTTGGAATTATCTATGAACATGTTTAGTTACCTTAAATGAGTTTCTGAGCAGTTTGTCGAAGAGGGCAGGCATCTCTGAGGAGTTGGCAGTAGCCATTGCGGTATATGCATCTCTCTCGCGCACATAAGCACCCAGAAACGCAGAGTACAAAAATGCTTAGTGAGCTCTGTATTTATTGTGTCTGCAGTCTCAGAACAAGGAAGACAGAGAAATTCAGTTAAAAATTGTGAAGGTTGGTCTCGTTTAGGTTTCCTTACGGTGCGATATTTTTGTCTTATTTGATGTGAAGTTTGATTTTGTCTCTGTTTTCCAGAAAAAACCTATCTACTTAGCTAACTGGATGTGTGTGCACTCGTAATACATGGCTTTGATACTCTTGCAGGTGACGCAACAGCACAATGAAGACTGCAAAAGACTATTAAGGCTTATTGGTGTCCCAGTAGTTGAGGTTACTATTCTGTCTGAAAAGTTTGTCCCAGTAGATACCAAATTCAGTTTTGTACTTTAGGATCCTTCAGAAGCAGAGGCACAATGTGCTGCACTTTGCAAAGTTGGAAAGGCATGTATCTTCCCATTTGATTGTCTTCAGAATCGTTCATTGTTTTCCCATGATAATTAATCGTTTAACTCTATGTAAATTACCATTTTATTTCCATGATTTAATTTCCTTTTGCACTCGCACATATGCTTGTTCACTTGTCTAATGTCTTCTTATGCGTAGTCATTTACATTTGGAATATTCTTTACTAAGCCATTTTTGTCCAGGGAATTTTCACTGACTTTGAATACCTATCATTGCTTAATTGTTTTGTGGTAACCAGAATTCATCTATCATGACTGGTGCTTTAGCTGTAATATCTGTTTTTTTCAGGTTTATGCAGTTGCTTCTGAAGATATGGATTTGCTTACTTTTGGAGCCTCTATATTCCTTCACCATTTGATGGATCCCATCTCAAGAAAAGTTCCAGTTATGGAATTTGAAATTTCCAAGGTACTTAGAAAAGTTTATTCACTGGGATTGCTTAAATTTTCTTCCTCACTTTCATGACGTTTAGATCTTGGAGGAGATGAATCTGGATATGGATCAATTCGTTGACCTGTGCATTCTTTCTGGATGTGATTATTGTGAAAGAATTCAAGGTAGACATGATATTATTGCAGTGCTCTGTTAACTGTTTAATACTATCATATATCATTCTGCCCTCCCGTATGTTTTGGCTTGATGATTTCAGTGGCTTTACTTTGGAATGAATTTATAAGGCATTGGAGGCCTGACTGCTCTTAAGCTTACCAGTCAACACGGTTTCATAGAAAACATACTAGAGAACATAAACAAGCAAAGGTGCTTCTTATTCTCTGATTTTATCCCCGACTTGTAAGCGAAAAAAGGCAGCAAAGTTTCTTAGTGTAATAGTCTAGGCTGCTGGATTCATTGACTTAAAAGAATCATCACTCAAACTCAGCTGGCATGGAAATATTTGATCAACAATTTGAAACTGAAAGATCATTTGCCACCAACAGATATGGGTTGGCAATCAGTGCATCAGCCATGCTACTTCATGTGTTGATTTACTATAATACCTTTATCTATTCTATTGTCTGCTTTTTCCGTTCTTTCACTCTCACTCAAAACAAAATTGTATCGTTTCTCTATCCTTCAGACATAGAGGTTCTTTGCATTACTTGAAAGTCTTTATTCAGTTAGGTCATCCCTCTCAAGGAAATGTTTACTTGTTTTTTGAATGGGTATCAGATGCCAGATAATTGGCCCTACAGTGAAGCTCGCCTGCCTTTCAAGGGGCGAATAGTTTCTACAGAAGAACAACCTGAGATAAAATGGACTGCTCCAAATGAGGAGGTGGGCCAATTTCATGCTGTGATTTACTTGTAATGTTTCACTTTTTGAATTCTTGACTTGTTTCCTAACTGATTGTTATTTGCCTTTCAAGGGCTTAATTTCCTTTCTCGTGATTGAGAATGGGTTCAACATTGACAGAGTGACGAATGTATGGCTTCTATCTTCAGTAATGTGTTGGTCAGTTGCATACTCAAGGAAGTTGCTTCTTTTCCTCTGAAGGAGAGAGCATAGATGTTTTCAATGTTGTTTTACCATGTGTATCAGGCAATAGAGAAGATTAAGGCAGCTAAAAATGAGTCATCACAAGGCCGGTAGCTAAAGCTTGAACAAATGAAAGTGACTTCCAAAATGCACTATCTCTTATCCAATGATTCCTCTCATTTATTCTGTACAGATTAGAATCCTTCTTTAAGCCAGCTAAGAATCTGTCTGTACCTGCTAAGAGGAAGGTATGTCATCATAATATGAATTTTCCTTCTTTTAACGTATGCGAAGGTGTAATATCACACATTGCTCTAACGAAGAGATGTCTTCAGATGCTTCTTATGATGGATGAATAGTAATCTCTTTAACTCACTTCGTAAGCCATTGATTGCCCTAATGGTGCACAAAGTTTCAGATTTTTGTGATCATTTTTAAACTTTTGGTGATAGTGTTGTAAGTCAAAGGTAGTATGTTGCCATGCCCCTGTTGCTTATGCCTGATTACTCTAATATAACAAAGCACCAGCGTGCTTATACGGATCTGTTAACAGTTTCAGCCTGATTAACTACTGTAATTGCACTGGATGAGAGGGAAGCAAATGCACACTTCAATTCCCCAATCTGGCATTCAAGCCTAAGACAGTCTATACACAAGTCTCTGTAAATCCCCAACCCAGGTTCCTTGGCAGCTTTAAAATGCCCACCATGGTCCTAGGTTTGAGGAACTTCAAACAGCTGTTGAGAGTTGTCTTCATCCCGACATGGATCTAAATGATGGTGAATGTAAGAACCCTATCCATTGAGCAAGTCCTGAGTTGTAGATGCTGTTTTTGCCCATTGTTGGAAGCAAGTTGATGCTTTCTTTTCCTTAAAAACGGGTAATGTCTAATGGTACTGCAATTTTGGAAGTGAGTTGTATGAATTTTTATTGGAAGGATCAAGTTTGCCCTCTATGCTAGAACGAGAGGGGTACTTCTTCGGGCAGAGTGCATGTTAGTTTTCCTTCTGCAGTGTATTTGCTGTCCTAAGGATTCCATTTCTTCCATGTATTTTACATTTGCGATATGTATATATCACTTATACAAAATTTATATTATTGTCATCCATGCAATGGGAAACCCCTGGGAATATTGCCGAGGAAGCAACCAACAAGAATTCCAGGGCTGGTGGTGCTAAGAAGAAAAAATAGTTTAGGCGGCACATAACAGATCATGGAACAGCAAAACCTTCGACTTTTAAAACACAAGGAGATTGTAACAGACATACTTCTTAATCTATTTCTAATCCTAGTTACGCACTTCAGATTTATTAGAAGTAATTTTGTCGTGTGTATCTTTGAGAATGTTTATTTTTCTATTTACTAATTTTTCATTTTCTATTTTTCTAACTAGCAAGATATATATGCTCTACCAAATCCACCTTTCGATTCCTTGATATGAATCAATAGAAGAAATTTGTTTATTTAAAGATATTTTATTGTGTCGAATTTCAGAGACATTTTAAATCAAATATTTATGTAACCTAAGAGTCGGACTTTGGAGAGTTAGTTTGTACACATTTAAGTGCTACCATTTGATTTTCTGAATTTCTTACCAAAGAGTGTGTGCGTATATGCTAGTTAGATATAACTAAACCCGAAAATCGTTAACTACGTCATTATTTAGTAGCAACATATAATTAGGTCATTCATTGTACTTGTATGTAGATGGATAAGCAATGTTATTTACAAATGTATCTCAAGATATTTTCTCTTTATTTATTTTTTCTTAATTTTAAATTTATAATAGCAAGAACAATAAATATAGTAGATGATGGACCCGTGTAGGTTTCACCTTGACGGCAAGGAAATTTCAGAGCATTTTTATTAGATCAAGTAACAATATGAAACCTTGTCGATGGGGAAGAGTGCCAAAAAAGTCCTAAATCTTTTGCTTTTGTGCCGATTTAGTCCTAAACCTTTTTTTGGTGCCGATTCAGTCCTAAACCTTTTTAAGTTGTGCCAATTTAGTCATTTCCGATCAATTTTAGCCGGATTTTGATGACCGGACGCCGGCCGGCCGACGTGGCATGATCGGCGCCGACGTGGATAATTTTAATAATATTTTATTTTATTTTATTTGTTTTCTTTTTGTCTTTTTCCTCTCGCCGGTCGCCGAGGTCCGGCGACGGCCAGAAGCGACCGCCAGCGAGGCCGAGGCCGACCTCGCCGGATCCGGCGAGGTCGAGCCTCGTCGGTCATGGGCGAGGGTCGGCGAGGGCAAGCCTCGCCCATGGCCGCCTCGCGAGATTAGGCCATGGGCGAGGCTTGCCCTTGCCGATCCGGCGTGGCGAGCCTCGCCCATGGCCGGCAAGGGCCGGCAAGGCTCGACCTCGCCGGATCCGGCGAGGGCGAGCCTCGCCCATGGCCAGATCCGGCGAGGTCGAGCCTCGCCGGCCCTCACCCATGGCCTCGATCTCGGCGAGATTGAGCGAGCGCTGGCGAGGTCGAGCCTCACCGGCCCTCACCCATGGCCTGATCTCGGCGAGATTGAGCGGCGGCCGGCGAGGTCGAGCCTCGCTGGCCATGGCCGAGGCTCACCTCGCCGGATTCGGTGAGGGCGAGCGTCGCCCATGGCCTCGATCTCGGCGAGGCGGCCATGGGCGAGGCTCGCCCTCGCCGGATCTGGCGAGGTTGAGCCTCACCGGCCCTCGCCCTCACCGGCGGTCGCTTCCGTGTGATCGGCTAGAGGAAAAATAAAAAAATAAAAATAAAAGTAAAAATATTTTTAAAATAAAAAATTATTAAAATATTATTAAAAATTGTCCACGTCAGCGCCGATCATGCCACGTCAGCCGGCCGGCGTCCAATCATCAAAATCCGGCCAAAATTGACCGAAAGGACTAAATTGGCACAACTTAAAAAGGTTTAGGACTAAATTGGCACCAAAAAAAGGTTTAGGACTAAATCGGCACAAAGACAAAAGGTTTAGGACTTTTTTGGCACTTTTCCCCTTGTCGATGATATGATTTCAAATTACTTATATACATCATACAAATACAAACATAATAAATCCCTAACTAATGATAGGATTCTAGTTTATATACCATACATACAAATAATATAACGTACCTAATTAATTAGGTTATTTGTTTTATCAGTATGTGCCATGTATATAAGCTCCTAAGCTCCTCCACATGCATATCCATTTTAAGCTTGTTTCATCTTTCCAACCTCTAATTTTTCACATCCTAATTTTTCCATTCTCTCTCCTAATGGTGGTTCCATATGATATTATGTATGACTTCAGGTTTAGGTGCTCTTCCCATCGCCTTCCTCTTGTGATAGAAGTCGACGAGCCCTGCATCGGTTGGGTCGAAGAGAAAGCTGTGGAGAAGAGCTTCTAATGTCGTCATGAAACCCAAATATTCTCATGTTGTAATCCCATGAAGAGTTTCTTCAGAGACCACAATCAACAATCTACGGAGCATCATGCAAACAACTCGGTTGCGCCAAGACCACCTCAGCGTCATTCAAACAATTCAACCTCTCTCAAACACCAACTGAGCAACGTCAGAGTATACCATAGCAAAGGCAATAACATCAAACATCAACTCCACATTTGACGCAGTTTACTTCGATGTTGCTGAGATGGTGTTTGAGGGGTTGAATTGTTTGAAATTTGCTGTGCAGATTTTTTATTGCCGTCTCCAAAGAAACTAGTCACCGGATAACAACACAAGACAACAATTGTATTTCACGACGACATTAGATATTCGTCACCGATTTCTTACCATGTTTTCATGCACACGGACAGTTCACGCAAGGAAGGAGTGAATACAAGTTATGTCTGTATGAGACTGACATTGCAAGCTTCCACACCTGATTCATTCTTTATTGGTGGGGCTGATTGTCTAGTTGCCCTTTTTTTTCTTTCTTATATGTGGAGACTACCAGTGCGTGTAGCCTAATTCTTGAGATCTCTTTCCTCGTCGGCCTAAGTTGAAGTTTTGGCATCATTTGAGCGAGCCTTCAGCCTCTTTTTTTTAATCTTTGTAATCCTAATCTGCACCAGAAGACAAGTAATTTGGCTCCGCCTCCAAGTCCTTGCAGTGCTCCTCACGGTCTCTTGTCCGTTATTCAACATTTCTAAAAAGGGTAACGTTTCTGTATTCCGAGCTAGGGGTGAGCGCGGTTCCCGGTTCTAAAGAGACCGGTTCCGGTTCCCGGTTCCTGGTTCCTGTTCCCTTTTTTTGGGAACCAGCGGTTCTGGTTCCGGTGGGATTGGAACCGGAACCGGTTAGGGCTGAAAAAAAAGCCCCAAATCAGAAATGTCCCTGCCTCTGCTTGATGCCACCACCGCCGCTCGCCCTCGACGCCACCACTGACCTCTGCTGCCACCGCTGACCTTTGCTTCTGTGATGATTTAGTCTGTAAATCTCTAATATTCTTCTCATTTCCGGCAGCTAACTACTCCTTTGAGAGCGTATTATTTGCAAGCCCCACTTTGATCAACTGTTTAAGATGATTGGCAGCCTGGATAAAAGTTTTGAAGGTGATCGAAAGTCACTAGCACATACCTGAATCTCTCAGTGATTCACTTTTTGACAGTCCATTTTGCACGTCTGTGTAGGTACTCCGAGAACTGTCAATAAATCTGCTGATCAGGTAACCCTTGGTTGCCAAGTCCCTATGCGACTAGCTTCATTATATGAGCTAGATTTAGCTAAATCAGTTGCTCCTGCAACATATCGAGTTCTTAAGAATATGCTGAGATGCTTATGATGGTCGATTTTTGACAGGTACAAACAAACAGCAAAGTCTCGAGATTCTTTTCTGGAGCCCGAGAGAAGTGTGTTGCATGCAAAAAGACTGTTTATCCAATTGAAAAGGTGAGCGTCAGAAACATGCTGGCAAGCTACTACTTTTTATGGAGCCATTTTTTGGCATCAACTGAACATTAAGCCTCAACCAAAAAAAATAAGTGGTTGTGACTGAGGGTCATCATTGTGTTAATGAATGATTGATCTACCCTTGTTTAAGAGATGTGGAATGAGTACAGCACAATTATCCACCAAATTTAGAGTAAGGATGAGTAATTTGGCAGCATAATTAATGTCATTCACATTGTTCGCACAAAGTACAAAATGAAAAACTTTGATGAATCACGGTCAGTTTAGCATGAGTTCTTGCATTTCCTGTCCATATGATTTCATCTAAGCCATCCGTCTTTCTATACTTAATTGTTTTTTAGAAGGATTGGTTATTTGATGCAATCTACATCTGAGCATAATTTATCTCAGGAGTTCATTCTTGTTCATCTTGTAGCTTCTTAAATTAATCTGTTGGCTATTGATTCTTTCAGGTGGCAGTTGATGGAACATCATATCATAAAGCTTGTTTCAGGTGCAGCCATGGAGGTTGTGTTATTAGCCCATCAAACTACATCACTCATCTGAATCGCCTCTACTGTAAGCACCACCATAACCAACTTTTTAAGGTAAAGGGGAACTTTAGCCAGCTAGACAAGCATGCAAAAATAGAAGGGGTACCTAAGTTGCCAGCTGCCGAAGTTGCAGACTAAACTCCACTCATTTCGATATGCTGGACTTTATTGGGCAACTCTTTCGTGGTAATTGACTAGCGCAACATTTGTCGTGGGGGGTGACCCGTGCTTTGAGGGGGCGCAGATCTGGAGGCGCCTCCTCCGCATCATCGATCTCCGCACCGTCGCCTTCATTTACTCTCTTCGTCAAAGGCGTTCCATTCACGCAATTCCCGGGCCCCAATCCCTTCCTCCCTCCCTCCCCCAAATCTCCCCTTCTCCGCGCGAAATTTCCTCGCTCGGCATTTATCCGGAAGATGAGTGTCGGATAAGTTCTACAAACACTAATTTAGCCATGGAACTTTTGATTGTATAAATTTAATTCTAAATCTTTTTGATCCAAAATAAATTTATTATTTTCAATTAATTATGGCTGAGATATTACTAATGTGAACATTGACCATCTTACGTGATATTTGATCGGCGCTAACGTGAACATTTTTAATAATGTTTTAATAATTTTCGATTTTTTCCTTAATTTTTTCTCCTCTTTCCTTGTGCGGCCATCACGCTATGGCCAGCAAGGCTACCCTCACCAGATCTAGTGAGGTTAGACATCGCCTAGGGGAGGGTGGCCTCGCCGACATTTGGCCTCGCCCTAAAAAGGCCGACCCTGTTTGTGGTAGTGAAGGCCACCCTTGCTCAAGTAAGGCCATCCCTCGCTAGCCCTTGAAGGAAAGCAAAGGAAAAAGAAAGAAAGAAAGAAAAAAAAATAGCGAGATTAGACATCACCTGGGTGAGGACGGCCTCATCAACATTTGCCCTCGCCCTAACAAGGCTGACCTTGCCTATGGTAGCGAGGGCCGCCTTTGCGCAAGCAAGACCATCCCTCGCTAGCCTTGGAGGAAAGCAAAGGAAAAAAAGAAAGAAAAAAAAATTAGAAATTAGAAATTTATTAAAATTTTATTAAAAATGTCAATGTTCAATGCCAGATGTGCCTTGGAGGACACTTGGCGTTTACCTCCGTAACATTCAATCAAAATTAGCCAGAAAAATTATATTAACTCTAAGCCAAAAGATTTAGATCTAAGTTGATATCAATACAATAGATTTATGACTTTTTTTTTTTTAACACTTTTCCCACTTTTCCTGAAATTTTATTATACGGCTCATGCAATTTTCATCATCAGCACAAGGGTGCGAAAGGTCCCGCGCTTTGTGCGAGACTCCTCTTGATGCTTTCATAAATCTCAGCCGTTGGTGGCAACCTCACTTTCATGAATCAACGGTAGAGATTTATTGAGGTGCCGATGGAAGTACCCACCATGCGGAGTGAGGTTTTGGAGATTGGATGCGGTTACTAATTCATGATCTGGCATGTACAGAATGAAAACCTCATTCTCGATTCTACGAGAATTTTTATGAAAGCCTTTCATTTGCTTCTCTTCGATGGAAGTTTTATTTTCCCATAATGTATCCTAATTTTTGGCCTAATTCTTCTTCGATGATCGATTCAACCTCCGATCAAAAAGATATACCTTGGTTCTATTTCATCTCTTCAACAAGTTTAGTAATGAGCATAACGGCCCTATTGTTCTGGAGAGAAGAACCTATGATTACCCACCATGTGGAGTTGAGGATCCACTTCCTGAACGGCAATAGTAATAGTATACCTCCGGAGAAACTGGCCTAGCAACCTACCGTCGGGGCCCCCGCTTTAATCGCTAACAACACAGGATTTTGAATCATTGACTTCCTTCGCTGGATGAGAGATCCCAACCAACTGTGCTGGCCACGGGTGAGTAAGAGATGCCAATTTTAGCAACTAAAATGTCCCATGCACTTGAAATATAATAACCTCTCTTCATGTCCCAAGGCTTTGAGCTTAGCTGTCTTCATTGTTGATTATTTAAGAGAACCCTTTTTTTACAAATATTAATTTAAAAAAAAACTGTTTTGATTTTGCAAATGCATGAGAAGTGTTGTAGGCATATTAACAGTTCAATATTTACACATACGGGAAATGTTTTGAGTCAAATAAAAGTCAATAGAATCCCAAGTTTTAAAAACAATAAATGAGACCTGAACAAGATTAACCTATGGATCAGAATAGATCAGATTAGATTTGCAGCATTTAGTTCGCTTTCGCAATGTAAATTTATTAGAAGGCGATCTAATTGTGGCGAATCTAGTCTAATCTAATCTTTAAAAAAGATTGGGAAATAATTTTATAATGAGCATCGAGCAGTCGAGCATCTAGCCAAATTTGCTTATAAATGGGGAACATCTTAATGCTCGTCACGAGTCTTTGGTTGGAAGCAAGAGAGGGAGCGCCGCGACAAATTAATGGGAGAGAGCATACGAAGTTTCGGCCCCAACTTTATTAAAGATTTAGAATGTAATGTCCGAAGATCTTGATCGCCCAAGTTCCTTTTTCTTTGGGACTAAGGTTTACGTTGCTTCTGCTATCTTTTGATTCGTTATCCACATCTCGAATCAACTTTGGTATGAGGGGTATGGGGCTAGGTTGGGTTTGTCTCGTGGGGCTCAACTCATCATCTTAAAAAGATAGAAAGAAAAAAGAAAAGGCGCGGAACATTATTGATAGACCTAGAGAGAGAGAGAGAGAGAGAGAGAGAGAGAGAAGCCTTGCTGAAGTAGAGAAAAGAGACCGAGAGCGTGGCTTCAAAGAGAGAGATGGTCCAGATTCGATGATGAAATTTTGTCAAAATTGGCTGAAATTTTTGTATGTTGTTTATGAGATCAAGATCTACAAGTTGATTGATTTTGTTCATTGAAATCTATCTCCAAGTTGTCTTTCAATTTCTCTGTAGTGATTAGATATTTCTTGTATTTTTGAGTTAGTCTACCTTTGTAGTGATTGTGTATCAATGTTTTACTCATGCAAAGAGCCTCTAGCTATTTGCATGAGTATGTTGTTTATGAGATCAAGATCTTGATTGATTTTGTTCATTGCAATCTTTCTCCAAGTTGTCTTTCCATTTCTCTGTAGTGATTAGATATTTCTTGTATTTTTGAGTTAGTCTACCTTTGTAGTGATTGTGTATTGATGTTTTACTCATGCAAAGAGCCTCTAGCTATTTGACTAGAGATGATATCGTGTATCTTGCTATTCTTATTGATTGAAGTAAGTTTTTGAGTAGTCCGTGATATTTCCTGCATTGGGATTCCCACGTAAAATTTTGTAAGTATCGCTTTTCTACTTCGTCCTTTTTTTCAACGCTATATTTACTGATTTGGGGTCGACATTATTGAAATATTGTAACTGGTTACTGTTGGAGTTACTTTGATATTAGAAAGTTGAGTTTTGAGAAAGATTTGGTTCTAAAATAGGTTTGAGCAGTAAATTGTTAACCTTTCTCTCCAATAAAGTGGTATAAGAGCTAGTGCGATGGATGAAACTAGTAGCACCATGATTAAGTTAAATGCCTCTAGTTACTTTATTTGAAAATCTCGGATAGAAGATATATTATATTGATGAGACAAAAGGAAACAAGGAAGATAAAGAATGGGAATGAATGAATCGAAAATGGTTGGCTTTATTTGACAATGGATTGATGATAGTATTTTTCTTCCAATTGCTCTCCTCACAACATAAAGTATTTTTAATTAAAAGAGTTGTGAACTTTTGATACAAGGAAATGAGCACCATGTCAAAGCACTCGAAAGAATTTCAAAATGTGAATTATTTGAGAAATTTGGAAATTAGTCTTGGTGATGAGTTATGAGTAGGATTGTCAAATGGGTGAGCCAAGTTGAAAATGATCTGACTTAAATTGACCTTTTTAACCCATGACTCATTTTCATAATATGCAAATTTAGTGACCCAAGCTCAACCCAACTATTATCCGACCCGGCCTATATTAATAAAGCACATTTTATATGTAGTACCTTTTCCTAGAGAGTATCAGTCCTCCGGGATTTATAGTTGTGCCCTAAGGTGATACTCAATGCCAAGAACTGTCAATCTTCCATAGATCCTCAAGCAAAGTTACCAATCCAATAGCACCAGAATTGGAAGAGAAAATCTGGGAAAGAGTTGCCATATTCTCGACTAAAGACGCTTGGAGAATCAGAGTCCCTGATAACACAGGAAGAAAATCTGACAAAAACCTTGATACTATTTTGAACCTGAAAAAAGCGCTTATGTGCACACACACAAGTAATTCAAAAGGAATTGCTCTAAAGAAATTAGGGACCAACGGAAAATTCGAAAAATTTCTTGGTATGATGACAATGCTAGTCTATGAACTTTTTTCAATGTGTTAGTCATCTTAGACCTCAAATTGAACTAGATCCAAGAGTACGGCAAGTACGTGAATACATAAAATGCAAAAGGCAAATTATTAGGAGTCATTCAGCTCAAAAACTGACATATGCACTGGACGAATAGTCCTTTGAAGGATGATCTTTTTATCCCAATGACAATCGGTTGCCTGCAACTACTCCGAGACGTTTGCAGAAGCAATTCCAGAAAATATAAGTACCATCAAAACCTATCTGAACAGGAAAGCCAAAAAAATTTAGATAAAGTTGGGTATTTACTTCTGTCACAACTTTACAACTAGCAAATCTGAAGAACCGAACGAAACGTCATTGATCGCCTACTTTGCAAATGATCAGATAATTATCTTGCGACACCCCTTCTGATCTGCAGTTTGAGTTTGACAACTCCATTTATCATTCTTATCTGATCTGCATTTTTCTAGTGGCATATGCTTGTAAGAGGGGGTAGAGATTTGGCTAAAAATTGTCTCAACATAATACCCAAAAGCAATGCCTCCTTGTCCTCCTCTACCATCGCTCTCTGTCTGATCCATGATGAGCAAAAACTCACTGAACAAATCACATATCAAACAAAATACGCTCCTACATTTTTAAACTTTAGATAGCTGCAATCCATCACTAGACCGGAGAAACAGAGATAAACACACACATGAAACATGATGCTCATTGTTCAGAGCTTGTCCAGATGTCCTCATAGTATCAAACTGACTGATTCAGGACTCAAGTTCGTCCTGGAGGCTGCGAATTCCGACCATAATGAGGGAGCGATTGAGGAACATATAGACTATAACAAAAGCAGAACAGTCGAAAACAACATTTGAGTTACTCACTGCAGGTGCGCAAAGCCAGCGACGCCAGAGACGGTTGAGTTAGGATCTTCGGAGGGCCACTGGAGATGAGTGACTGCGACGCGGATCACTGGAGCGGAGGGAGTGAAGAGCGAAGGTGGATTCGATTGAGCAGCGAGCAAAGAGACTCCGGCTGGTGCCAGGATGAGAGAGGTTTGATGGGTTGGATCCGAGTCTTCGACCGTTTCGGCGCTGGAATTAGAAACAAGTTATTGGGCAGTGGGCTTTGGAAAAACGGGTTAAAACATGGGTTATTAAAGTGATCCATTCATGACCAGTTTTTTAGGCTTTATTTTTTTTTTCAACCCAGTTTAGCTTGTTTAATAAAAAGCGGAGTTGCCTATATCGAATTGGGCCCATTAATGTGAGTAAGAAGATGGGTTTGGAACCCATTTTGCTGCCCTAGCTACAAGCAGGTTTATTGTTCGGTGCTCTTCTCAACGGCTGGGATACATTTGGTCGTGGAATTAAACAACTCTGCTCCTTACAGTGTGCTTTCTATGACATGCGTAAAGAAATCTACTTCAATGAAGAAACAAAGAGAAAATGCATGAATCATGCTTCTCACTCGAAGGCTATTGTCATGAAAAATAGAGGGAGAAATCAATCAAGAAATTTCCAGAATTATGATAAAAGAAGGAGGAAGGTCTAAATCAAGGCTAAGGGGAATGTGAATTGTAACAATTGTGGCAAGACGGCACATTATGCCAAGGAATGCAAGTTAGCAAAGAGAGATAATCATATGATAGAAACAAAGATAGAAAGTAGAAGAGGAAGAAGATACAATGGCAATTGCATCCGACAATGATGTTGTCTTTATCTGTAACGATGCTTGTGTAAATCTTACATGCCAAGACTCTAGTTGGATTGTTGACTCCACAATCTCATTTCATGTTGCCTCAAGGCATGAATCTTTCGTATCCTATCGCAACGTTGATTTCAATTGTGCTAGGATGGACAACAGTCATATTTCTAAGATTATTGGCATGAGATGTTTAATAAGAAACTGATGTTGGGTGTAAGTTGCTTCCAAGAAATGTCAAATATGTTCCAAACATTCTTGTTCATCTGATTCCCACATGTGCCTTAGATGATGATGGTTACTACAATATATTTTACGATGGCAAATAGAAACTGATGAAAAGTTCAATGATGGTGGCTAAGGGCAAAAAGACTTTCAATCTCTACCCTATGCAAGTTAAGTTAATCAAGGAGGAGGTAAATGCAATAGAGGACTCCTCGGTTGGACTTTGGCATATGAGACTTGGTCACCTCAAAATGAAGGGACTTGAAGCTTTCATCTATATATATAAACTTCTACCATTGAAAGAGAAAAAACTGATAGAAAGTACTCATTGCCTAACGGGTAAACAACTTAAATTTGTATTTCATAGTTCCTCTTGTCACATGACATCAAATGTACTTTATTTAGTTCACATTGATTTTTGTTACATGGATGCTAGAACATTTGGTGGTGCATTATATTTTAGAAATTTTATTGATGATTATTTTATGAAAGTGTAAGTTTTTACTTTGGAATCTAAAAACCAAGTGTTTGAAGCTTTCAAATAATTTCATGTCAACATGGAAAGAGAAAATGAAAAGAAATTTTAATGTGTTTGAGCTAACAATGGTGGTGAATATAGAGGCTTGTTCAAATGTTATCACAAAGATCATGATATCAAGCTTGAGAAGATTACTCCGAAAACAACACAACAAAATAGAGTAACGTAGAGAATGAACTGAACAATTAATAATTGGATTCGGTGTATGCTCTCTCACATGAAGCTGCCTAAATCATTCCATTTGTTTTTCTTACTAATCAAAGCTTTCTCCATCAGTGCCTCTTAAGGGGATATTTCAAAAAGTTTAGAGTGGGAAAGATGTCTCATAAAATCATCAAAAGTGTTGTGGAGGCAACCATGCATGTTCCGATAAATGAAAGATCCAAGCTCGATGACAAGTTTAAGCAATGTATTTTCTTAGATTATGGACATGAAAAATTTGGTTATAGGTTATGGGTTCCAATTGCGAAGAAAATCTTTAAAAGCTAAGATGTGATTTTCTTTGAGTATCAAAATATTGAATATATCAAAGAAAGCAACTTAGCACTCTGCAAGTCTAAACCCATATCCTCCTATCATATTGGGTGGAAATAATGGGAGAATTGCAAAGAAATCATGCAATCATAAAGCCGTTGACTCCACATAGAATGTTGTTTCTTCAACTAAGACAAGTGAAATAATTGAACATAGCCCGTTAAGCTAGAATAGACCATTGAACAAGAACAACTAGTCATGCCTCAAGCAAGAAGATTTACAAGAGAGGGCAGACCTTCGTAGAGATATCTGCTGAACAAGCATGTGTTACTCACTAATGTAAGAGAGCCAAAACTTATTAAGAGGTTGTGTCATGTGACCAAATAAATGAGTGGCGTGAAGCCATGTAAGAGAAGCTCATATCTTTGCAGGAGAACTACCAATTTGAATTGGTGAAGCCGCCTAAGGACAAGAGAATACTGAAAAACAAGTAGGTGTAACAACTTAAAGACTGAAAAATATAGCTTGTGACCTTGATACAATGTTAGGTTTGTTGTAAAGGGCTTTCTTCAAAAGGAATGAATTGACTTTGAAATGAATTTTTCACTAGTGGTACAAACGTCTTCTATTCAAATTGTTCTTGGTTTAGCAGCTACTTGGGATATAGAAATTGAGTGGCTTAACCCAAAGACAACTTTTCTTTATAAAGACTTAGAAGAAGAAAAAATATATAGAATAGTCATGCTAGGAGCATATTATATTTAGGTTGAGGAAAAGCTTATAGTGTCTTAAACATGTGCCAAGGCAGTCATACATGAAATTTAAATCATTCATGGAAAATCATAAATATGGTAAGATCAATTCAAATTCTTGTGTCTTTACAAAAAAAAAAAATTCTCAAAAAATGAGTTTATTATCCTCCTACTCTTTGTGGATGACATGTTGATAGTTGGTCATGATTTTGAGAAAATCAAAAGCTTGAAAAATGAGTTAAGTAAAACTTTTGTGATGAAAGATTTAGGGTTGGCTAAGCAAATACTTGACATGAGAATTACTTGTATTCAGAAGAACAAAAAACTTTGGTATACATTGAAAAAGTGCTTGAGAGATTCAATATGAGGAAATGCAAACGAGTAAGTACTCCACTTGCTAGGCACTTCAAGTTGCCTATGAGTGAGAAAGAGAATGAAGAGATTATGGAAATTACTTATGCGTTAGCCATGGGTTGTTTAACATATGTTATAGTGTAATATATGGGCTTTAAATAAAATAAAATAAAATTTGAAAAAAGGAAAAAGAAAGAGTTTGAAAAGTCAAAAAATGAAGCTGAAGGAGAATTGTGGAACCTTCGGCTGTGTTTTAAAAAAGAGAGAGAGGGAGAGAGAGAAGAGCACGGGCAAAAGCAGGGGAAAGAAAGAAACAGGGGAGAGGAGAGAAAGAAGAGAAAGGAAAAAGGGAAAAAGGGAAAAAATTTGGTGCATTCGTGACCCGAACGCCTCATCAAGCCGACTCAAGTGTGTTTTGTAACGCTGGTAAGAGATCGAAGCCTTTAATCATCTACTTGAAGCAATCGTCACAATTAGGGCTTGAAATTCGGATTTCTTGGATATTTATGTGGCGAAGTCCGATTTTTAGGTTGTTGAGCAACATATTTTTTTTATAGAAATGGTACTTTGGGATATTGTGAAGCTATAGCATCTTACTGATCGTGATTTGAGCTTGCGGTTTGTTTGGAACGAAATTTTAAAGTTGGGGGCGCAATGGGTTTCCGCTAAATGTGAGCTTTTGTGGCGCATAGATGTCGTTTTATTGACAAATATGCCTAGTATAGGTGAGTCATTATAAGAATATCCTTTTTTACTCGACATTTTGATATTGTTTTTCTATTAATTGTTAGGGATCCAAGTGCATGGTTCGAGTATGCGTCGTAGTTGATTTTTGGCTTTTCCCAGATGAGTGACACTATTTCTTCTTTGTACTTTAAACTCATGTTTTGATAAACGTGGATTATATATTTTATGAGTTGATAAAAAGCATATTTTGTTGCATAAAATAGGATCGAGCTATTACTGCCATTTTTGTTGTTTGAAGGGAGTTATATTTCGATTCGATTTGAATGGTTATTTGAAAAAGGATTTGTGAAATTCTTTATGAAAGAATCTTGAAATATTTTGGAGGATGCTTTGATATTTATATATCAAATTTTGAGTTGTGATATGACTTTCTTTCTGATATTGGATTACTGAATATTGTGATTGGTGGTTGGTGCTCAATGTCTCTGTAGACCCTGAGGGGTGTGTGGGTATGCGCATACTAGTCTAGGATATCTTTGTGAGTCGAGCCACCGGCTAATAATAGGTGGAGACCTTGCCAATTGGGGAATCTTGATTGTCTTGTCACGAGCGTTACGCGTGACCATGGTTAGATATTTAAGCATAAATTGGTCAATGGAGTGGACCATTGATGTGTGATTTGAGTTTGATCGATGGAATGGACTGTCGATGTGATTTAATGAGATTAATTAATGGAATAGACCATTGATACATGTTTTATGAGATTGACTAATGGACAGTATTATTGGTAACTTCGGTGTGTGAGTTATGATTATGTATTATGATAAAATGAGTTACAATTGTGTTTTAAATGTGCATAGTGATTTCTCAATCTGCTTAAAAGAAATATGTTACTCACTGAGCCGTGATAGCTCACTCCTCTCTTATACTTGTTTTTTTTTTTCTTTCAAGTTCTTCAGCGAGTCGTAAGTAGGCGTGAGCGTTCGTTTGGGGATGACTTTTGTGGTGGAAACTTTTTGGTATAACTTGTGCATAATTGATAAGTTTATAAGTTAGTCTTTTCAAAAGGTATATGTTTTGGTTCGGTGGATTGTAGAAATACTCTGATATGTAACCAAATACCCTTTTTGTCACATATATGTGTCACAGCCCGAAGGAATGCTAATCCAAGAGGGTTCTATGGGACGAGCATGACACATTAATGACCCTCGGCTTATATCCCCGAGACTTAGAGTATTCTTCTGGGGGCGGGCGATGTTGTATTTGTACGCGTTATAAATGCAAGTAGCTGGTAGTTAGTAATAAATATGGGTAATTGGTAGATGGGGAGGTGCAATCTCCACCGTTAGATCTAAGAGAGATCTATAGATACGGTTTACCTTGTATTTGTATATGTAGGAGTCTCCTCCCCTCATTGTAATCTCATTCATAAGCAATACAAAAACCAGAGCTTCTCTCTAAGAAATTTCTCTCTCTAAAGTTTCTTGTGAGCCGAGTGTTGAAAGGCTGCTTAGGGGTGAAATCCTAAGACCGCACGGGTCAGCCTACGTGTGATCAAGAATTGATCGATCGGCTCGTGACAAGTGGTATCAGAGCTGAAAGCGCAAGTACAATAGCTGATCCATGATCTGATGAGGTACTCACCATGGGTGGTGACAGTGCCGATCGTGGGTGGAACGCCAAGAAGGGCGCTGCCAAAGGGAAGAAGAACCATGGTGGTTCGAGTTCAAGGGATCCGACGGGGAATCTTGTGCATCACATGACGAAGCTATAATTGTTCGTCAACGATGTCCAAGAATCGGTCGAAGGCTTGACCCAAACCGTGGACGGAGTTGACACTTGAAGGGAGGATTTGGTTGCGGAAGTGCAAGAGCTCAAAACCGGTATGGGAGAACTGCAACACGAGTTGCTGGGGACCCTATAGGAGGAACTCACACAACGGTACGAACCCTTGGATGCCATGATGGTGGCTATGCGTGCAGAAATAGCAGAGCTTACAAGTAAGCTCACTGAAGCACAAGCTGCACGTGTGAATGAAGTAATCACGGTGCAAGGTCCACGAGTGGACATCGAAGCTGAAGGAAATCCGGAGCTCGCGGGTGGCCAAGGATGTGGACAACTTCCTGTGGTACATGGAGTGATACTTCCAGGCCATGGGGATCAACGACGACCAAACACGGGTAAACACTGCTTCGATGTATTTAGTTGATAGTGCATTGTTGTGGCAGCATCATCGGTCGGATGATAGGTGTGGGAATCCTATCACGACCTGGGGTGGTTTCGTCGAGGAGTTTGGATGGAACTACTTCATCGCTTACGCGAAGGAGGAAGCTCGTGATGAGCTGAAGCGTCTCGAGCAGGAAGGTGGCATACGCGACTACATCAAACGATTTTCGGAGTTGCTACTCCAAATCCCCTTGATGAATAAACTTGAGGCGTACCATCGGTTCATGAGTGGTCTTAAGCCATGGACCAAACAAAAGCTGAAGCGGTTCAACGTGGGAGATCTCATGACAGCCATGACTGTAGCTGAATCACTTGTGGAGTACAAGGCATCACCTTCCACATATCGAACGGACACTCGTCCAAGAGACAAAGGCACTGATGGGGGAGATCGAGGGAGATATAACCGCCCGACTGGAGGCAAACCACCACCGGTTGGTCCTCACCGGGCTCATGCAGGGCCAAGCGGTGGAGGACAAGGGAAGGTACGCTCGTATAGCTGTTTCTTTTGTGACGGTCCACACATGGCGTGGGATTACCCGAATAAGGCCAAGTTGGTCGCTCTTTGCAAAGAAGATGAGCCTAAGGAGGAGGCGCGATTGGGGTCGCTACGACTCCTTAGCAACATCAAGTCCAAGAAGGTGAAGGAGCCTAAAGGACTGATGTTTGTGGACCTGAAGATCGGGAAGACCACGACGAGTGCGCTCATGGACACTAGAGCTTCCGACATCTTCATATCGGAGGAGGCCACAAAGAAGCCTAACCTACGGGTTGAGAAGGGAGCCGGTTGGCTCAAGACGATGAACTCCAAGGAAGTCCCTGTGATTGGCATCGCAAAGGACGTGGAGCTGGAACTTGGGCAATGGAAGAGCAAGGAGACCCTAGAAGTAATTCCCCTTGATGACTATGATATTATCATTGGGATAAAATTCCTAGATAGGATCCATGCTGTAGTTGTACCATTTGTCGAGTGTATATGCGTATTGGACAAGCATTGTCAATGCATGATTCCGGTCCACCGTGAGTCAGATTGTGAATGAAAGATGATTTTAGCGATACAACTCACCATGGGAGCAAGGAAGGGTGAGGTGACCTTCCTAGTGGCCTTGAAGACCGAGGATGGCAAGGGTGAAGGGAAGAAAGTCCCAATGGAGGTAGCCCGAGCCCTCGACTCGTTCAAGGACGTAATGCCTTCGGAGTTGCCGAAGAAGTTGCCACCCAAGAGAGAGGTGGATCATCAGATCGAGCTAGTGCCTGATGCTTGACCGCCTGCCATGGCGCCGTATCGTATCGCATGGCGCCCCCCAAGTTGGAAGAGTTGAGGAGGCAACTCAAGGAGCTGCTCGATGTGGGGCATGTTCGGTCGTCCAAGGCCCCGTTCAGTGCGCCGGTTCTATTTCAAAAGAAGCACGATGGGTCACTCCGGATGTGCATCGACTACTAGTGTTGAACAAACTGACTGTGGAGAATAAGTATCCGATTCCGCTCATCACAGATCTCTTCGATCATCTTGGTGGAGCTCAGTGGTTTACCAAGCTGGATCTCCGATTGGATTACTATCAAGTCTGGGTCGCTGAAGGGGACGAGCTGAAGACAACATGCGTGACTCAATATGGATCGTATGAGTTCCTCGTAATGCCATTCGGCCTCATCAATGCTCTGGCTACGTTTTGCACACTAATGAACAAGGTACTCCACCCTTTCCTAAATCAGTTTGTAGTGATTTACCTAGATGATATTGTAGTCTATAGTCGAACATTGGAGGAGCACGTCAGTCTTCCAAGTCTTACGCGAGAACGAGTTATACGTCAAGCGTGAGAAGTGCGCATTTGCCCAAGAGGAAGTTCCTTTCCTAGGGCATATCGTCAGAGGAGGGCGAGTGAAGATGGATAAAGCCAAGATTCAATCGATCGTCGAGCGGGAGCTGCCAACTAAGGTGCCAGGGTTGAGGTTGTTCTTGGGCCTCACCAACTATTACCGGCGGTTCATCCGGAGCTACTCAAGCATCATCGTGCTGCTCACGGACCTATTGAAGAAAGAAAGGCATAGGAGTGGACGGATCGATGTCAAAGAGCCTTCGATCGATTGAAGTGTGCTATGACCGAGGAGCCGGTGTTGGCGTTGCCCGACCACACCAAACCCTATGAGGTAGAGACGGACGCATCGGATTATGCTATTGGTGGCGTTCTTATGCAGGAGGGACATCCAGTGGCGTTCAAGTCCCGCAAGCTGAACGACACCAAGCGTTGATACACCATCTAGGAGAAGGAGATGACCGTGGTGGTGCACTGCCTTCGGACGTGGAGACACTACATCTTGGGATCGAAATTCATTGTAAGGACGGACAACGTGGCCACGAGCTACTTTCAGACTCAAAAGAAGCTGAGTTCGAAGCAAGCTCGATGGCAAGACTTCCTAGCGGAGTTCGACTATGTGTTGGAGTACAAGCCGGGGAAGGCTAACTCCGAGGCGGACGCGTTGAGTCGGAAGATGGAGCTAATGAGCCACACGGTGAGTCAACTGAGTTGTCCTTGATTCGACCGTATCAAGGAGGGGTTTATGCATGATCCAAGAGCTCAAGCCCTCATCGGGTATGTAAAGGAAGGCAAGACCCGACAGCTTTGGTGTGAGGAGGAGCTCCTCTACACAAAGGGAATGCGACTGTATGTGCCATTCCATGGAAAGTTGAGGAAAGAGATCTTGCACAAGTGCCACGACTCGAAGTGGGCGGGTCATCCAGGGATCCACTGCACATTGGCCCTCGTTGAAGATCGGTACTACTGGCCCCAAATGCAAGACGATGTTGAAGCGTATGTGAAGACTTGTCTGGTATGCCAATAAGACAAGCTGGAACAACGGTTGTCGCGGGGCTTATTGGAGCCACTTCCCATCCCAACTCATCCATGGGAAAGCATTTCCATGGACTTCATCGTCAACCTGTCGAAGTCTGAAGGATGTCAGACTCTAATGATTGTGGTTGATAGGTTTTCAAAGTACACAACATTTGTGCCTACAACAAAGGATTGCTCGGCTGAGGAGGCGGCCAAACTGTTCAAGAAGTACGTGATGAAGTATTGGGGAGTGCCACAAACGATCGTGAGCGATTGGAATCCTCACTTCACGGAACGCTTCTGGACTGAGTTGTTCAAATTGCTGGGGTCGGAGTTGAATATGTCGACGAGTTTGCATCCCCAAACCAACGGTCAAACAGAGCGGGTCAATGCACTTTTGGAGATCTACCTCCGACACTATGTGAGCATGACGCAAGTGAATTAGGCGAAGCTGATAGACATAGCCCAGTTTTCCTACAACTTGCAACGGAGCGAGTCAACCAACCATAGTCCGTTCAAGGCTGCGACTGGGCAGCAACCGAACACCTCGAGCACAATCGCTTCGGGTTACTTGGGGAGTAGTCCACTCGCATACAAGTTCATCAAGAAAATGCAAGAACAAGCGTACTTGGCACGGGCGTGTCTACACAAAGCCTCCAAACGCATGAAGAAATTGGTGGATAAGAAGTGATGGCACGTGGAGTTCCAAGTTGGAGACCAAGTATTGGCCAAGCTACATGTAGTTCTTTGATACAAGGACGTGCACAAGGGGTTGATCCATCGCTACGAATGGCCGTTTCGTGTGCTACAACGGGTCGGGAAGGTCGCATACAAGCTGGAGCTACCACCAAAATTCAAGGTGCATCCAATTTTCCATGTAAGTATGCTCAAACCTTTCCAAATTGATGAGGAAGATCCGAATCGAGGAGAGTCGCAACGGGTGCCACTCGGAGCCAATACCTCGTATGACCAAGAGATTGAAAGCATAATGGCGGATCGTGTCATACAGAAGCGGTATTGTGTGCCAAAGCGAGAGTATATGGTCCGATGGAAGGGTCTTTTGGAGAGTGAAGCGAGTTGGGAACCAGCGGAAGCTCTTTGGCAGTTCAAGAAAGAGATTGATGCCTTTCATGTCGAAGACGCGACAAGGGCGTCGCTTGATTAGGTGGGGGAGAATGTCACGGCCCGAAGGAATGCTAATCCAAGAGGGTTCTAAGGGACGGACGTAACACATTAATGACCATTGGCTTATATCCCCGAGACTTAGAGTATTCTCCTAGGGGCGGGCGATGCTGTATTTGTACGCATACGTTATAAATGCAAGTAGTTGATAGTTAATAATAAATGTGGGTAGTTGGTAGATGGGGAGATGCAATCTCCACCTCTACGGATACAGTTTGCCTTGTCTTTGTATATATAGAGGTCTCCTCCCCTCATTGTAATCTCATTCACAAGCAATACAAAAATTAGAGCTTCTCTCTCTAAAAAGTTTCTCTCTCTAAAGTTCCTTGTGAGTCGAGTGTTGCAAGGCTGTTTAGGGGTGAAATCCTAAGGCCGCATGGGTCAACCTACGTGTGATCGAGAGTTGATCGATCGGCCCGGCCCGTGACGTGTGTGTGTGTGTGTGTGTGTGTGTGTGTGTGTGTGTGTGTGTGTGTGTGTGTGTGTTGATATCGGGTTGGATTTTGGTTATGTTGAGGCTGCGTCATTTGGTGAAAGGACAGCCGTGTCATGCCTTTTTTCTTGTGAATCGGGATGTGACATATAGTTTGTACAAGACCAAATATTGCTTATGCAATTGGTGTTATAAGAAGTTTCTCTCAAATCCAATTAAAGAGTATAGGGCTGCTGAAAAATGGATCTTGAGTTATCCTAAAGGCACTTCCAAATTCTACTTGTGTAGTGAAAACAGGAAGCTCATTGTTATATGCAAATTATTTTGCATGATACTTTTGCTACGAGGGCAATTTCATAGCAATCAAGATTGTAAAAATGTGTTGCTTTGTCTACGACTGAAGCATAGTATATTATAATTACCGAATGAGTTAAGTAACTCTTGTGGATGAAGAAATTTCTACGGGATTTTGATTTGAAGTGAGAGAAATGTTATGATACCGCAAGCACTATCTACCTTTCCAAAAATCCAATGTTACTTTCAAGATCGAAATATATTGATGTGAAATATTATTGGATCTAAGAGAAACTAGATAAGAAGTCTGGTTGAGTAAGTCCACACCAATGACAATATGATGATTAAAATCTTGCCCATGATGAGATTAGATTCTTGCAAAAATAAAGCGGGCATGATACAGCTTCACTTATGAGGCAAAGGATGAGAATTATTGGGCTGAGTCCACCTTGTGGGGGCTGGCTCATCATTTTGAAAAGAAAAAGAAAAAAAACCAGAAAAGAAAAGATGATGAACTTTTTGATAGAGGTAGAGAGAGAAGAGCTTTCGCTCAAGCAGAGAAAAAAGGCAGAGAGTGTAGCTTCAAAGAGGTAGTCTAGATTTGATGGTGAAACTTTGTCGGAATTGGCTGAAACTAATATGTTATTAGTGAGTTCAAGATCTACAAGTTAATGTGTGGCACCCCTCGACAACCCCCGAACCGTTAGGGTCGCCACAGTTCAATTACCATTCTCTTGCTTGACCTGAAGGTCTATCAATCCTGGGGGTTTACATCTTTTAGGTCGATCCCTGTGCAGAAATATGGCGGAAGCGTATCCAACAACTCCCTTCCCTATATTCAGAAAACGATGCACACCTACCAAACATTTATAAGTAAAAGCCGAACACTTTTATTTACTTAAACCAGATGGACATCATTCATCGATACATCAAAATGCCATAGTCTTCTATATTCGGCTATACTTCAAAAGATGACCGACATCTCCTCTAACGGCCGTATACTTAAAGTCCATCAATCAGTGTCGGCGTCCAAAAGTTCATTCCTTTGCTATCCTCCTCCTCGCGGTCATATCCAACCACTTGATCCATTTACCGGTGGCAGTGGCAGCAAAGGTATTTTATCTAGTCTGAAATGTTAGTCCCCAAATGAGTGAGTACAACCACTTAGTAGTAAAGATCCACCAAACTACACAATGCAACAAGCAAGACAATCAAGATATCATGAGTAAAGCACATATCATTCATGCAATCGAGCATACCTCACCTTATAGCCATGCATATATCACCATACAATGTGCATATGTCACCATACACTTGTACTTATATCATCAAACAGCCATGCATATATCACCATGCAACGTGCATATACCACCATGCACTTATACATGTATCATCAAGCAGCCATACATACATCATTATGCAACGTGCATATTCCACCATGCACTCATCATTAAATAGCCATGCATACACCATTATGCAACGTGCATATTCCACCATGTACTCATCATTAAATAGTCATGCATACATCACCATGCCATATGCACACATCCATGCGCATGATTCAATTCTCGATCTTTATATTTCAAATAGATCACATCATTTTCTTCTTAGGGATCAATGTTTGCATCCCACAATTTATTGCTCGCACCCAACATGGCATTGCGAGGAGCCTCCGGCACACACCTCCGAGCATCCGGCACACACCTCCGGGCATCTCACATCCCACCTAGCATCACGAGGAATCTCCGGAGCTCACCATGAAAATGGTTACCCCTACCCTCCGAGCATGCATCATAATACAACCCCTTACCTTCCGGGCATATATCATAATACAACCGAGCATCCCGACACTCCCGGGGAAAATCTCTTAGCATGTATTCGTAATACAATCAGGCATCCAAAGGACATCGACTCATTCAAACCTCTAGGCATCCCGACTCTCGGGGCATCATCGGCTCACACCTCCAACGGTATCATCATTACCACAATGTATATTCACATATGTATTTCAATTTCAACATGGCATTTGATGCATCAATATTAAGAGTCTCAACCAGCTTTTGATGTCATATAACATGTCGTAGGTCACCACATATGTAGCATAATCAACCACTCAAGACATCATATCACATGGGACAATTTCATTCATTTTTGAAAATACAACAATTTCGGATAAAAATAGATTGTGCTCCTTTAGTCATAATTCTTGAAAAATTAGTAAACAGCCTTATTAAATTCCAAGAATTTGACATGTTATATACAAGATCTAGAGCAAAGTATTCCATGAAGGACACCATATCAAAAGAACATCACACAAATCAGTACAACCCGCGCATCACAGTCCTTAAAATTTCGGAATATTGCCATACACAATTTCATTCACAAATTCGGTAAAAATCTTAAATTAGCTCAAAAAATTCTGAAGTTTTGATATGTTATAGACAAGTCCTAAAGGTAAATATATCATGGGAAATCGAAATCCAAATCGTTCTAGATTAATAGAAATATACGATTAATTCCCCCTGTTCTCGGTGTCGTCTTTTTCCAGATTATCATCTTTCGAAAGAAACTCGTTTCACCGACCTACATTTGTTCGTTTCTTTTAAATTTTTAGTATGTTATTAATCAGAATATTACCTACAACTTTAGTTAAGGACACACGATCAAATTTCAACTGTATGATTTTATAAAAATCACGAAATCATACTAGGTTGAGGTAGCGTTTTCCCCAGATCCAGTTTCTTAAAAGGACAACGATTTCACCGACCTATTTTTGTTCATTTCCTCTAAATTTTTGATATGTTCTACCTCAAGAAGTAAAATACAACTTTCATTAAGAGATAAAAGTGATATTTTTACAAGAAAGCTACTTTACAGACCATGAAATCTCTAAAGGTCAGCACAACAAATTCCAGATCTAATTTCTCCAAAGAAAAATCATTTCACTAACCATTACTTGTTCATTTTGCCTCAAATTTTAGTATGTTGTTCCTCAAGATGTTCTCTTCAACTTTCATGAAGAAATCGAAACAAGATTCCAACTAAAAAGTCGCATGCAGCACACAAACTCATGGATGGTCGGACTGGTTTTTCCAGAAACAGCATGCTAGGCCAACGAATTTCTCCCCATAACTTCGACCTTTCATCACATCTACCACAACCAAAATTCACCATCTTCTACACACACATCACAGCAATGCAAAGGGTAGGTTTTAGGACTCTACTTGCCTCAAACTTAAGCACAAAACAGCGACGAACTGCGGGCAAAGCGGCGAACGAACGGCGGACGGTCCTCCTACTCCCTCTCGCACGCACGGCCTCCTCTCTCTCTTCCTTTCTTCCTTCCCTTTCCTTTCTCTCTTTCTCTCCTCCCTCTCTCGGATGACACTCTCTCTTTCTCTCCCTTTCCTTTTTCCTTTTGGTTGAATAAAATCCTTGCATGCTTGCACTTTTGCATGGAGGGACACTTGTCTCCAAATTTTTACATGGAGGGACACTTGTCCCTAAGAAGGAGACAAGTGTCTTCTTGTTGAAGACACATGGAGGAGGCCATTTGGCTCCTTCCCCCTTCCATGCGGTTGACAGCCCAATGGGCTTCATGGGCCGGCCTTTTGGCCCACTTTAGGCTCAACACTCTTGGACCTAAAGTCCAAACTTAAATGGCCCATGTTTACTTTTAATAATTCATCTTAATCCCCACTTAAATAAATACCTAATTGCCAAATAAAATGGCCAAGAGACTTTGTGACATTAATCCATAAAAATCAAATCTATAAAGTGCATAGTCAAGAACAAAATCTTCCTTATCAAATTGTCCTATAGCACCAACCTTGATCATCCATTAACATAAGATATATTTCTATCCAAACAATTCTCCATTAAAATACTCGGCATTAATCTATTACAATTCTTTGGTCTAAAGGCCATAACATCACCTATTCATGGTTCATGGTATATCCAAGGGTTGTCATGAAATTTTGGGATGCCACATAATGAGTTTTCTTCATTGAGCTTCTCCAAATTGTCTCTCAATTTCACCAAGAGCGGTTTGATCCTTCTTGCTTCTTCGGATTAATCCACCTTTGTGAATATGATGTACTGATGTTTTGCTAATGTGAGGATTCTCAAGATGTGTGACAAGTGATGAACTATTCATGTTACTCCTGATGATTAATGGAAATTTTTTAAACGCTTTCATGTTTTTCTTGCATTGGGTTTTCCATGTAAAATTTATGGGTGTTGTTTCCAACTTCATCTTTTTTGTTTTCAAAACTATAATTACTGGTTTGGGGTTGATGTTGCTAGAATATCATGACTGGTTGCTGCTGGGGTTAATTTACTATTAGTTGGTTGAGTTCCGAGAAAGATATGATCATGAACAAGTTTAAAAGTAGTAAATTATTGGCCCCTTTTCATCGACATAAGGAAAGACCAATAAAAACTGGTTACAACTAAAACCTCACGTGGAAGCACTCCTCATAAGCGTCAATGCACATTTTGTAAACGTTCCTCGTCATACAAATCTTAAACCTTAAACACTAAACCCCACCGAAAAGATACTCCTAGAGCTCTCCCCTAGCAACCACGGGTTCATCTTATTATCCTGGTTATTCTCGATCTATCAATCCTGGTTTTTGGAGTTATTTTGTTTAGTCTTTGATTTGTAGTTTGCTGGTCTGGTGGTGATCGGAGATCGGGATTTTGCCTTGGGTTCGTCAAGGCTTTCCAAGCGTTCTGTTTAGTCTCGGCTGCACAAGTGTGGTGCATGCTTTTTGGCTTTCCAGTTAGATGGTTTCAGAGTTCTGACTCGAGCACGTAGATGGACTATGAAAGTGGAAAGACAGTTTAAAACACCAGAAAAAATGAATGAAAAATCAGGTAATATTAGAAATTACAGAGTTCCCAGAGACATGTCTTTTCACAATTGCGAAGGGCAATGTAGACATGATTAATGAAGAAACACCGGAGACTTTGTAAAAGCGGCTTTTAATTATGTAGAAACCGAAAAGCTATATCAAAATTTAACTTCAGAATCCAAGCCAAGGGTGTGCCGATAAGCTGCAATTGACTGATCATTGCACACCACGCGCAACGTCGGCCCAACCAAAACTAAAGGCAAAGTAGAGAACAATCTATTTCCCAATATACCAATCTTAATCTTGCAGTTGATTGTGCTTTGCACCTAGCTTACATGATCTCCTTCAACAGCAGTTTCCGTTTTTTCTGCAGCATTATCGTCTTTAGCTGACAGGCTTGGCTGCAAAGGCAACAGGATTAATCACAGGTCGTTCTGAGTGCTTTGGTCGGTCGTCAGCTTATTGCTTG
Organism: Eucalyptus sideroxylon x Eucalyptus melliodora; assembly: GCA_016097485.1. NCBI lineage: Eukaryota > Viridiplantae > Streptophyta > Magnoliopsida > Myrtales > Myrtaceae > Eucalyptus > Eucalyptus sideroxylon x Eucalyptus melliodora. The sequence goes on from CM027825.1 coordinate 28,240,608, forward strand.
CAATTAGAGGCATGCCGTCCGTGGCCCTCGATTCCATCTCTGAATCAGCAGGGTCGTACGTCTTATACTTGTACCAAGAGGCGGCAACCAGGTATACTCCAAAGTTGAGCGCGCTCAGGACGGCCAAGAACCAGTAGAACAGATTGACATTATTCTTGTTGATGTCCAGCCCATGTAGCCATCCTTGCTTGCTAGGACTGATCTTCTCGGTGACCGCATTGATGATGTTCACAAAGATGGAGCTCAAGAAGTAGCCGAAGGACAGTGAGAGCCAAGTGAACGACGTTGAGAGTGACCTCATCCCAACCGGCGCCTCTTTGTAGAAGAACTCCATCAGCCCGACGAGCGTGAACATGTCAGCAATCCCGAAGATGCCATACTGCAGAGACAGCCAGAAGAGGCTAATGACATGGGAAGGGGTCTTGTTAAACTCGTTTCGTCGCTTGACCTCAACAATCCCAGCAACGGCCATGGAGATCACAGACAAGACAAGGCCAACCCCAACACGCTGGAGCTGCGTGATGCCCGACGGGTGGCCTGTGAGCTTGCGGGCAAAGGGGACAAATATGAACTCGTAGATCGGGATGAGGATGGACATGAAGAGGAGGGGAATGACGGGAATGGACGGTGCCGGGACCTTGAGGGTCCCGAGGTGCGGTTCCATGAGTTGGCCCTGTTGGACCGAGAAGGTCTGGAGTTGGGCCATGCATGTGTTCATGATGATGGTGCTGGCCAAGATTGGAAGCATCCTGGTCAGGACTTTGACCTCTTCAACTTGGGTCACTGTGCACACTTTCCAGGGCTCAGGCTTTGATTCTTTCAGTAAGATTGCTGCTTTGTCTAGGAACCTGCTCCCGAGCATAAGATCAATCAGTCATTCGCATTGCCAAACTATGGATCGACATCCGAGCCTTCAGCTCGATAATTATTTAGGCGTTGGGATAAATCTAACATTCGTCGATCGATGTTGTGTTAACGCGTTTTTACCTGAATTGGTCGGTATGAGCGATTTTGGCCACTGCTAAGGCACTGCTCTCCTTGTCGCCGATCTCATACAAGTCAGCTGAATTCTCTGGTAAAGGCAACTTCCTGTCCTTGATGGCCAGAAGCACAACCTGTCCGATTATGACAGCAACAAACTTGAGTTCCATCCTCTAATCTGCTTTTTCATTGGACTACATATACTGAGATTGATTTACAAGAATGACGCGATAAATTTTTATTGTGGGCTTGAATTCGACCTACTTAGATATCTATTTATGAAAATAAATTAGCCGGACCAAGCAGAGGTGTCCCGCTGGATCTCGCTCGATCTAATGGTATCCAAGTGGCGGAATCTTCTATTTTTTGGCTCATGTAATTAGAGACCGTATTGCAGTTTACTACATCGCATAAACCCATGTTATATAGTAATCTTTTGTATTCCAAACATGTTGCACATGTACCTGGTTGCGGTAACTTTAAGATCTCACCACATACGGTAGAGATTAATGGGTGCACATGCATGTCGTTGGTTGCCAAAGTTTCTCTCCTAGTACTAATCGAAGAAGGAACCCAATAACTATACCTGCCAAATTCGGACGAGTGGGCTATCTCCGGGCCGCTGCAGGCGATAAAACGGCTTTCCCATAGCCAAAATGACAAAGCTAATAAAGCTAGCGATTGTTGCCATTAAGAAACCCCAGTGCCAACCTTTGTTCATGCTGACCCACACGATGGCCGTGACCCCAATGGTGGCGCCGGCCGTGGTACAGAGGGTGAGATAGTTGAAGAAGGCCGCGAGAGCGCCAGCCTCAGTAGGGTCCCTCTGGTCGAATTGATCCGCGCCAAGCGCGGGGAACGCACCACGGACACCACCGTAGCCGAGGGCCAAGAGGCAGAGGGTGGCATAGAAGTAAGTAGCTGTCCCTCCGTGGATGCGGCTTGATTCCCCACGTGGGTCCGGGTGTAAATGCTTGGAATGGGCCTCAATGGTTAACATTGCCAATCCCTGCATGCAATTTAGCGCAAGTCACAAGGCATTTGTTAGAGAATCAAGATCAGAAGCAAAGTCTCAAGATGAATCAACCACAGGAGGTAAAGCCCTCGACTATTATAGATGTGGATCACCAGAAGGCAATCAAGAATTAAGAAGAGCTGAAGGAATTGATATCTCATGGATAACGAGTTTCATCAACGGTGGAGATCATACAAAAGTCAGAGACACGGATTGCCAAAGTCTCAAGATGACTGTTCTGTTTTGTTTAGCTGTAAAGTTTGTTAGTTAAAAGTTAGTTAGTTCGCTTTTCTAGTTGTTAGTCCTCTGTTTTCCGTCTTTATATAGAGATGTATTGTAATCAGTTGAAGGCTAAGAAGAACATAACAATCCAGAGAGTTTCTGCTGTATTTTTCAATCTTCTTTTGTTCAAATGAATGGAAATACAGTATCGTAAACTTCTTCACAGATCATCTACAGTCATTCTTCATCTTCATCTTCTGTACTCTTGATTTCATAAGTTCTCATGGTATCAGAGCAGGAAGATCAACATGCATCAGAATAGAATCTATCAAGTAATCAGTTCGTGTATCAAGTCAGAAGAAGTAAACGAAGACTGAAGATCTCTGGATCAAGGTAAACTCATACAGGTTTAGAGCTCATAAACACTACTGTTATCATCTTCTTCAAAGAATCATAATAATGGCGATTAGAACTCCAAAATATCCTTTTCCGATACATGTGAATATCACAAACTTCGTCACAATCAAACTTGCTGAGGACAACTTCCTATTGTGGCAAGCTCAGATCCAAAGGTTTTTGAAAAGCCAAGATCTATTTGGTTTTGTTAATGGAGATATTCCTTCACCCTCTCGAATGATGCAAACAGAGGATGAAGGTTGTGAAACCGATCTTATTAATCCAGAGTACACTGACTGGACTAGAACAGATCAGTTGATTTCATCATGGATCTCAGGAGCTGTTACTGAAAATATTCTGAGCCTAATCATTGGTTTAGAAACGTCATCTGAAGTATGGCAAACTCTTCTGAAAAGGTTTACACAGAAATCAATTGCTAGAGAGTTCAAATTAAGGGGGAAACTGCAAACATGTCATAAGCATGAACAAACCCTTGCTGATTATCTCAGGGAATATAAATCCATATGTGATCAGTTGAATGCAATAGGCAAACCTGTGGATGATATAACCAAGATGTTTGGTGTATTGGAAGGTTTAGGTCCAGAATATGAGAATTTTCGGACTACCATATACTGTTTGAAGCCTCAGCCAGAGTATGATGAGGTTATTGCTCAATTAGAAAGATTTGAATCAAGACTCAAAAACTTTTCTAGGAGTCAGTTCAACCCGAATTTGGCGTATTTTGGACAAAGACAGTTTCAGGATCAGTCTAAAGATGTCACAAATGAAAACTACTTTTCTCAAGCTTCGGATTTATATCGAAAGAGGAGGATACGAGAGGTGGTCGAAGCTATGGTCGTGGCGTAACCGGTAACAATAGGGGTCGTGGTTTTGAAAGATATCAGAATTACAGAACAAATGTCTTTAGTCCAGGACAAGGAAATCAACACCCTAGACAGAGAAATGTTATCCCTACAACAAACCAAGGGTTTAGACCCTATACTACTTACTCACAAAGGTACCAAAATGTCAAGACTTATCCTTCTGCAAACTCAAGTAAAAATTTGCAGAATGAAAAAGAAACAAGTAGCATTCGATTAGAGTGTCAAATATGTAAAAAGTCTGGACATGATGCTCTTCGCTGCTGGTATCGGTTCGACAATTCTTATCAAGCAGAGGATATTCCAGCAGCCTTGACAGCAATGCATATTGAAGACTCAACAGGCAGTGAGTGGTATCCTGACTCTGGAGCTACAGCTCACATTAGTGCTGATCCTGGTATGCTCCATACTCTTTCTAAATATCAAGGACATGATACCGTTATGATAGGCAATGGATCATGTTTACCGTAACTCACATTGGCAACACGGCTCAAAACAAAGAACAATACATTACCTCTTAACGATGTTCTAATTGTCCCGAGAGATAAAGAAGAACCTCCTTTCAAAGTATCTAAACTCACGAGATGACTTCCCTTGTTCTTTTATTTTTGACAAAACTGGTGTTTATGTAAAGGACAACAATACCAACACAATGGTGAAGCTCGGAAGGAAAGTTAGGGGTCTTTATCAAGCTAATCCACAAACCACAGAAGCTTTCTTTACTCAGCGGCAAAAGACAGTCAGTGAAGACATATGGCATCAGCGTTTGGCTCATACAAATGCTCAAATAGTTAAGCATCTACAAAAACAGAAGCTTATACAATTTGTTTCTTCATCTCAAGTTGTTTGCAGCAGTTGTCAAATAGCCAAAAGTTCAGCTCTATCGTTTCCTTTTTCGGATTCTATATCAAGTTCTCCATTAGAGAGAATTCATTGTGACATATGGGGACCATCACCGATCAAATTGTTCCTTTCAAAAGTTTAGATATTATGTGATTTTTGTTGACAATTTTTCTCGATATTGCTGGCTATATCCCATGAAGTTGAAATCTGAGTTTTATGATATATTTGTTCAATTTCAGAAGCTAGTTGAACGACAGTATAATCATCAGATTAAAATCTTCCAGAGTGATGGAGGTGGAGAGTTCGTAAGCTTTAGATTTCAAAAATTTCTGAGTCATCATGGAATAAGACAGTTCATATCATGTCCTCACACTCCAGAACAGAATGGGGTCTCGAAAGAAAGCATCGACACATCGTTGAACTTGGATTAGCCATGCTCTATCACTCAAAAGTTCCACTGAAATTTTGGGTGGATGCCTTTGTGACAGCTAATTACATCATCAACAGTCTTCCCACACCAAAGTTGCAGATGGACACACCCTATAACAAACTTCATAATAGACAACCAAGGTATGATCATTTAAGAGTATTTGGTTGTGCATGCTATCCTTGCTTAAGACCATATGCAAGTCATAAACTTGATCCTCGATCTCTTCCCTGTATCTTCTTGGGTTATAGCAATCAGCACAGAGGGTATAGATGCTTGGTCCCAACTAATAATCGTGTATACATCAGTAGGTATGTTGTCTTTGATGAGTATTCTTATCCTTTTTCAAAGAAACTGATCAATGAATATGGACATTATACAAACTTATACAAACAATGGAGTGAAGGCATACATTTCCTTGAGTCATCAAGCACCGAGTCACCAGCTACTAGGTCCACTCATCAGTTAGCCACAAACCAGATCCATCCTGACTTCCATGATTGCTGTACCTATCATCCATATCACAGACAACAATCTCAGATCATTTCCTCGAGGAATATGCAAGATGAGACAATGCCAGAAGGACAATCTATAGATGCTGTGTCTCAAAATTGTTCTATGTCTCAAGAACAAAATCCTACCAGTTCTTTATCTTCACACAATGATCTACTAGCTGAAGGTAGTTCTAATGAAAGGCACTCCAACTCCAATTCCATTCTGTCTTCCTCTCAAGGTACACGTAATACTCATCATATGCAAACTCGACTAAAGTCTGGAATTCAAAAACCAAATCCAAAGTATGCTCATTTAGCTGATTATCCAGTTCCTATGGAACCAAAGTCTATCAAGTCAGCTTTATCTAATCAAGCCTGGTATAGGGCTATGAAAGAAGAGATGGATGCACTTGCTGAAAATCAAACATGGACATTGATTCCTAGAACTAACCAGATGAATGTAATAGGCTGCAGATGGGTCTATAAAACCAAACTCACACTAGATGGCGGTCTTGACAGACTCAAAGCTCGTCTAGTCGCCAAAGGCTTTCACCAAGAAGAAGGACTAGACTTCACTGAGACTTTCAGTCCAGTTGTGAAGCACACAACAATTCGAATAGTGTTGTCTCTTGCTATGATAAGACACTGGCCAATACACCAGCTTGATGTTAAGAATGCTTTTCTTCATGGAGATTTGAACGAGACAGTGTACATGGAACAGCCACCTGGCTTTATCAATCCTCATCAGCCAAACCATGTCTGTTTACTCCACAAGTCTCTATATGGCCTTCGACAAGCACCAAGAGCTTGGTTTGATAAATTCAGCAAGTTTTTAATCGAAAATGATTTCTTCTGCAGCACAGCTGATCCATCGTTATTTGTTCTGCATACAAACTCACATACAGTTCTCTTGCTTCTATATGTTGATGATATCATCTTGACTGGGAGTTCACCACATCTCTTAACTGCACTTAATTAGAAACTTAGTCTTCAGTTTCATATGAAAGACCTTGGGTTTATTCACTATTTTTTGGGCATTGAGGCCAAACGGACTTCACAGAATCTCTTTCTGTGTCAAACTAAATATGCTACTGACTTGTTGAAATGAGCTTATATGGCTGAATGTAAACCAGTCTCAACACCTCTGCCTCTTCGATCAATCTCCGTGGCTGACACTACAAATCTACTTACAGATCCTATGGAATACAGAAGCTTAGTTGGTGCTCTTCAATACTTAACCATTACTCGACCAGACCTGGCATTTGCTACTAATCTTCTCTGTCAAAAAATGCAACAGCCTACTGTAGGAGATTTCCATCAGTTGAAAAGAGTACTTAGATATGTCAAAGGTACTATACATCTTGGAATCTATATTCATTCTCAAAGTTCAATACATCTCTATGGTTTCTCTGATGCGGATTGGGCTGGTTGTCCAACAACACGACGTTCCACAACAGGTTTTTGCACGTTTCTTGGATCCAATCTACTATCACGGTCCGCCAAGAAACAACCTCATTGTTTCTAGATCCTCAACTGAAGCAGAGTATCGTGCACTTGCTTCGACCACGGCTGAACTCACCTGGATCACGTTTGTGCTACGAGATATAGGGATTTCTCTTCAGCCACCTACCACTCTATATTGTGACAACAAATCAGCAATTTCTCTCACCGCCAATCCAATATTACATGCTCGAACCAAACACATTGAAGTTGACTTTCACTTTGTCCGTGAGAAAGTCTCTTCTGGATCTATTCGCATTCAGTATATCTCTACTCATCTACAATTAGCTGATATATTTACCAAGTCTCTATCCCGCTTATCTCATCTTACTCTCCGAACCAAATTGGGAATCGAATCTTTTACTCTTCCCAATTTGAGGGGGAATGTTAGAGAATCAAGATCAGAAGCAAAGTCTCAAGATCAGAAGCAAAGTCTCAAGATGAATCAACCACAGGAGGTAAAGTCCTCGACTATTATAGATGTGGATCACCAGAAGGCAATCAAGAATTAAGAAGAGCTGAAGGAATTGATATCTCATGGATAACGAGTTTCATCAACGGTGGAGATCATACAAAAGTCAGAGACATGGATTGCCAAAGTCTCAAGATGACTGTTCTGTTTTGTTTAGTTGTAAAGTTTGTTAGTTAAAAGTTAGTTAGTTCGCTTTTCTAGTTGTTAGTCCTCTGTTTTTCCGTCTTTATATAGAGATGTATTGTAATCAGTTGAAGGCTAAGAAGAACATAACAATCCAGAGAGTTTCTGCTGTATTTTTCAATCTTCTTTTGTTCAAATGAATGGAAATACAGTATCGTAAACTTCTTCACAGATCATCTACAGTCATTCTTCATCTTCATCTTCTGTACTCTTGATTTCATAAGCTCTCAGCATTAACCTAGACTAGATCATGAACCAAAGTCGATCCTAGAGTTGTAGCTGAAATCAAAAGTCAGTGTCATCCCAAATGAAGAATATCAGTATACCAAAACTTCGATGCTTCCGAAAATAAGACATGTCGTGAATCTGCTCAAGTAGGTATCGGAAATGAAGCCACCAACGAGCGTGAGCAAGAAGGTTGAACCCATGAGGTTGGTCAAAGTGTTAGAAGCGGTTGCCACATCGAAGTGCATCACATAGTAGAAGTATAGAACCAAGGTCGCCATGTTCGCGACGAACCCCATGTTGTCGAGCCCCGACTGGACTGTCGAATGAAAAAAAGAAGGTGACAATGTCAAGTCCAATACACGGTGAAGACTCACAACCACGAAAAACTGAAGATGTTTACTTCTGCTAATGTCGACATAAAAAAGACTGTTGATGCGGGACTGCACATATATCAATAACATAAGAGGTCCGATTAAATCTACGATTTTTCACCAGGGATGTTATGATTGGAGTTAACGCATCGATTGTAATTACCGAAAATGAATGCGGAAGCTCGGAATCCTCCTTTTCCTTTCTTCCATGAGCCTAAAGAGTCGTCGCCTGTCTTGGTTATAGCTTTTCCCTCCTCCTGCATGAACGCATTGAAAGATGATCATCCTAGAAAGAAGTTGGAGGGGGGAGAGGGTGGCGGTGAAGTGTAGCGGAGAGGTGAAGTATAGCTAACCATGGTGGAGACTTCAGGCCTTTGAAGCTTAGTTTGAGAGAAAGAGGGGGTGATGCTATTAGCAATTTGGTGGGCAGAGAAGATATAGTTGATCAAAGGCTTTGTGTATAACGTTCAACGCTTCAGATTGATCGCCAATCCCCATCGTCTCTCTCTCTCTCTCTCTCTCTCTCTCTCTCTCTCTCTCTTAGCTTGTAAATCTCGAAAGACCCTTTTCCCCCCTCGATTAATTTAATTGGAGATTGGGGAGTCCATCATATGCATATAATATAGTCGACAAGATTGTGACAATTTCATTGAATGGAATGACTTAGATTTGACTTGCAGACAATGGATTAAGAATTTTGATGGCCGCATGCGTGAATGCTTATTAGCTGCTAGAGATATGCTTCGCATGCTAAATGACGAAGATAGTTTCACGAAATACAAGAGGTCTCCTCAAATTGAGCGAGAGTCGGATTCCTTAACTTTCTAGATAATCTTCCGGTTAATTTGTGGTAATTCACGTTCAAAAAGCGAAACGATTTCCAGATTGGTTAATTTCGATTGGTTAAAATGATTCGATAAAATAGCTTATTGGCCTAGACATTAGAAGAAAAAAGCAAATTACGGAGTGTTTCACGTAATACTAAATTTTCATTTGCGTAGGTCATTCAACGTGGTTTGCATAACACATTTCTTACGGAAATGATTTAATAAAAACGACTAAAAGACAAACCGTAGCACAAATCATCATTAGTTTCTCTTCGAAATAAAGCGATGGGACGAAAAAGTTTATGAGTCCCATTAGCATATCGCCAAGGAGTAATACAGATTTGATCCATCCTGATGCTATTGTGATTCTCGAACTCGACAAGAAATAGAATACTCATCACTTACCAGTGGATCTTCGATTCTTTTCGCATTATTCCCTCCACTAATTACGTTTAATTTATTGCCAATTAACTATAATTTATCATCAATCTATGGTCATATGAGAGAGAGAGAGAGAGAGAGAGAGAGAGAGAGAGAGCAGCAGCAGCAGCAGCAGCAGCATAGGACAAATGGCTTTGAAATAATCGCTGGATGATGTTGAGTAATCGTCTTGTTCCATGATTACAAGTTTAATGCACAAAACCTGAAATTACATTGTGTTTGGACAGCCTCCAAGCTTGTACCTTAGCGATCTTATCCAATTCTCTACTTGTCGGGATAGAAAAGTTGTGGATCTGTACCTTGTAAAGGTGTTTGAAGGGGGGCCATAGAGGAAAGAAAGTGTTCTTTAGGTTATGCTATATCATTGTCGGAGAAACATTACATGGATGTGCAACATGCATCTATATTCTATATAGGACCCAATTGCCAAGCACTTTTTAGCCGAACGTCCAATTGAGAACCTGGTCCCTTCCGCATTTCCCACGGATGAGTTACTTTAAAACCCCGGCACCGATCCCGCGTTCCTTTAATTATGTACCTGCATATGTATCGTGCGTTTAGAAAACCTCGACACTTGTCCTCTTAGGTAAAGTAGAGAGGACAATAATTTGTTTTGAATGTTCGAATTGCTTGGTTTATAAGAAGTCCGTTGCAGTAACATTTAAACCCACGCACTGAAAGATGGCTAACGTACAGACGAATGAAGAAGAGTGCGAGAAATTAATCTCGATCTCCGGCTCTTCTAACATTTTGGAGGTGAGTACCTTGCCTTTTAAACTAAAAATTTTAAGCTATTCAATAATAACGTTGATAATGTTCCATATATGAAAAACCTTGACAATAAAAACCACTGTTGTAATCTTTCCAACAATGGTAACAAGGGTTGTCATCGTATGTACATGACATACATGGAGACTCTATTGTATTATTGTAAGGGATTAGCTTAACATGGATTGCATTTAGGGTTGCCATAAACAAGATTCTTGTTATCTACACCAATTATTGGGAGATTATTGGATATTGAGTCCCATCCTTCAAGAAATTGAATTTTAATAGGGGATGTGTCGAGATCTTTCTCATGCATACTTGCAACATCTGTAATGGACTATGATCACCCTGCTTTAGGGTTTAATTGGTAACGTGGTGAGATAGATATTTGAACTTTGTGCTTAAGAAATATGAGATCTCAAGTGCTGATCCAATCTGTACTGAACCCTTCGAGCTAGGTCGAGAGGAAGTGATTTTGCCAAGGAGTTTTTGATCTTGGTATGGATGATCTGCCTAATTCGATCGGAGAAATAGACGTCATCTGATGTTGAAAGTATCGTAAAACGCTGTTGAGAAGTTCAAGGGGAGGATGATTAGGCCTAAAACAATCTTTCATTGTCCTTTATAGAGAAAGATGATTAGGAAATCATGTCAATCTCCATTTCCAATGGAAGTACATCAAATGCATTTGAAAGGGATGGATTTGGGTATCTTTCGACCTCAACTATTGTAGTCACCACATAGCAAATGAAGAATTGACCTGAAAACTACAGGGCCTCTTTACCTACATACTCCGAGGAGATAGCTTCTAGATCTAATAGATTATTATAGTGCCCCTTGCTTGGAAAGAAAGTGACTTACCAATTGACTCAAAGTGATACGACAAATTCTTAACAGACGCTAATGTAGTTTCAAAGACACTTGAGGGAGGACAATGTAGAGAAGATGCGCATAAGTTAAAAATCTTTCGACATTTTCCACTCAAATTTTCATTCCCCTCATTCTTCCCAATGTCCCAAATAGAGCTAAGAGTTTCTTGCATCTCATTTCTTAAGCAATTTCCAGGTTTACATATGGGGATATCCTTATACCCTTTTTACAAAAAGAAAGTATGATCTATTCCAATTTTCTCTGTCTGATTAAATTTAGGCTCACGAAAGTGATGCACTTTTAGACAACATGTTTGATCTCAAAGGACTAAATTGATTTAAGTAAACAGTAATTGAGGGTCTTTCCTTTTGGTCATCATTTTCCTTCTTGGATTTGGCTGGATAGAAAGGAAATTTGTTGGCAATTGTTATCTTTATTCTATGATGCATCCCTACTTCATGTTCTTTGATTTGACCCATCATTTTTCAATTAAATACAATAAGGTTGGTACCTCCCTACGCATGGTAACATGCATGAAACCCCACCTTCCATTCCTCCTATCAACTTTTGAGCTTTATTCTGTAGATCAATCCCCCCACTCCCCATCCTTTTCGGCCTCCAAAAAAGAATGCTCTATAACTTTGGTCAAACCCTAAAGAGCATCGCTTTGCTGTTGGGATTGAGTTTCTTCCATTCCTCGCTTTTTCCACATATACTCGTGTTCACCCACATGCGAAATCTCTTCGTTTGTCAAAGAGTTTCGTTCTTTTTTCCAACAAAAGAATAAGAGGATAGGAGGCGATGACTTGTAACGGCCATGTCTCGTATGTTAGCATGAGAGTTTGACACTATTACAAGATGAAAGCTTTATTAGATGGGCTTAAGGCCCGTCCGCCCATGCTGGGCCTAGAAAGCCCGGTCCACGGGAATAGGGCCCGTGGAAAGAAGGGGGTATAAAAGGGAGGAGAGAGAGAGAGAAGACGTTGGTTGAAATCAGAATTCATGTCTTTTCTCTCCCGCGCGTATTCTCTCTCAAAAGGAAAAAGAAAGAACAGTAACGCATACGGCTTGTTCTTCCTCCCTTCAAGGCTTCATCGGATCGAATTGCTCAGTTTCTCTTCCTCCATCAACGTCGGTGTTTAATTCGTGGCTAAAAGGTACGCTCGAATCCGTGGTGTGCTTTAGGATCAGTGATGCGTGTTGTTTTCCCGGGCTTCGTCTTCCGCATTGATTTAGGGGTTCGATTCGGTGTCGAATCCGGTTTTCGGGGATCCATTATTCCCAACATTGGTATCAGAGCCCTAGTTCACGTTTTTCCCGATCAATTTCATGTTTTTAATTGATTTTTTTGCGAAAGAACTTCGGCCGTACGGATCGGGGCAAAAATCCCGACACCCGAGCGCTTTTCGGCCATTTTTCTAAGTTTTCGTAAGTCGAAATCAAATTTGGATGGCATAGGAAGAAGGGCGATGTCGAGACGAGTCCGGCGATATGTCGACCGCCGCCGGGCGCCGCCACACGCTCCCACACGCGCAGCCGGAAGGCGATGCGCATGGGCGCGACGCGCCCGAAGCGCTGGCATTGGCCAGCGCGTGCACACTGCCAGCGGGCGAACCGGCACGCGCCGGTCCGTAGACCGACGCCTGCTGACGTCACGTGATGACGTCACCGATGACGTCATCGCCGACGACGTTTCGCCGGGCGATCCACCGGGGCGGCGACCCGACCCGACCGGAGACCCGACCCGACTCGGCCGACGGCACGTGCGGATGACGTCGCGTGGCGTCATCCCACGCACGGCACGTGCGGTCGGTCTGCGCGAACGGTCCGACCGGCCCGACCGGTCCAACTCGCCTGCCCGTTGACCCGACCCGTTGACCGTTGACGGTTGACCGACGACCATTGACCGTTGACTTTGACCGTTGACTTTGACCGTTGACCAAAAAAAAAAGGAAAAGAATGTTTTTCTTTTTCAATTAAGTCTATGTGGATTATAATGTGATCCCTTATTTGTTCTGCATTTGTTGCAGGAACTATGTCTCCCCTAAGGTTGCGCACACCTATTCGCGCAGTTACCGATGAACAAAGGAATAGGCTGTCTAAGTTGATAGCTGAGTTGACTGATCATCGATGGGAGAGAGGTGACTTAATTGATCATGTCCTTGAAGTCAATGGGAAAATTCAAGAGGTCATATGAAATGGTCGTCCATGTCACATGATCGAGAGATGGTGCGATTTTTCATAAACACTCTTCCACCTGAATGGCAAGATGTGTTAAATCGCATATGGGATGTCAATGGAGCTGCTTCCTATAAGAAAATAGTGATGGATTTTGTAAATGAATATTACTGTATTGTTTCAAGGGAAAAGATCAAGAAATTAAACAAAAGAGGATCTTTCCCAGCTCGTGTTCTGACTTGGTGTTAGTTGTATTAACTGATATATGTTAAGTGTGATTTGTGGACATATTATGTAATGATTACTACCTAATTGTGTTAGTTGAAAGCATTATTGTTTTTAATTGTATGTTAATTATTTGTTGCTTTCTGTTATTGCCGGTTGCTGTGGGTAATTAGCTGTGGGTAGTTTTAGAAGTTTTTGTAGCTTCATAGAATTGATTTTGCATATGACAATCATATTAATGATAGTTTTAAGTTAGGATTTTGGAGGATGATTGGAAACATAATGACCTTTTGATTCTGAAGCCTTACTTGAAATTATTCATTGATATGATGGGTCTATGTAAATAGGGATGCATAAATGATAGGCATTAATAATTCGTGCATATTTGTTTAATTTGTTCAGATCAATGGCTTGACTACAAAGAGCATAGTTGCCGAAAGCTGAACAAAGGTGAAAAGCTCAATGGAGACAACTATGAAATTTGGCAAATGAAAATCCAGTATGTCTTTGGAAGAGCAAGAAGCACTTGAGGCTCTTGTCATGACCATGGTAGAACCCGAAGAGGGAACCCTTTGCACAAAGCACAAAAGAGACAAAGAAGCTTTTTCTGCGTGGAAAAGAATGAACTCTCTAGCTCGCATCACGTTGCTGAGCAGCATGGAAAATGACGTCATGCGAGAGTTTCGGCGTTTTGACAATGCCAAAGAAATGTGGGAGGCATTGGCAGCTAGATTTGATCATACTTCGGTGACTAGATTGAGGTAGCTCACTATCAGGTTTGACTCTTATAAGAAGCCTCATGCTCAGACCATAAAGCAACATCTTAGAAAGATGTCAAATATGATAACTGAGCTGAGAGATGCTGGCCATGTCCTCACAGATGAGCAGCAAGTGCAAGCAGTGATTCGTTCCTTGCCTTAAAGTTGGGAGCATATGAAGGTGCACCTAACTCATAATGAAAATATCAAAACCTTTGAGGATGCAATGCGTCATCTTGAGCTGGAAGAGGACCGCCTGTTGGCGGCTAAACCGGATGCTGAACTCTATCATGCTAGTTCTAGCTCAAATGAAGCTTCGAGCTCCAAATGCAAGCGCCCTAACTGGTTTGATAAGGGGAAAGGCAAGGAAGAAGCAGGTCCTTCAGGGAAGAAACCCAAATTCAACCAACATGGAAGAGGGAAGCGTCCTCGCATGAAAAAGCTTGCAAGGGTGAAATGCTACAACTGTGACAAGAAGGGTCACTATGCTCGCGACTGTCGTGAGCCAAAGAAGGTATGCACCCTTGTACTTTTCAGAACTTTGCTTATGTGTCGAGTTTCGTGTTCTTAATCGAGTCTAATCCTTTGTGGACTGTGGATTCGGAGCGACGGACCATGTAGCGAAGGATAGAGGATCCTTCGTGGAATTCCGACGAGTACCAACCGGAACTAAGTGGATCTATGTGGGAAACAACTCCAGCTGAAGTGAAAGGAATTGGCACATGCCAACTGAATATGCGTGGTGGACGCACTTTGTTTCTTCATCATGTGTTGTATGCTCGGAGATTCGTCGGAATTTAGTGTCTCGTATTAATGTTGGTTAAATTAGGTTTTAATATGAACTTCTATAGTAGAGGTGTGAATTTGTTTTTGGAGACAAATTACTATGGTTGTGGTTATTTTCTGGATGGTTTTATTGTATTAGATATTGATTATGTTAATGCTAATGTTTGTTATTCCCTTCTCACGTCTCCTAATAAATATGATAATGATGTGAATGTGTGGCATGCTAGACTTGGTCACATTGGCCAATAGCGTATGAATAGACTAGCCAAAGAGGGCTTGTTGGGCAATATTGAAAAAGTCGATTTGTCCATATGTAAGCATTGCCTAGAAGGGAAAACGACAAGGAAACCATTTGGAAAAGGAAAAAGAGCTGAATTTCCTCTGCATTTAATCTATTCTGATGTCTGTGGTCCAATGAATGTGAAAGGAAGGCATGGGGCTGTGACACCCCGAACCCTTCGCAGGTCGTCACCAGCGCCGGTGTTACATCTTTTACCATCTCTATCTCTTGGCTAAATTTAGCCTTGCTAGATTTCAGGCATTTTTTTTTTTTAAAGCGGTCCCATGCGCGACTCATAGCGGAAGCAAAATTCACATCGTCATCCATCTCCCTTCTACCCCATGATACAAATACACACCAGCTACACATCAGGATTTTATAAATAACGTTGACACTTTGCTTATATACATACATATAGCGAGATGGGGTTTCCTTCGGGTCGGTACAAAAACCAGAAAGGTTAAAACTCTACCATGTCCCACCTAAAATCTCAAAAAGGAACTCCGACCCCTAACATCACATGAACACAGAACCCTCCCATCACCAGCATCAACTATCTACATCAAAAAGTGATCTAGCTCCTACTCCTCGCGCGCAGGTCTCACACCCAACCCGGTGTGTCAGGTGGTGGCGGCGGCAGCATCCCTCGCATCGCTCCATCCCGTCGAACATGCACAGACAGGAACTCTTGTATGATAGGGCCCCCAGCCAGGCCGATATCATACATAACTAAGCATCGCACTCGAATAAACGTCAATCCGGGCACAGAGGGACAATCTATCTCCGTACACTCCACCTCAACATCAGACGGTAAACCGTAAAATACCCCACGCGAAACAGCAGGTAGCGGCATAGTGCTAATCTGAAATGTTATCCCCAAAAGGGGTGAGTACAACCACTCAGCAGATAGGGAAATCTAATAACAACTCAGTGCACCATGCATACCATCATACAATGCAGGCATTGCTTACCTTTTTAATGTCAAGCGTATTCATGCATCATCATAGCATATATATCATCATCATGGCATCTCATATATCATTATCATCACATCATCATTAACCATGCATCACCATGCATATCACATCATCATTAGCCATGCATCACCATGCATATCACATCATCATACCATCATCAGCCATGCATCACCATGCATATCACATCATCATTAGCCATGCATCACCATGCATGTCACATCATCATTAGCCATGCATCACCATGCATATCACATCATCATACCATCATCAGCCATGCATCACCATGCATATCACATCATCATTAGCCATGCATCACCATGCATATCACATCATCATTAACCATGCCTCACCATGCATATCACATCATAGATCAATTTCCACTTTTAATTGATCCCCACATTATCTTTTCTCAAATCATCAAATTCACCATCATCATCATCCCTTCGGGCAGAAACCTCCGATAGGGATCCCAAGCATTCCACCATCTCATGGCCACTGGGCTTCCGGCCCCCCACATTCCGGGCATCTCGCATCTCAACTAGCATCATGAGGCATTCCCTTCGGGCAGAAACCTCCGACAAGGCTTCCGGCCTTTACCCTTCTAGCCGGGGATCTCGCACCCCAATCCTGGCATCGCGAGTCACTCCCTTCGGGCAGAAACCTCCGACAGGGCTTCCGGCCCCCCACATTCCGGGCATCCTGAAACTCCCAGGGAATCTCTGGAATTACGCCACCAGGCCACCAGACAACATCCTCCACCACAACCTCATTCTCATTCTCATCCACATTTATCTTTTATCTCAATTTAACATGGAAATTTGGCATGGCATCAAACATATCATACTTGCATCTCAATTCACATGTCATGCACATGTCATAGCTTAATCACATAAGCATTTCAATTCACATGTCATGCACATGTCATAGCTTAATCTTATAAGCATTTCAATTCACATGTCATGCACATGTCATAGCTTAATCTTATAAGCATTTCAATTCACATGTCATGCACATGTCATAGTTTAATCATATAAGCATTTCAACTTAATGCATATGCAAAGACTTCATCACACAAGTGCCACACAAATGGAATTGAATCCATGGCCAAATAAAAATCTATTTTATTTTATTATTATTTCATTATTTTATTATTATTTTATTATTTTATTTATTTTCATAAATAAATATTTAATATTTATGATTTTCCCAAAATCATAATATTCAATAATAATTTATAGGATCACAATTTTATATAAAATTCGTGACCAAATTGAATTTCTTATAATTTCACAATTTCCTCCAAAACATCCTAAAATTCTCGGATTTAAACCCACTGCACAGTTTCCGATTAAATTCAATTAAAATATCCATTCGGTCTCCAAAAATTACGAAAATTTACAGGGTGATAGCCAACACATTTTCGCACCTTTTTCATTAAGAACTTTAAGCCAAATTCCTTTTAGATTAATTTCCATAGCCCTACGAAGCTTCTGGAATCACTACCGTTTCGTCCAGAACACACTTCTCCGTATTTCTTAGATTTCACCCATCAAATATCTTTAGTTCCTTCTTAAATTTAAGTATGTTATGTAACAATGTGTCCTTTACAAGTTTCATGAAGGGATCTAGGTCAAATAACCAGATTATGGTCGCCATTTTAACCCCTGAAGTCTCGGGTGTCTCGGTACACCTCACCAGAATCAACCATCTCCAAGATCTAACCATTTCACCAAGTTATACTTGTTATTTTTGCTTCAAATTTGAGTACGTTGTAGCTTAAGGTGTTTCCTACAACTTTCAAGAAGACAACAAAGTGAGATCTCCAACATAAATTAACATGCAACCAAGAAATCGACAAAAGGTCAGTGAAGATTTCGTAGATCTGAGGTCTCCGTATAACAGAGCTTTTGACCCCACATATCACCATCGTTTTCCATGAAATTCGATTATGTCATACTACAAGATGTTAGCTTCAACTTTCGTGAAGACACCGAAGCCAAAATCGCACTCCAAGTACACATGCAAGCTCGACTAAGATACTGACTACCACAAACCAAACGAAAACAGTCACATAGCTTGAACACATCCAACCCTTACCTCGGTTTTTCGCCCAAATCACACCTAAAACCGAACATGCAACCAACAAAACAGACATGCAAGAGAAGTAAAGGACCCCACTTGCCTCCAAGATGAACAAACAGCGATGAACGGCGGTGTACGGCGGTCGAACTAGGCGGACGTACGGCGGACGGGCGGCGAGACACGGCGGCTCCTCCTCGGCTCCGCCTCCTCTCCCTCTCGGTTTCTCCCTTTCTCTCAAACTCTCTCTCTCTCTCTCTCGCACACCTCTCTTGGCCGAATGAGCAAAAGAACCGGCCATCTCTCTCTCCTCACCCCTTTTATATCCCCTTAATCTCATGATTACTTGCCTCTCAAAGGGACCAATGCATGAGGACTTGTCTTGCCACTTGTCATTTTATTTTTGAATTGATTTTGGGTTGATGGGCTTTGGAGTTGGGCCATCCGGCCACTCCTCCTTGGGCTGGTCGACAGCCTCCCTTCTTGGGCTCCCATGGGCCGACTAGCTTGGCCCACCAAGCTTTAGGCTAATGGGCCCAAGGCCCATTTCGAAAATTCAACCCCTTTTTCCTCTTTTTTTTTTTTTGAAATTCTTTTATAAATATTTCTAAATTCAAATTTTATCTTGGCCAAAGTCTTGGGATATTTCAATTATTGGAATTTAAATCATATGGCCAAGCATTAATCTATTAAATTTGAATTTCCACAATCACAAGCATAATTCATTTAAATTAAAAGACAAATTGGCTAAAGCATAAGCCATAAAATTCTATCACCTAATTAAAGACATTTAACACACCTTAAGGCTTGGCTTTGAATTTCCGGGATGCCACAGGGGCTGTTTATTTCATCACCTTTATTGATGATTATACTCGATTCGGATATGTCTATTTGATTTCTCATAAGTCTGAAGCAATAAGTTGTTTCAAAAGGTTTATGCCTGGTAGAGAATCAATTAGATAAGAAAATAAAAGCATTAAAATCCGATCAAGGTCGAGAATATTTATCTGATAAGTTCAGAAAATTATGTGATGAAAAAAGGAATAGAAAGACAGTTGTCTATTCCGTACACTCCTTAACAAAATGGTGTTGCGGAGAGAAGAAAAGAGCCTTACCGGAAATGGTTAGGTCCATGATGGCACATGCTAACTTGCCTATCACCTTTTGGAGTGATGCATTGTTAACTGTTGCATATATACTTAACCGGGTGCCTTCCAAATCAATTGCTTCCACTCCATATGAGTTATGGACAGGTAGAAAATCGGACTTGAGTTTTCTTAAGCCATGGGGTTGTGCTACCTATACACATGAGTCCTCTCACAAGTTTGGGAAATTGGGTCCCAGAGGAAAGAAGAGTATTTTCATAAGATACTCGGAACACTCAAAAGGGAACATTGGTGAGCGGGAAAGTGGGAGTATAACTGAATTTGTCACATTCTTAGAGGATGAGTTTCCTAAGAAGGGTGAAATAGGGGAAGATCACTCCCTATTTGAGATCTTGGATCAAGACAATGATATTAGTGGAGTTCATCCAAGTGGGAGCATAATAGGGAATGATGTGCAAAGTGTACAATCTCCCATACGGCGAACAAGTCGCCAAAGTATTCTCCGTCGACGTTTTGACATTGAAGGGGAAACTTTTATGGTTGCTGCACAAGATGAAGATGAGCCAAGAAATATCAATGAGGCTCTGAATTGCCCTAGTAAAGAAAAGTGGATTCATGCAATGGAAGAGGAAATGAAGTCAATGAAATCAAACCAAGTCTGGGAACTGGTTGATCTTCCAAAATGACGCAGAGCTATTGGGAACAAGTGGGTTCTCAAAATAAAGCGAAAGGCTGATGACTCGATAGAAAGGTATAAGGCTCGCCTTGTGGCAAAGGAGTATAATCAATAGGAAGGAATTGATTATGAAGATACGTTTTCTCCGTAGTGAGATTTACCTCGATTCGCATTATTCGGCAATAGTGGCAAGTCTCGGATCTTGAATTACATCAAATGGATGTAAAGACTGCTTTCCTCAATGGAGAATTAGAAAAAATATATATATATATATATATATATGGAACAACCTACTGGTTTCATAGTGAAATGCCAAGAAGAAAAAGTATGTCGACTTTTGAGGTCGATATATGGTCTTAAGCAGTCATCAAAACAATGGTATATACGTTTTCATAATGCCATAGTGGTATATGATTTTAAAATGATTGATGAGGACCATTGTGTATATATCAAAAGATCCAAGGATCAATTTGTAATCATATCATTATATGTTGATGATATACTGATTGCCGGAAGCAATATGGAGTTGGTTAATACTGTCAAGAGATGGTTGACTTCTAACTTTGAGATGAAGGATATGGGTGAGGCTGCATACATTCTTGGAGTTAAGATTTCGAGAGATCGTTCGAAGAGATCGTTGTCTCTTTCGCAAGAAACCTATATAAATAAGGTTCTTGAACGATTTCGTATGCAAGACTGTAAACCCATAGACACTTCTATTGCAAAAGGTGAAGGATTGAGCCATAGACTGTGTTCAGGGACTCCACAAGAGAAGGAACAAATGAAACATGTTCATTATGCTAGTGCTGTTGGGAGCTTGATGTATGCTATGATGTGTACAAGACCCGACATATGTTTTGCAGTTGGAATGGTGAGTAGATACCAATCCAATCCAGGTCCAGCACATTGGAAAGCTGTCAAAAGAATACTGAGGTATCTGAAGGGAACTGCTGATTTCAAGTTGAATTACCAAGGAAAGGATCTGTGACTTGAAGGCTATTCAGATGCTGATTGGGGAGGAGATTTAGATGAAAGAAAATCTACCTCTGGATTTGTTTTCTTACTGAACAATAGCGCCATATCATAGAATAGTAAGAAGCAAACGTGTATAGCCTTGTCCATGATGGAAGCTGAGTTCGTGGCATTATCAGCAGCGGTACAAGAAGGAGTTTGGCTTAAGAGATTTTTAGATCATTTAGGTGTTGATGAGAAAGCTGCAAATCCATTGTTAGTTAATTGTGATAGCCAAACAGCTATAACGTACACCAAAGATCCAAAGTATCATGGCAAGACCAAACATATAGATACCAAGTATAACTTTGTAAAATATATGGTTGCATGAAAGGATGTGAACTTACAGTACATATCTACGCATAGAATGGTAGCAGATCCTATGACAAAGCCAATACCTAGAGATGTGTTTTGTGGTCATGTAAAATCTCTAGGATTGCGTAGAGTCTGATGTACTGAATTGTAATTTCCCTAAGTTGTTCACATTTATGAAATTTTGTTTTTCATTGATTAATACCTATGAATCTTTGTATGATCTTTATGCATCTTAATGCTCAGTGCATTATTTTAAGTTGAGAAGTATGTCGGACATGTATAAGATTAGCCCACTCACACGGGTAATCGCCTCTGTTTACTATGTGATAAATAGATATGAGACTATTTTTAAGCTTATTATCTAGGTGATAATCGATAGCTCAAGCTTAAAATACGTATGTCGCCTTAACTGAGTGTTAAGATGAGGACATAATACTAAAGATGTCCGAAAGTAAAATAACCCACATATTTTACTTTATCTGTCTATAATGCCAGATGTGAGTTCTGATGAATTTTTGTGATTGAGTAGATACGTGAACTCAAGTTAGACATTAGGTATGTCTGAACTATCATCTGTACGGTATTGAAAAGTGTAGACATACGCTCCATGGGAAAGGAGTTAATACTGTAATACGTATTTCATACTACGTATGCATAAGACGACCAATAAGAGTGGCAAAAAGTTTGATCTCAATTTTTATGACGTGTGAGACTCTTGAGGAAAAGAGTTCCTCAATTTTTTAAGTCCCCTCATGACTCTTACTTATTCTCAAGATTTCTATTTAGTGTTTGCTATCTTAGGGTGTTGCCAATGGTCATGAGATGATTCGATCTAATGGGGCATTTCTAGAAAAGCAAACTGGACTGAAATTGAGAGTTTGAAGGAAAGAGGAAGATCGATTTTGGAGAATCACATTGTGGTTTTGTATTCACTGGTCAACCAATTATGACTGTCTTTGTGATAATTATAATTGTGAATACAATATAAATATATCATTATTTAAAAGAGATCAAGGGAGATATAAATGTGATCGATTGATCTAGGGTACTGCATACTAAATCTACTCGGAGTGTGATGCCCATTATGAGCTGCTATATATTCCTAACAGATGTATAGCAACGAGCTCTCAAAGTATGCTAGTCGCACGGATTATTCACCAATATGAATGTTGAAGAGAGGTAAAGAGAATCCTGTTTGGCCCACCATGTGCGAGTGGGAGATGAAAGCTTTATTAGATGGGCTTAAGGCCCGTCCGCCCATACTGAGCCCAGAAAGCCCGGTCCACGGGAATAGGGCCCGTGGAAAGAAGGGGGTATAAAAGGGAGGAGAGAGAGAGAGAAGACGTTGGTTGAAATCAGAATTCACGTCTTTTCTCTCCCGCGCGTATTCTCTCTCAAAAGGAAAAAGAAAGAATAGTAGCGCATATGGCTTGTTCTTCCTCCCTTCAAGGCTTCATCGGATCGAATTGCTCAGTTTCTCTTCCTCCATCAACGTCGGTGTTTAATCTATGGCTAAAAGGTACGCTTGAATCCGTGGTGTGCTTTAGGATCGGTGATGCGTGTTGTTTTCCCGGGCTTCGTCTTCCGCATTGATTTAGGGGTTCGATTCGGTGTCGAATCCGGTTTTCGGGGATCCGTTATTCCCAACACAAGACATTTAGTTTGAATCACAACTACTCCTTAAATGAAGTATCTTGATCTTAGAGAGGTCTTAGAGTCGAGACTTTGGGAGGATCGAGTCGGGCATAGCAGCTCTAATGACATTCCGGCGTGAATAGCACTCTTGTTACTTCACAAAATAAACAGGTAGTGCCTTCACAATTAGGCTATTATGCTCCGAATTGTTTTTAGGTAGACTTTCCATGGGCACCACAGCTTTTGAACAAGCATAGTTAGCAATCCGATTTTGCGCTCAGTAAAATTACATGTTCATGAACCAAATTTCTTGACTTTACTAGTTGCATCGGCACAATTAAAATTCAAACTCAATTTTCGCTTAAGTTTGATAGTAATGCAACGTGTACTAAGGAATTATCAAGAGCTTTTCCATTCTATTACTCTTTCTGTATTGAGTTCTACATTCCCATAAGCATTCTAACTCTTCATTGACTGAAGTCCTTCGTTCCTCCTTCACTATCCTTCTTCCTAAAGTCCTTCCCGCTTTATTAGTGTCAAACCAGCACACTTTAACCATGATTAAATCTAAATTCTATATGGAAGCTCTCCATAGTCCTTAACCTGAAGTCCTAGAAAATGTGTACGAAATATGCACAGCACTCGCAATCAATGTACAACACACTTTTGGCACATGCATGACACGGAAATTTCGGCGAGGTCAAGAAAAAAAGAGCGTGGCCAAAATGCATAGTGGGGCAGGCAAAAATGGGAGAGCCTTAAAAATTCAATGAGTTAAGAGCCTAGTTTTAAAGAAATTCAAAAAATTGCCCAAGTTTATATTCAGACACGCAATTCCTAACCAAAATTATCTCTTGAGAATTTTCCGTTGACTTTTTTTCTTGGAAAATTAACATGGTAATTCTTTTTTGATTTTGTCCACATCAGCAAACATCACCCAATTCATATAATGCATAATTGCTCTAAAAACCCTAACAAATGCATCCATTTTCACGAGATACTCCCTATCTTATACTCATTTCCTTAATCGCCTCTCGCTGCTTCCTCCATCGCTCATCCGTCAACCTCATTGTTCCTTTGCACATCCATCTCCCTCGCTGCGGACCTCCACTCAGGGTATTTAAACAAAAACTGCCCAATCTCCTCCTGTGTAAGCCGCTGCATCTCCAGCATCATCTTGTAGATGAACACTCAATGCTTGCGATCGCCATAAACAAGAAGAAGATCCCGGGGATGGTGATCCCCTTGTACGACAAAAAGAATGTGATCGATAACATTCCACTCACCACCTGGTTCACGACGACGCTAGTGTGAATCTTTGCTCGTGCAACTTCAACAAGAAGATATCAGAGTTATACGCCTACGTAATTGGCCCCATTCTGATGACGAAGAGGCCATGTTTGACAACACCGAGGCAATGCATATGGCCACTGCTCACATGAGCTTCGAGTAGCTGTCGTCAATGATGGCGAGGCACATTTCGAGGGAGGCGAGTGAAAGATCACCCCATCAATGCGCTCTCTAACCATGAGTAAATCAAAATTCTAGATGAAAAATTCAACCAGAAGTCCTTTTTGAAAAAGTGTATGGAAATGCACGGCATATACATGACGTATGCACGGCACATGCACGATACAGGGAAATTTCAACGAGGCCCAGGAATAGGGAGTGTGGCCAAGCTACATATTGAGGCTGGGCTCAAATGGCCGAACTTTAAAAACTCCATGAGTTAAGAGCCCAATTTAAAAGAAATTTCACAAAATGACCCAGGCTTATATTCAAAGGGAACACACAATTCCTAAATAAAGTCATCTCTACTTCCTAAATGCGAGGAATGCAGTGAAAAATGCGAATGTAACACTATGCAACATTGATGTTTTTGTTAAGGGGTCCGAGTCTTTTGATACCGACAAGTTCGATCTTTAGTTTTTTTTTTGTTTTTTGTTTTTTTTTTTTATGAAATGAACAAGAAATCTTTGAGGGAAAATTTCGGTATATTAGAGAGAGAGCCCGAACACAATAATGAGTTAGCAAAGAACAAGTTCTTGTAAAAGAAAGCAAAGAGATGAAACAACCCACTTTTTGATGTTGTGAAGTTCTTCGTAAAGCTTGGCTTTCTTGCCCAAAAGAGACAACAACATCGCCAACGGATTAGACGAAAGTCTTTGCCCTCATTACCAAGAACGAGAATGGCATTTCTTTATGAAATTTTCCTATGCCCGCATCGGAATCTCAGGAACCGAAAGAATATGTTCAAAACACTTTACTTCGAAATGCCTTCTGCTGTTGACTTTCTGTGAAGCCGACCCAAACCTACTATTGGCTACCAACACCAAATGGTCTGGAGTTGGAAATAGATTATATATTATACTTTTTATCTCCTGATGCGATATATATTTTCCTTTCAAACATTTAAATTTCAATTAATCCAATCAAGTATTTAAATATAAATAAGTTTCCTAATTCAATGTAGGGATGACAAACGAGTCTGACTAGCTCGGCTTGCAATTGGCTATGCCAGCAAGCCAAGCATGACAAGCTGGCTTGACCCACCTTTTTCTTAACTTTTTTTCCGGGAACTTAAAACCAATAAAGCTAGCAAGATTGTATCATATTAACTAGTTTTAGTGTCTTTCAAAAACAATAAAACTCATGAAGTATTTTAAAAGGTCTTTAATTAGTAAAATTAATTTAGTAAAGTGACGGTTGATATTGAGATGATGTTTATATTTAAGATAATAGAAGCATTTTGGGAGATGAGCACTACCCAGACTTTTCAAATTAAAATAAAGTAATGGGTATTGTAACCCTCTAGAATAACTCAGGGGTAGATGATTGAGCTGTGCTAGGTGCAATGGAAATTATTTTATATATTTAAAAGAGGATTAGTTAATAGAATGTCCTTTTATAGATGGCCAATTTTGTTGATCATTTTGTCTTCTACCACTTCCTCTCGGACTACATTTCTAGCTCCATAACTAGTTTTCCTGATAATCTAAGCTTTTGGGAAAAATGGATACAATATAGAAGCTCTCAATGAATTAGCCGATCCATCAAAAAATGGGACATGTTTACCATAAGTTGTAAAACTTGTCACAAAAGTATAATTGAGTTTTACAACTTCAAAAAAATGCGATCAAGTTCTAAAATTAGTCAAATTGGTATAATTAAGTTATTCTATCAACACAATTAATTTGACTAATGGAAATGCTTACATGAATTAATTTCTATTTCATACATGGCCTTTTAAATATTTTTAATCATTTATCATTTAAATTAGATTAAAAAACTAAAAATGGAAACCTAAAATTTTTACTTTAAAACAAAACTTAAAAGGAAAAGAGATAGATCACTAACCTTGAGCAAGGGTGGTCAGCCCTCGATAATTCATTAATTGCACTGTTTTTTTTTTTTTGATCCTACTATATTCCTACTCTAACACTCACTATCAAACTTTTACCCTATGGCTCACTTTCGAAATTAAATCATCTCCACCCCAATTCCCAAAAAGATGATAATTCGAACTCTCACATCCTCCTTTCAAATTGGAAGGGCAGCTGATGGACAAACCCTAGTGGTTGCACGTCCCTTTCAAAAGTAGCCGAAGATGATTCATGGATAGTTCAAAGCATTCAACAACGCTCCACTCGTGACACCTGCGCGTGACGCCCACGCTTCACACCCCCGGCCCAAAAGCGCCGGTCTCCAAACTAGGCGGGAAGCGGAAGAGCTCGAAATCCTAGAATTCAATTCATCTCAATTTCTCTGCAACAATTCTCTCTCTCCGATATGGGACTGACGAAGCTACTGGCGGACAATGCCCCGACCACCATGAAGGAGCAGAAGCTCGAGAGCTACTTCGGCCGGAGGATCGCCGTCGATGCCAGCATGAGCATCTATTGGTTCCTCGTTAAGTTGCTTTTTGTGAATAGCTCTCTGATTGCGCGTTTTCGGTTGTTGGTTGGGATTTGGATTTTGAGTGTTGGGGGCTTTTTTCATACAGTTTATGACTGAATTATGGACTAGCCTTCCGTTTTGATGTCTAAGATGCAATTGCTTGCACTCGGATTTATGTATATGACATTGAAGCGTGTTGCGTTGTTCAGTACTTGCGACATGATCTTTGTGCTTGGAAAGTGTTTGACTTTGAGCTGCTTTTTTTATTTGTTTTCCCATGTAGTCATCTGCAAGGCATGTTTTACCGGACGATTAGGTTGTTGGAAGCGGGGATAAAGCCAGTGTAAACTTTTTTCTTTACCTTCTTTGTTTTCATTGGGATGGAATGCTAGAAGAATGAAGCTCGTGCTTCTCTGAATTATGCTCTGCTGTTGTTATGATGGCTATGTATTTGATGGTCAACCTCCTGATTTGAAGAAGCAAGAGCTCGGAAAACGGTACTTTATTGTTATGCAGCCTTCTCTTTTCTCTTTTTGGAATTATCTATGAATACGTTTAGTTACCTTAAATGAGTCTCTGAGCAGTTTTTCGAAGAGGGCAGATGCCTCTAAGGAGTTGGCAGTAGCCATTGCGGTATATGCATCTCTCTCTCTCTCCCTCTCTCTCTCTCGCACATAAGCACCCAGAAACACAGAGTACAAAAATGCTCAGTGAGCTTTGTATTTATTGTGTCTGCAGTCTCAGAACAAGGAAGACAGAGAAATTCAGTAAACGAACTGTGAAGGTTGGTCTCGTTTTGGTTTCCTTACGGTGTGATATTTTTGTCTTATTTGATGTGAAGTTTGATTTTGTCTCTGTTTTCCAGAAAAAACCTATCTACGTGGCTAATTGGATGTGTGTGCACTCTTGCAGGTGACGCAACAGCACAATGAAGACTGCAAAAGACTATTAAGGCTTATTGGTGTCCCAGTAGTTGAGGTTACTATTCTGCCCAAAAAGTTTTTTCTTTTTTATTTCTAACAAATAGTTTAGATGCCAGATTCAGTTTTTGTACTTTAGGCTCCTTCAGAAGCAGAGGCACAATTTACTGCACTTTGCAAAGCTGGAAAGGCAAGTATCTTCCCATTTGATTGTCTTCTGATTTAGAATTGTTCATTGTTTTCCCATAATAACCAATCCTTTAACACTATAAACATGATTTAATTTCCTTTTTCACTCACACATATGCTTGTTCACTCGTCTAATGTCTTCTTCTGCATAGTCATTTACATTTGGTATGTTCTTTACTAAGCCATCTTTGTCCAAGGAATTTTTGCTGACTTTGAATTCCTATCATTGCTTAATTGTTGTGTGGTAACCAGAATTCATCTACCATGAATGGTGCTTTAGCTGTAATATTCGTTTTTCAGGTTTATGCAGTTGCTTCTGAAGACATGGATTCCCTTACTTTTGGAGCTCCTATATTTCTTCGCCATTTAATGGATCCCAGTTCAAGAAAAGTTCCAGTCATGGAATTTGAAAGGTACTTAAAATAGTTTATTCATTGTGATTACTTAAATTTTTTTCTCACTTTCCTGACTTTTAGATCTTGGAGGAGATGAATCTGGATATGGATCAATTCATCGACCTGTGCATTCTCTCTGGATGTGATTATTGTGAAAGCATTGAAGGTAGACGTGATATTGTTGCGGTGCTCTGTTAACTGTTTTATGCTATCACATATTTCCCTCTTGTATTTTTTGGCTTGATGATTTCGTTGGCTTTACTTTGGAATGAATTTATCAGGTATTGGAGGGCTCACTGCTCTTAAGCTTATCCATCAACATGGTTCCATAGAAAACATACTAGAGAAAATAAACAAGCGGAGGTGCTTCTTATGCTTTTATCTTGTCCCCTGACTTGTAAGCAAAAGTAGGCAGCAAAGTTTCTCACTGTAATTGTCTTGGCTGCTGAATTCCTTGACTTAAAAGAATTATCTCTCAAACTCAGCTGACATGGAAATATTTGGTCAACAATTTGAAACTGAAAGATCATTTGCCACCAATAGATTTGGGCTGGCAATCAGTGCATCAGCTGTGCTACTTCATGTGTTGATTTACTGTAATACTTTTATCTATTCTGATGTCTGCTTTGTCTGTTCCTTCATCTCACTTGAACAAAATCATACTGTTTCTCTATCCTTAAGACCCAGAGGTTCTTTGCATTACTTGGAAGTCTTTATTCATTTCGGTTATCCTTCTTAAGGAAATGTTTGCTTGTTTTTTGAATAGGTATCAGATACCAGATAATTGGCCCTACAGCGAAGCTCGACTGCTTTTCAAGGAACCAATAGTTTCTAAGGAAGAACAACCTGAGATAAAATGGACTGCTCCAAACGAGGAGGTGGGTCATTTTCATGCTGGGATTTATTTGCAACATTTCACTTTTTGAATTTTTGACTCGTTTCCTAACTGATTGTTATTTCCCTTTCAAGGGCTTAATTTCTTTCTCGTGAATGAGAATGGGTTCAACATTGATAGAGTGACGAAGGTATGGCTTTTATCTTCAGTAATGTGTTGGTCAGTTGCCTACTTGAGGAATTTGCTTCTTTTCCTATGAAGGAGAGACCATACATGTTTTCATTGTTGTTTTACCATGTGTATCAGGCAATAGAGAAGATTAAGGCAGCTAAGGATGAGTCATCACGAGGCCGTTAACTAAAGTGAAAGTGACTTCCAAATCTTATCCCATGATTCCTTTCATTTATTCTCTACAGATTAGAATCCTTCTTTAAGCCAGCGCAGAATCTGTCTGTACCTGCTAAGAGGAAGGTATGTCATCTTGACATCTTTGAGGACCGAGCACCTGGAATTTTCCTTCTTTTTAGTGTATGTGAAGGTGTAATATTACACATTGCTCTAGTGAAGAGATGTCTTGAGATGCTTCTTATGATGGATGAATAGTAATCTTTTTAACTCACTTCGTAAGCCTTTGATTGCCCTAACGGTGCACAAATTTTCAGATCTTTGTGATCATTTTTAAACTTTTGGTGATGGTGTTGTAAGTCAAAGGTAGTATGTTGACATGCCCTTGTTGCTTATGCCCGATTACTCTAATATAACTTTACTGATGTGCTAATGGTGTTGCATCACCCTATTCATGAAATCAATTAGATAAACAAAAGCACCAGTGTGCTTATACGGATCTGTTAAGAGTTTCGGCCTGATTAACTATGGTAATTGCACTGGATGACAGGGAAGCAAATGCACACTTCAATCCCCCAATCTGGCGATCAAGCCTAAGACATTCTCTACACAAGTCTCTGTAAATCCCCAGCCCAGGTTCCGTGGCAGCTTTGAAATGCCAACCATGGTCCTGGGTTTGAGGAACTTTAAACAACCATTGAGAACTGTCTGCCTCCTGACTTGGATCTAAATGATGGTGAATGTAAGAACCCTATTCACTGAGCAAGTCCTGACTTGTAGATGCTGTTTTTGCCAGTAGTTGGAGGCAAGTTGATGCTTTCCTTTCCTTAAAAATGGGTCATGTCTTATGGTACTGCAATTTTGGGAGAGAGTTGTATAAATTTTAATTGGAGGGATGAAGTTTGCCCTCTATGCTAGATCGAGAGGGGTACTTCTTTTTGGGTGACTGCATATTAGTGTTCCTTTTACAGTGCGTGTTAATCTGCTATCCTAAGGATTCCATTTCTTCCTTGGATTGTACATTTAACGGTACGTATATATCACTTATACTAATTGTATGTTATTATCATTCATGCACCAGGAAACCCCTAAGAATATTGCCTCCAGGGCCGGTGGTGGTAAGAAGAAGAATAGTTTAGGGATTTATTTTGTTTGTATTTGTATGATGTATATAAGTAAATTGAAATAAGATCATTGGTAAGGTTTCACATTGTTAGTTGACCTAATAAAAATCCTTGGAAATTTCCTTTACTGTCAAAGGTGAAACCTACAAGGTCCGTCATCTATTATAATAATTATTTTTACTATTATAAAATTAAAATTAAGAAAAAAAATAAAGAGAATATATCTTGAGATACATTTATAAATAACATTGCTTATCCATTTATATATTCTTTACATAAAAGTACAATGAATGACCTAATTATGTTTTGTGACTAAACGATAGTATTCAG
This sequence comes from Eucalyptus sideroxylon x Eucalyptus melliodora, assembly GCA_016097485.1. Taxonomy (NCBI): domain Eukaryota; kingdom Viridiplantae; phylum Streptophyta; class Magnoliopsida; order Myrtales; family Myrtaceae; genus Eucalyptus; species Eucalyptus sideroxylon x Eucalyptus melliodora. Next base: position 28,271,588 of record CM027825.1, read on the forward strand.
GTTTAGTTATATCAAACTAGCATGTAAATACGTACAAATAACTCTAAAAAGTCCGACTTTAAGGTTACATAGATGTCTGATTTAAAATGTCTCTGAAATGTAAAACAATAAAATATTTTCAAATAAACAAATTTCTTCTATTGATTCTTATCAAGGAATCAAAAGGTGGATTTTGTAGAGCATTTATATCTAGCGAGTTAGAATAATAGAAATGGAAAAATTAGTAAATAAAAAACTTGAAAAAATTACTTTTAATAAATGTGAAGAATAGAATGTCAGAAGATGGAGTAAATAAGATGACCTTTGTGTAAGAACAGTGATGTGATTTCTCTAATTCACTTGTTTTCCAACAATATAATGTGAGTTCTTGGCATTACTGTTCACACGTTTTGTTTCATAGACGATACAGGCAACCAATTGCGTAGCCTCCTGCTTAGGCAAAAGACGTGCAGTATGGTATGACTCGAAACATAAATTAAAAAAAAACAAAAATGCTGATCTGAGTGACATTTTTCCCTGGATAAATGTAAAACATAGGAGGGAAATGATGAAGATGGTCCAATGACAGCTTACCGGGTTCTTCTATCTCATTCTTCCATATGAGTGGTGATGCATAGGATGGATTTTCTAGCAGATTCTCCTCTCCTCCGTTATTCCTTTATACATGTATAACATATATACCCAACAGATACCCCCAATCTATCTCTGTGGCATCAAGTTGTAAAGTAGGATAATTGTTACTTAGAATTTGCATTACTACCCTCTAGAAAGAAAGATTTTGATTGCCTTTATCAAAGTGCCCGTTTGTCCTTAGATTCCAGATATGCCAGAGAAGCACGGTTGATATTACATTGTCCAAATGAAGGATTACTACCCTCTAGAAAAGTTAAAGATAGTCCAATGACAACTTTCCGGGTTCTTCCATCCCAGTCTTTCTTCCATACAGGTTGTGATGCAAATTATGGATTTTCTAGCAGATTCTCCTCTCCTCCGCTATTTCTTTATACTCTCTGTGGCATCAAATTATGAAGTAGGACAACTGTCACTTATCATTTGCATTACTATCCTGTAGAAATAAAGGTTTTGATTGTCTAAATCAAAGCACCTACTTTTTCTCTGATTCCACATATGCCAGAGAAGCACGCTTGAAATTACATTACGCAAATGCAGTGGTAAATACCAATTTCATTTGGTATAGAATATCATCATCACCATTTTCCATGATCATTCTGTTGTGTATTCTGAACAATATTGTGGCTGTGCTGTTGTAGAAACCAGGAGCAAGCTGTGCACTATCTGCACCGCCATATGTAGCTTCTTCAGCTCGCTAGCTACCTTCATACTCTGCAACTCCTCCCGCAGCAGTCCTACTTACGGTGCACTCACGACAGCATACGTTGTGACAGCTCCCGCATACCCGTCGTATCCACCATATCCAATGACGTACCCACCTCTGTGTCCATCTCCACCACCTCCCAGCCCTCCTGATATGCACCGAATTTCAACAGATGTGCATGAATTACCTCATTACTAGGTTGATTCTATGCTGTTCATTGCCGAGTGTCATTACTGGTTGTTCATTTCTCGGGTCCTTATTCGGGGCATTGTCATCCGCGATCTTGCTGAGAGAGAGCTTCTACTAGAAGAAATGTCAAAGGTTCCGCAGGAAGCTGCTGTTGTATAGTCATGTAATAATGTTGTCGAACACCGGAAGTTCTCTTCCTTTGACCTGGAAACTTTTCTCTGTTTTTCTAACCTTATCGTTGCTTGTCAAGAAGTGTTCGTACAGCAAATTACCGTCGCGCCTCTTATGCCAGTTCCATTTTTTTTTATAAGGAACAAAGTCTGCATACAATCTAAATATCTTGCTAGTTAAAGAGGGAAAACGAATTTTATTTGCAAATGGCTATCATAAGCAGTAGGTGTAAGAGCACAGTTACGTTGTGCATATTTTGCGAATGATCAGGTGCAAACTGCTTAATCTTTAAGTCATATGTAAATGAAAATCTATTTTGCAGTACATTTGCATTGATCGCCTCGGTTTCAGCTGGAATTGATCTCTCAAATCACGTTGTGTGCCGTATCCTACATTTTTAAGCAGAAGCTAAAGGTAACTACCAAGATAGTTACAACGCCATGGAAGAGAGAATTTGCATGACAGGCTTTCTCTTCATAAGTCACAATAACCAATTTTGGTGGGCCTCGTCAAGTATATATCGCATGAGTTCAATCCCCAGCAGCTCTTCAGTAAGGGAAAAGAAAAAACAAGAGAAACAATCTAGACGAGTCTTATTTTGAAAGCCTAAGTAAACATAACCATAGCCTCTACTTTGCTTTAGAAATACTACATATTCAAATGATTGCTAAAGTTCCCAATTCTCTGCAAAATGTGTCCATCCCATCAAGTAAATTTGAATTCCAAGGAGAATGTGCATGCAATGCTTTTCTCACTTGGCCCTTTTGATGACTTCTACTCCCCTAGAACAAAAAAGAAATATTGTTAGCACCTAGCATTCTCACGTGCAAAGTCATGAAAAAGACAAACAAATCTTCAATTGACATCTCTATGGTAACCAATCAGGCACAAGTCAATCTCACGTGACGATGATAATAATGATCGTAGATAAAACAGTTGTCGTCAAATTAATTCCCCTAAAAAAGAGCAAAACTCACTTGGAGAAGTTATTTGATAGGCATTCATCCTATAGGTGATCCTTTTCCACCAACCAATCTCAAAGACAGATATGGATTGTATACACTCCTGCAGGTAATCTTCGAGTTTCAAACCCTTGACAAGAATAATTTCCTACAGCTTTCCTGAAGTATCAGTTTCTTGAGCCTAGACTTCATAATGCAACAATGTGAAATCTGGGCAAAATCACCAACACTAGTTAAGTTTGAGATGGCAATTCAGCAATGAAATGTTCATTCTTAACTTTGATAAGGAAATTCATCATACGTCAAATCAATTTCTTACCCAGCTTTCAAGGAAGATAAGGTGGGATTGAATCAAATCATAATATGCAACAACAAATAGGTAATCAATTTATGCATTGAATAGCACAAACTGGTCATGCAAGATTGCATCTCAATCTACAAGTTGCAGAACGAGAAAGAAATTAGATGATCAAGCGGCACTATTTCTCGAGGGTAGGCTTAAAAAAAAAATGAACATGTGTAGTGTTCAAAAGCCTAATAGCAATATATGCTTGAGCATTGTCTTACGCATGTCTTTAGAGATCAACAGAATATCATGTGTTCATGTTGACAGTTATAACAGTATTGTACTGCAACTATTGTGTCATTAGGGATAAAATCAAACATGATGAAAGCATGCATTTCTTGCCATGCCTAAGAAAAATAACATTTGCATGTAGTGAAGCTGCAAGTAAAAATTCGTGGTAATAGAAAAGGTAGCTGCCTAACAGAAAAATATATCCTAGCTTGGTTTCTGGGTAACAATTGAGACACATCATGAAGTACACTACAAATCAGTGAGTCTGGTTAAAAGGTGAAGATAAGATGACAATGAAGCAAACCAGCATCACCTAAGAAAAAAGAAGGTTCTTACTGAGATTTCATTAAAATAGTAAAGAGGGATGAATCCTACCAATAAGTTTAATGTCTGTGTTCTCTATCAAGCATTTTGCTCCGTCTCTCATGAGTCCCACATAGCTAGTGTTGAACTCTTTTTCGCACATAAGCCATCTGAGAACGAAACAGAGCACAAATCAAATTTGTCCCTCTGATCATAGCACTCACCAATACCACAGTTTATTAAGATACTCAGATGAGTGCTCCAACAATTTGGAAATCCCACATTAGTTCAGCTGACCGTGACCCACAAAAGTATTTTAGGAACATAAGTTTAACTGGCAGTATCAAGGATCTGAACAACACCCGTCTCACACCCTTGGGAATATGTAAAAACTCCATTACTTCAAGTGCAAGTAGTCTATATCGTTCTTACAGAATTGGTTCAACATATCACTATGTTTAAATCTCAAAAGTTGTTGTATCAAATGTTAGTAAGTGCCTAATGATATTCTTGAAAAAAGAAGAAGGAAAAAGCCAAGGCCTTGTTCTCACTAACAAGACAAGTAATATACTTGTTCCATTGCAAAATTAACAATATCATAATCTAGCTAGAAGAACGAGCGTAATGCCAGCAATGGTCACTATTGGGAGAACTAATGCTAGATTTTTACTTCCTGACGGAATAAATACACTCAATAGTAGCAAATAGCTCATATTTCACCAGTATACAAGATATATGATATCCATAGATGGCAAAACAATATAAGGTGGCAAATATGACATGGCAATCCCTAACACTAAAATTGATATGGAAAATGTAGCCAGTACTATGAAGCACCCAAGTTTCCAGCAGATCATTCAAGCAATCAAACCTACTTAACAATAATAATAACGATGACCACCACCACCACCACCACCACAACAACAAATGGCAATCAACATGTAATTTCAAAAGCAAAGTTAGAACCTAGTCGAGTTATTACTGCATGTGATTGAATTAGAAAAATCACACCACTATTCTTAAACAAAGGTCATCATATGTATTCCATTATCTGAAAATTTTATATTTTTTGTATTTTACTTTTGAACCTGATAAATAATTCTACATACTTAAGAAAAGAGGAATGGATTCAATGGATTGTACCTGCCTGTTTTATAGTCTGAAGAGGCCACACCGTATTATTGAAGCTCTGAAAAAGAACCTTATGGAGCTGAACTCTTGAGACCATGGAAAAGACAATTAAGATAAGAACGCTAACCACTCAAGGACCAAAATCTAAAACAACTCAACAATAGTTTTGTTAGCAAAATAAATTCAAGGTAGGAAGCAATTACTTTTCACTACAGATGAAATCGTCGAAAGTGAGGATATTGCTGTTCCACACCACAAAATTCAACTCCCTAAGCCCTTCAACGAGTGTGAACAGAAACTTCTATTGAAATGTGGGGTTTTTACCACGGTCTACACACCAAATCAAATCAAATAGTCGCTCAGTTTTCCCAATTAGCTCAACACCATAAACTTCAACCATCAGACCCCTGCAACAAAACTCCATATCCAGATCTGAACAGGGAAAGAGGTAATTGCGCAAACACTTGGTGTGCAATTTAGAGTTACCGGTGCAAGTTATGGTGTGAAAGGTGGTGTTACCATATTCGAGCTGCTAATGGGGCTCCTAGAGGCGGAGGCAGAGGCGAAAGCGGAGGCGAAGGCATAGGCAGAAGCAACACACTGAAGAATGCAACAGCTCTTAGCTCGCCGGACGCGGACGACGAATCGAAGCCGCCGATGGGACTCATGGGGAGTTGGAGGCAACGTCTGAGGTGTCACTCCCAAACTCTTCAGCATTATCGGAATCGGAGCCGGGGTCAGGCGAGCCGAAGAATACATCAACTTTGCGCTCGTCGGGGACAGACGACAAATCGAAGCTGTCGACGTTGCAGATGTCACCCCCAAACTCTCCAGCATTAGGGCTCGTCTAGGGGACAGACCGGCCGAAGAATGCATCAATTTTGAACTCATCGGGGACAGACGACAAATCGAAGCCGCCGACGTTGCAGATGTCGCCCCCAAACTCTCCATTCCAATAATTCCAATAGATTTCCTTCTCTAACCTCCAATTACCTCCTACGCTGAGCTTCGGTAGCTTTTTCAATTTCGATAGGTCTGACATCCTCTCCAACCGAAGGCAATGGTCGACTGTTAGAGAGCAAAGGGATCCCAATTCTTCAAGGCCACAAATCTCGACTAATTGCCAACAATATTCCAGACTTACCTCTTCTAGATTCTTCATGCGCGACAGATCAAGTACTTCTGGAAGGAAACTACAACCAAACATCTTTAATGTTCTCAATCTTTTCATTTCCAGTTGCAACGGTGCGTCCACTTCTCTAAACTTACAGTAATCCATACGGAGGTATTCCGACTCCGCATCAAATATCCTGGATAATTCTAGCGAACATCCACGGAATGTCAAGAACGACAAGTCTTTCAAATTGGAAAAATCTAGTGATCGTGTGGTTACCAGACTACGACGTAAATTGTCAAAATCTGGTGATCCTGTGGTTACCAGACTATGAAGGTGTAACTGTCTTAAACTAGAGGGGAGCTGGGGGAGGAATTGCACATTTTTGCATTGCAATGTTAGTGTTTTAAGCTGAGATAGGCTACCGATGTTAGTGGGAAGAGTACTGACAGGTATTTCCTGTTGAGATGGGGCACCTATTTCAACCCAGGGGCAAAACATATATTTGTAGCCCCATGTCAGAAAAGACAAACTTGGGGGAAGCTCTGGCAATTGTTTAAGCTCGTCACAATCTATTAGCTCAAGTGTTTGGAGATTAGAGAGGTGACTCACCGTGGTGGGTAATCCGCATATACATGTACTCGACAAGTCTAGGATCCTCAAACGGGACAGTCTTTCAATTTCTTTAGGGATTTTGCCGGTCAAGTTCTCACATCTGCCGGCATTTAACTCTTCAAGCTTCTCTAGCAGCCAAATTGCTCTTGGTAATTCTGTTATCCCTCTTATTTGGCACATCCTTAGTACTTTCAGTTGCTTTAGATTGCCGATTGAATCAGGTAGACGACCAATACTTGTCGATGACAGATCCAACTCAACTAATGATTGTAATTTTCCAACCGAATCTGGAAGTTTCTTTATGTATTTACATCCAGATAAATTCAACCGCATAAGTTTCACTAGCCCTCCAATTGAGTATGGCAATTTTAAGGATGGCCTTTTGCTAATAATTGTCCATTCAAGTTTTTGGGGAGACATAACAAAATCTGTCAAAGCTTGTAGATATCCTATTTCTTTGGGCAACTTTCGAAGGGATTCACATCCATCCAAGTTCAAAATAGTAAGGAGCTTTAATTTACCAATGGAATGGTCAATTTCAATTAAGTTTCCACAGCCTTCAAGAACCAATCTCTCCAAGTACACCCACGTAGACAAATCAGGTGTTCTCTTTAAGTGTCGACAATAGCTGAGGTCTAGTACTTTTAGTTTTCTGGCCTCCTGCAAAACAATGTGATAAAATATATATATAAAGAAACGACCTGTAGGGAAAAAAGGACAAAAGAAATGATATGCTTCTACAAGGAGTGGGATTCGGATCATACTCTGATTTGGTCCCAACCAATCCATTCCTCCGAAATATAGCTACTCGAAAGCTTAAGAACAACTAAATTAGTAGGATGAAAGTTTGTTGTCTCAAAGGAATTTGTTCTCTCAAAGTAATAGCTATCCCTGTCGTCCCAAGAAAGCCATCTTAAATTAAGGAGAAGATTCTTGAAGTCTCCAACGAGGGACACAGACCTCCCTTCAAAGAACCTCAAGTTTTGTAAACCAACAAACTCGTCGCGTGTCAGAATCTGATCATGAAAGCGATATTCTGCATGAATTCCTACTGACAATGCTTCTACTTTGCAACTTCTCTGACAATGGAAACACCAAGAAGTCAACATGTCAAGGTTAATAGCAATTAATTGTTCTTGCAAGTCTACACCAATTCACAAGAAAATAAATTGCCGTTTCCTTTTTTACCTCTTTTTGCCGCAGAATACTCAGTCCTTCGTCATCTTTCCACGCTCTGCTGCGCTCACTAGGATGTTTGGAATTCTCTTGACGAACGATTTCCCTTCCAAGGTCCCGCACTTGGTCATGCATCCAGAAAATTTTGTCAAGGTCCCGCACTTGGTCATGCATCCAGAAAGTTTTCCAATCTTTGATTTTTATCAAGGACATGAGAAGGAGGACATCAATGGCAATGTGTGGGTGGTATTCACAGTCATCCCACATGTAGGAAGGGTATGTTTTATCCATATTAACAAAAAAACAAGCTATATCCAAAAATACTTCCTTTACTTCATCATCTAACCTTTCGTAAGTTATCATCAATTTCTTTTGGACATCCTTGTGAGGAGCTTTTTGTAGCTTCTTCCATGTGTCGATCCAAAATCCTTCGGTTTTACCAAGTAGGGATGAACCTGTAATCTCGAGAGCTAAAGGAAGCCTTCCTAAAGTATCGACAATTTTTTTGGAAAGGGAGACACGAGGATTTGGTGGAGAGTCACTATTGAACGCATGCCTACTGAAAAGCTTGAGAGCATGATCAAATTCCATTTCACATACTTCATAAGTCGAAACATTTGGGGCTTCCGTTAGGACACTTTTGTCCCTAGTAGTTACGATAATCTTGCTACATAAACCGAACCAACTACCATTTCCTGCAAGACTTTTCAATTGCTCTTTCTCATCCACATCATCAAGAATAATGAAAACTTTTTTATTTCTAAGTGCTCCTCTAATCTTGTTGATCCCGTCATTCACATCCAAAATTCGGTCGATAGAATGATGACCAAGGAGCTTGGATAACAGTGTTTTTTGCAAATTTACCAGACCATCTTTGCCTTTTGATGATTCTCGGACATCTGCAAGGAAACAACATTGGTCAAAGCTTGAAGATAGTTTGTTGAAGACGACCTGAGCGAGGGTTGTTTTGCCAACACCGCCCATTCCGTGGATTATAAAAAACCGTACACCATCAGATCCCTTATCCAACTTTTGGATTATAGCTTCTACACGATCATCAACTCCCACTAAATGTTCAGTGACATTTTGATATGCAACCTTCAGCTTAACAGAAACCATTCGAATTACCGAACGAATCAGTTCTCCTTGGCTGCCATAAGGGAACAACTATGTTAGGGATAACTTTAATATTGTAAAACTACTACCAAAGTGACTAAATTGCCTTCACATGTTGAGGAAATAATGCGAAAAAATCTAGACATATATGCGTTCTGATTTTTGCCGATCTCTCTCCACCCCACACAGCTTCAGTCACCATCACCATCGGCCCCTGCCACTGCCATGCCGCCATTGCCGTCGCTCGCCTCCCTGCACTGTCACCATTGCCTTCCGGTGCCATTGCCCATTGCGCCACGTTGATCCCCCACCTCGGCCTTGCCTCAATTCTCCACGTCACTGGGGTCATGGCCTTGCGACCGCCGGGGATGGCGTCATTGGCCTTGGGTGACACCAGATTTGGGGTCACCCACGGTTAGTGACGCCGGATATGGGCTCAGTGGCATCAGACCGGATGTCCAGATCCCGGATTCGGCTCGCCACAGTGAGTGAGACAAAGAAGGTGTCGAGGGTGGATGGCTTGGAGCCTTCTGGCAGCTTGGCGTTGGAATGGTGACGAAGTGGTGGCGACTGACGGACGAGCTACTGCGGTGGCTAGCCGGCAGCTTGGTGGACCTGCTTGGAGATCTATTACTATTCGTGGCTACTATTTTAGAGACGGAGAATGAGAGAAGAGAGAAAATCAGGATGAGCAGGGCGTGCTACCACCGCAATAGTGCCATTGACCAAGGCGATTGCCGCGATCCTACCGATAGCGGCCACTATTGACCACGGCCAGTGAGAATTCTGTTCTCTCCGATGTAGTGGCCGATAGCAATAACTGCTACTTGAACTATATAAAATCGAGGAGATGAATAAACTATGTTTTCAACAATAATACCACATTTAAAAACACTAGGGAGGAAAAAGGAAATCTACATATGAAAGTTGAAAAGTTTAAAACATTTACCCTTGATCTTTCTTCAAGTTCCATCCCTTTATCTCGTCCACCTCAATAAGAGCTTTTTTCCATGATTCTACAGCTTCAACGCCAAACTTTCCCTGGTGCTTTGAAAGAGCTCCTTTGTATAATTTTGTTTTGAGCTTGACGTCATCAGGTTCTACGTCCAGGAAAATGGGCAAAATCTTTTTATTCTCATTTGATTCGGAGGTGCAGTCAACCATGTGTGCGAGCTCTCGGAGGCACCAATGACTCGCAGCATAATTCTTGGAGAATATGGGAATGTAAATCTTGGAGTTCTCAATTGCTTGTAGAAGTTCATCGCTAATTCTCTCACCAACACGGAGGGATTCATCATCCCTAAAGACGTGGATCCCAGCATCCACCAAATCATGGTAAAGACAGTCAGTGAATCCATGACGAGTGTCTGGTCCTCGAAAACTTAGAAAAACATCATAGGAATCTCTGGATGATGCCTGCAAATTTGTTTCTTTTGCTAGCGTTCCGCGCTTCTTCGAGGTCCGGCTGAGACGGACGCAGAGGTATATGAGGAGAGCGATGGAGAGCGCAGAGAGGCTGAGGATTCCTATGAGGAAGTAGAGCCTGAGGCTGGGGAAGGGAGTCTTAGAGGTGAGCTCGTGAGGGAGAGAGCCGTCGAGAGGTCGGTGTTCATCGGAAACCACCATGTTTCCAGCAAAGCGAAGAGCGAGAGAGTTGGAAAGGCTGAGGGAGTACGTGTGCGTGAAAATTGAAGAATGAGAGCTCTACGCAAAGAGAGAGGGAGTGCGCAGTACAGGACTTTATAATGGATACAAAGGAAGAGGGAAAGAGAGCGAGAGAGTGAAGGATCTTCGATGCCATTGTCAAAAGTCTCGCCTAGCAATTTTTTACGAAAGTGCCATTTTCTTGGATAAGTGACTTTTGTTTCTGTTGTATGGATGGCGGTGGTAAATTGATAATTGGTGTTGTTGAGGGCATTTTTGACATTTGGAGATGGATGTGTAGGTGAATGGGGATGAGTCAGCTTCTTTGAGATTCACTTTTCTATTATATGGTTTTTGGGATGAAATTTTATGCCATCAGAAGGTTTAGTCTTTGAGAGAGTAGGTTCGATAATTGAATTGGTCGGTTAATAAGTGGACCGTGTCAAAGCTAAGGAATCTATGGTAGAGGGAAATTTTCTAGAAATAAAAATAGGCAGAGAAAAATCCATCTTTGAGATGATAAAAGTGCAATAGAGAATATAATCCTTCCCTAAATGGATTTTAATAGATTTTAGTGAACCACAATTTTTTTTAGAATAAGTAAAGCGAAAAAATCATATCTCTTTATGGAATATATTTTGTTTCATTTTTCACTGAGAGATGGATTGCGAAATAATGAGATTTTAAACCATCACAAAAAAAAATTACTTTGCCTCACATATTTTGAATCAACCTGATACCCGTTCTAGTATAAATTAAGGAACCCATTATATTTCAACCCCATCGATTCAACAATAAAAAATGCAACTAGCATTGTTTTATTGGATAAACCCTAGAACCTAATAATGCGGAAGGCCTACTAAGTATTAACTGGTTCATGCACGAGTCGACAGTGCAACCTTAGAATCCTAGCAATGCTCCTATTTTAATTTTCTCAATACATATACAAACAAGATAGAAGTGAATATTGTCATAATACTACGCAAGATTAACTTAATTAGCTGATAAGGCAAATTGAAGATCCTAACTATGGATTATAAGGAAATATTTAGTATATAACTCTGCTTGGTTCTAAAATGTCATGATATCATAGCGGTGCCATTTGTTACATAGAAAATTTGTAAAGCAACAAGAATTGATTGTCAATAAATGTGGTTTTCGTACAAGTGAAAATAAAGGTTTGAATAAAGAAATGGCAAGCGGTGTATGACATTATTCAGGAAATTTTTGTCCATAAGTTTCATTTAAAAGATGTGTCGAAAAATAGAATGGGCTTTACGAGTCATCCTAGAAGATTCGTAGAAGTTTCTACTGGTTAATCAATGGGTTGTTATCTTAGGAGTTCCCATATCCCATATGTTTAATAAAGTTAGAGATTCGTAGCCTTAAAATAGAGTATATAAAGTGAAATCAGGATATAAAGTGAATATGATTTTTGTGCTTTTCTTTATTGTAATTATATTAGAGAAAAATTGAAAAATCCAATCAGACTTTGTATCTACATCAAATACTACTTTGAGTTCTTGAAATTTGCGGCATTGTTCATCTATAGACAAAAATCCTTAGCTAAATGCTAAATTATCCTTCTATAATCGAAATGTGTTGTATGGGGCGATCACATGATTGGTGTGGTGTGATCCATCATTTCATGCAATGCGCATGTCGTTTTAACGAAAAAAATCTGAGGTACGTCTGTCTGATTAATTATTACACGTGTTAGCATCTAAGCATGCGTCGATCCGGGCCTTAATTCCCCGATGGTCCACTCCTATTGCTCCCCCTCCCGATGGAATCATCCTCAGCTGTTTGATCCAAACACCTACTTCCAAGTCAAACCTCGTCACACAGTCTCACACAGTCAGCGGGGCCCAGAAAAGGAAAATGAGAGGAAAAGGAGTATGAAACGAGTGCGTCACCATCATTAAGGACCCCTCAACCACGAGAGAAAGCAAGTGGAGAGTCTTCCGCCATCTTGCTTGCTTGCTTCGTTGCATTAGGAGACAAGAGACCAGCACTTATCGTGACAATATTACATAGACTCATTTTAATAGTGATGTAATGGATAAAACTAGTCATAACATAATGACAATATGGAATTTGTATTTTTTTTTTGTGACACACGAATGGAATTTTTTATATTTTTCTTAGGTGTTTTAAGAAATCTAGATGTCAGACAATGCAACATAAACTCAATATTACATTGAACTCTTCAATTTGTCTGTTGGCTTTAAATAACTCTTATTGATCCAATAGTAAAGCTACGACGGTTAAGATGCAAATTCTATTTAAAACACCATTTCTATTAAGAAAAACACATGAATAGGTTTTAACTTAAGAAACTTATCCATAGTTGGAATTGACGTAATTACTAAACCAAAATTATTAACCTTGCTTGGAATTAATTCATTTACTTAAATTAAAATTATTATATATGTAACAGAATCCAAAATTATTATAATATGACAAATTTTGAATGCTAGACTACGCCCTACCTTTTCAAAAGATCATTTATAGTATATAAATTTAGATCCCAAATCAATATGGAAATATATATATGGTACCACAAATTAAACATAAAGACGGCCACAAATTGCGGATCATATCAATGAAGATTACACAAAACCAAACTCAAATATATCTATCATCCCATTAAAAATAAGATGATTGCAGTGAAATCGACTTGATTTTGGAAATTGAACAGTGAAATAGCCTAGATAATCAAATTTAGCAATGGAGTAAAGGTAGAGTACCACGAGCAATTTTTAGATTGATTTGCAAAATTCACAATTCGAAATATTTTATAAATTATGATCCATTCATGAGTAGCTTGATATATTTTATTCCAAATTCTAAAGTTGCAACTTGCATGTCTTAAATTTCAAATTTATACTTTAAAAGGATGTAAAGTTAGAGGTAAAGAGTGGGACGATGAATTATAAAATTTAGATTAATCGTGATTGGTTAATTTGTCTGGAAGTCACACAAGTTCCAAATCACTGGTGTTGGATAATCTACTTCACAGCGTGCAACACGGGAAAGCAAGCCAAAGTCTTCTAATAATATTTTTGCTCGCTTCGTTCCATTTTCCTCTTCTCGGCCAAAGAAGTCAAAAGTCTTTCACCATCTCCCTTGCCTAGTTGCCGAGAAAGTGATAAACCAAAAGCTGACTAAACCTACTCAAAAGAAAAGACTGGCGAGGGGAAGCAAGTTAAAGTCTTCCTCCACCTAGCACCAGAGGTGGGACCCTTATTGAAGAGTCTTCCTCAGACGCGGTTTACAAAATTGTTCAATAAATTATTGTCCATTAGTCACATTTAAAGGACATGCCAAAAAGTAGAACGCGGTTTACAAGTCATCCCGGAAATTTCCATGCCAAAAAGTAGAACGTGGTTTACAAGTCATCCCGGAAATTTCCTAGAAGTTTCATTGATCAATCGATGGGTATCGTACTAGGAGTTTTCATGTTGCATTCATTTAACAACAAATTTATAAATTTATAAATTGAGGATATAGAGTGAAATCAGGTGAATATGATTTTTGAGCTTTTCTTTATATTAACCACATTAGAGAAAATTTAAAAATCCAAGCAAACTTTGTATTTATACCATATACGACCCTGAGTTATTGACATTTGTGACAACATTCATCTTCAAACAAAAATGCTTGATTAGAAAATTAAACTATCCCTCTATTAATAAAATTTATATTATCAGCCGATCACATGATTGATATGGTATAATCAATCAATCTATGCTATCCACACAAACTATGATTCATTTTAATAAGTGCTAAAATATTAAAAATATTCATTTTACATTGATTTATCATATCATATGATATGATTATGATATGATTGTCACATGAAATGTCTTTTGCTCTACCATGTCATTTCTCTCTCTTCCCCCCAAAACCAAAAAAACAAAAAAACAAAAAATCCGTATTGCCAAGCAACGTTACCATCCTCGGACACCACTACTCCCCAATAAAAACCAACAACGCCCTCCACAACTTAGCCCCACCTTTATCTGCATCTCGCACTCCCTCTCTATCACTCCTCTACCCTGGCCTAACTTGAAATTCGAGGTGTCTTGCTCAAAAGGTGCTATGATGCCTGTCTGCATCTTTTTCACTTTTATTTACCTTTTCATTTTAGCCGAAGAGGTCGTCAACAAGCCCTTACAAGCCCTTGCTGACAATTGGCAATGGTCACAGCCCTCGCCTAAATTCTCATTGATCGCTAATGAGGGCACAAAAGCCCTCATTAGACCTAGGTGAGGCCCTCGCCCACAGCTATGATATGGGCAAGGGCCTTGCCAAGTGTCACTGGCCACGATATGAAAAGAAAAGAAAAAAGAAAGATAATGGAGCATCCCGGCGTTCAATTAAATAAATCAAGTCGATTAGTCGAGCAAATTTCATTTCAAAATTCTGTTAAGCTGATTACCATGTTATTTTCGGTGTGATGTGAGATTCTCTAGTCCTAAGGTTGAGATCCATGATTCAATCAAGGCAGCTAGCCATTAATTTGTTGTCTTTATCAACAAATTCTTGAAAATATTTCAGATGATTCCTTTGAAGAAAAATGTTGGGATAGACTTGTTCTCTACACTTTTTATTAGTCCCTCCTCTCTCCAGCCCTCAAGCAGATGACACGATCAAGTTGGCGATTTATGCAAATGCAAAACGATTGCACTTATAATACATATTTATTATATTGTCAAAAAATTGTGTTGACCATATGATAAGGAAAAGAAGAAACCAAACAAAAGGAGGGGTGCACTAAAAGAACACTTTTGCGTACGGTAAGGGAAGAATGCTAGAAAAGTGCGATTCATAAAAGATAAAACGTACAAAACTCTGTTGAGTAGTGTTTTAGTGAAAGTAAGAGTGGAAAGAGCACGGCGTTCCAATAATTCAATAATGAAGTGAATGAAGAGTGCCACGAGCGGTATGTTTTTGATTAACAAAATGGATTGATTTGCAAAATTCTTCACATGAATTATTTTATTAATTAGGATCTAGTTATGAGCAGCTTTATATATTTTATTTCAAATTTCAAAATTGCAACTCACTTATTTTAAATTTTAAAATTAAAATTTTAAAAGAAGGCAATGAGTATGAGAGTAGGCGATAAATTATCAAATTTAAGTTAACCCTGATTGATTAATTAGCTAAAAGGTACACAAGTCCCAAATCAAAGTCTTCCACTATCTTACTTGCTTTGTTGCATTTTCCTTTGCTTTTCCTCATACCAAAGAAGGGAATGAGCCAAAAGCCTACAAAGCCTACTAAAAGAAAGAAAGAAAGAAGACTCAGGCCAGGGAAAGCAAGTCAAAAAGTCTTCCACCATATCGCTTGCATAATTGCAGAGAAAAGGAGCAGGCAAAAGCCGACAAAGCCTACTCAAAAGAAAAGGAACAAAAAAGGAGGACTCAGCAATTAAAGCAAGTCAAAGTCTTCCACTAACTTGCGTGTCTAATTGCGTCGCAAGACGAGAGACTGGTGTTTATATTGAAAACATTGTTTAAAACTTCATTTATTAGTGATGTGATGGAGAAAATTAATCATAATATAATAATTGTACTGAAACCTGTATTTTACAATGGGACTCAATGTGGAATTTGCACGCTTTGTCTTTTGTGTTTTAAGAAATTAAGTTGTGCCATGATGTTATGTTAAGTGGGTGCACATCATACTCTTCAATTTGTCTATTAACTCCCAATATCTCACATGAATTTGACAGCATACCATGGTTTTATGATTATATTTTTTTCTTTTCCAATATAGGTCGGTATTCATGTAAGTATATGATACATATAATCTTAATGCTAGTCTCATCAAGGGTTTTCAAATTGATATGTGGAAGCTATTTGTTACTTGGAACATTCATAAAATCTGTATTCTTCTCCCTTGCTTGCTCTGCTTATGCTGACCGTGAGTTGCTGTTTTTTTTTTTTCTTTTTTAAGATTTACATTAGATCCATCATATTTTAATGAGTCTAGATTCAATTTAGCATGTGTATTAAATTTACAGAATAATTCTTTTGTATTACGAAAGTGCTATTGAAAGGAGTAACATGTAAAACTAGTAAGATTTTTGCCAACTGCTGAGGATTGAACTTGTCATTCTAGCTCAACAAATAATGGACCGGTAGACTGATCTTAAGATATCAGATTTTGCCAAATTTAATCGGATAGAAACCACACGAATCAAAGGCATCTTGGTGCTCTCTAGGTGTAACCCAGAGCAATATTAAGATAAATGGAATATTGTTGGCTCTTCGGTTCTGCCTCCTTTCATCCGTTGATAGAGATGAGACATCAGTAGCCCCACACGGAGAACAAAAAGGTAAAAATAAATTGCCGCCTATTTTCTTAGTCCCACCAAAACATAAGACTTCGAAACGAGGTTAAAAATCTTGGGTTTTGTTGTGCATTAAACAAAAGCACACCATCACAAGCACGTAAAGAGGGAAAAAAACACACCACAAATATCATAAGTGAGTGTCATATAACTTTTTAATTGATTATTTGAGTGCCATAATTTTTTAAAGATGTTTATCACAAATGCCATGTCACATTGGGTTTTTGGCATTTGGATAAACCTTCTTTTAATATAGTAATACTTAAGTAATCGATTGAAAGTTATGGCACTTAAGTGTTTGTTTTTGGAAGTCATAGCACTCATACGATAAAAAAAACAAAAAGGTTATAACAAGTAAGTACCGTACGAAAGTTATAGCACTTAGAATGTCCTTATCTCCATGAAGAGAATAAAGAACATTGTTTACTTTCACCGGCCAAAATATTACAAGGTCGACAGCAATTGCATGAAAGAATTCAAGAAGAAAACATATACAGTGGCATTCATTAACTACAAGCATGTGACATCCTGAAAACATGTGACATCCTGAAAACATGTGACATCCTGAAAACAATGAGTGTTATTAGCAGAAATAGGTGAAAGATTGTCCTCAATACAAAAATACTATAGTCATACGGCATCATTGTAACATCTTACAAGAAATGAAGATTTCATCTAGTAAAATTTGTCACATGTATCATGAAGAGGGTGGTATCATCAAATTGGAGAATTTCAAGTTAACGAAGAAATTTAAAGTATGACATCACCTTCATCCACTAATCATCTATGGGAGACCGTTAGATATCATGAGATATAGGAGGCAATAGTAACATTTCAGCCTTTATTATTCACATGAAAGAGCATTGAGAATTATAATGAAATGGAGGAAAGAAGTGTACTATGTGTTGACACCCAAAGTTGACCATACTATTACTTGCTGGTCGTGTGGGTGAAAGGCTGAGTTTGCACCCAATGTGGGCTGTGCTATCACGTGCCCGTCGTGTGAACAAGAAATTGAGCATTGTACCATCATGCACTGGGCACATGGCTAAGAAATACAATGCAATTCTGCACCTTAAGGGTATTGATATATGACTAGTCATTGACAAGCCTATGAATAAGAACTCAGTGATCAATGGTGAAACAAGGGATTGCCATGTGTCCAATTGACAAAATACAATGGTGAAGATCAAAATGGCTGCCCAAATAATGTTGACAGTAAATCTTTGATTAAGGTCTTTAAAATATTTCAAGAAGCGCTAAGGGAGCGCACGATTGAGAAAATGGTTAATACCCAATTGTGGAATTGATGTCGACAAACCAAGAAGCATTAAGACACGATCAAAGTGGTTATACAAGAAATGGGCAAGTTGGTTACAGAAGGAACATGCCTAAAGATAAAAGCGGTTACTAAGAGGTGAACAATTGCTAATCAATTACCAAAATTTCTCTATAAATACCCAAGTTGAGCAACAGAGCACCCCCCTGAACAACACATCAAATGTCTATACTTTATCTTTACATTATCGCATTTTAGATTCTCTGGTTGTAGCTTCTAGATTCCCATCGTTGATTAGATTCTGACAAGTATCTTTATCTTAGTGTAGTATCGTCGATTAGATTATGGTGTTGTACCACTTGTCCAGCATCGTCGATTGAATTCTGGCATTGTGTCCTTTACCCATGAATATTGTTGTTAATTAGATTACGGCATTATGCTAGTACATGTCTAAACGGTGTCATCGATTAAATTCTAACACGGCTTAAGTTCGATTTAAGGATCTGAGATTTAGCCATCAGGGCTATACAATCTATTTGTAATTGGAGATTTTATGTTATTACATTTGATATCCTCTATCTGGAATTAAGCACAGAACCTGTGTCTCCTTCAAATAAAAGCCGAAAACATCATTCAGCAAAAGATATTTCGTTGTGAGAACAAAACTGGCAAAATACCATGATATACTCTTTAGTTGGTCATCATATATGTCAAACAGAACCATTGAAGGCTTTATTGCCTTCAAGATCAGATAACTAAATTTCCAACCTTGAAGCATACTTCAAACGGTAGTTGCAGCCCATTTCCTTCAAGAACGATATTGGGGGCATCGAACAAGTGAAAATCCGGACTATCAAGCATCCCTTGCAACAATACATCAAGCGATCCAGTCGTCCGACTTGGACAAATTAGGAGTCATCGGAAAGCTCTTACAATACACAGCCCAGCTGTGAACTTTGATCATAATCTTAAAAAAGGTTGACTTTCGATCAAAATCTTGCCGAACCTCGGTAAAAAATACTAGGTATTTACAGGGTCAACAATCTTCAACGAAGTAATAAATTCGATTCACGTGGAATATGTGTTTGGATTGAGGGAAGAGAAAGGAAATGGGCAGAAATAATAATTAAAAAAAAATCCCTTATTTGGCCGTCTAAATTAGAGAGGGAGTGCACGGAAATGATTTTAAACGGAGGGAGACATACTTCCCTTAAGCAGGCACATTTTTGTTTCATTCCAAAAGTGAAGAAATACCTGTTCAAAAAAAAAAAAAAGTGAAGAAATAGAATGAAATGCCAAGATTGCCCTTAGTTTCTTTTTAAGTGTTAGCTTAGAGCATTTACTATTATATTAGTAAAGCGCACCCACTCTAACGGCGTACCTTTTGCATGATGGGTCAGCAAGGAAATGGGAACAGCGGCTTAAGCCATTAGGTGTAGGCACTTTCCCGATCTCATTTGGAAACCCTCATCGTCTCTCCATACGTTGAGAGCTCCGTGGCCATTTTCAATGTGTGCATTTGAGATTATTGGACCATTTACCAAGACTTTTTAAAATATAAATAGACCGGCATTCATCCTCACAGCCACCGAGTACTACACAAAATGGGCCGAAGCCAAGGGATGAAGTGACTTGATTGAAAGGAGAGGAAAGGAATAGCTTGTGTACATATAGATCTATATATATTTTCAAAACTGTCATTTCAAAATGTCCACTTCAACTGCTGTTTCACCTCCCAAAAGCAAAGTTGGCTTGACTAGCGCGGCGCAAATGAGAGGAAGCAGAATTTTCTCCTTCCGGTCGATAATAAGGGTGATTTCATCATTTGAAACAGTTCTACCCTTTTGACCTAGTCGATGTATGATAAGTCCGTCTCTTAACACTTCTTTGACAGAATCGAGATCGAGTTCTGGAGAGATATCCTCAACCGAAAAGGGGTTTTGATTGGGAGCCAGCGGCGGGGCCTCTCGCGAGAGCAATGGATTTGGAACCTGCGGTAACACCTCTTGTGCAGCATTGTTAATTGGCATGTATATCATGAATTCCTACGTAGATTTACCCACTTTATCGATCCAGTGGTTCAATGGGTGGTTCAACCGGTTGACTCACAAATCGAAAACCAAACCAGTTCTTTGACAGGTCCACATTTGGAAAAATTGTTTGACACGTTTATAAAACCCGATAATGATACGTGGCCATAAATTGCCAGCTCTAATAACAATGAGTTTGTGATGACGTGGAGCTGTAAGTGGCACAAATGATGTGGTGGTCACTTGATACTGACGTCATCTTTCAGCCGCATGTGCCAGCGATCCGAGTCTCTGTTTCCAGTGTTCAATTCGGAGGACAATTACTTGTCCGATGGATGGTTCGTTGAGTGACAAACATGGAAGGCAAAGATTTGGACGAGTTGCGTCGTCTCCGCACGTGAGGTTTCCGTCCATCATGAGTCGAGTCGCATTAGGCATCGATTCAACAACGTGATTCTAGGATTCAAATCCTTTCTTAGTGAATTGTAGCAAAAACTATCTAAGTAGGTGATGACGAATTTTGGTTGAAGGGTTACGTCAACAGGAGATAGATAAACTAAAGGCCTTTTGTATATAACCTAAACTAATGTAGTATGAATACACGATTTTATGATTCTAGATATAATCAGACTATGCAGAACATACACGCTATATTCTGCATGTATGAAAGATTTAGTATTTGTGGATGATTTGCATTACAAGTTGTAACATTGTTTCATATGCTGTTAAAAGGTCATAGTCCAAAGGACATAAAATATATATTAGGTGTAAATTTGGAGGGAGGTTTTCGGCTCGTAATTTTGTCGCATATTTAGATATTTCTTTAATTTAACTTTAGGCTTTTTTTTTCTCTCTTTTTCGACCTTTTGGAGCTCAAAATCAGAACTTGATTAACGTCTAACATCTCAAATTTTTAAAACTAGAATAGGGAAATTCAAAGATGGCATTTTAATTTGGTTTGAAGCAAGAAAAACTTATTGTAAATATCTTAGGTTGTTGTGTGTGAAAATGAGAGGACATGGTCTTCGTCTTCTACGGGTGTTAGATATTTGGATTTGATGGTCTTCGTCCCATAAACAATGGCACGCGGTTAGAAATTGTTCAGGAAATTCTTGTCCATATGTTATTTTTGAAAGACACGGCAAAAAGCAAAAGGTGGTTAATAAGTAAGTGCTAATATTGAAAATGCCAGTTAGACGGCAAGTGATTCTTGTCCATTAAAGCCGCGTTTTAAAATGAAATGATGGAGAAATTCAAGTATGAGGCATAAAATATTTGGAAATTAAAGTGCAAGGGAAAAGTGGACTCTGAGGAAGATGCTATGAAAATGAATTAAACGAACTTACTGTGAAATTGCATCTCTCTCTCTCTTCCTTTTTTTTTTCCACCTCCTCCACGAGAATTTGCCTCAGTTTTTCTTTTCTTTTGCCCACCATAACTTTCCCTCTGTATTCCTCTTTCTTGGCCACGAAGAAAAGTTTACACCTTTTCTTTTTCGAGCTCACTTTGGCAATGAATAAATAGATGCTGAAAAGTCGCCATCCCACTTGGCCGAGAAACTTCCGCTGTTTTTTATAACCAGATTTTCTTGCTCTGTTTTGGCCGTGAATACCGGTCCATGAATGCCGAGATCGCTCCCTTTGTCAAGATAGAAACTGCACGCTCCTTTCCTTCTTTGATTCTCCTTTGCCTTTTCTTCCAATTTCGACGCGTACAGTTGAACAAGACCTTCCTTCCATCTCATGTGTTCAGACTGGAATTGGCTTCGAAAAATGGGTGTAAACCGATTGAAATCTGAATGGCCGCAGTTTCTTTCCCTTAATTAGGTCGAGTTTGATTAGCTTAGGGCCGGGCTTGCATGGGCTCGATTTTGGAATCTCAAGTGAGTTTAAGACTCTTTCGCATATTGGGCGAACTATTGAGCCAATCCCAAACAAACTCATAGCCAGATCCATGTTTTGTTAATTGCGAATGCATTATGCCCAACATTTAAATTTCCCTTTATCTAAATGCGAAGAAATACAGTAACAGCTGTAAATGCAAGACTATGCAAGATCGGTAATTTGGTTTGGGATCAAATTCTATCGAGTTTGAGCCTAGTTTTCTTATTTAATGAATGAGAAGTCTTGAAAAAAAATTTAGGTGTCAGATTCAGATCGACAATAGTAGCTAGAGCTTGAAGAAAGTAAAGAACAACCAATTGTTCTTAATAGGCAATAGATGAGAAAGTGATGTTAACACAGATTCCATCCTTGTAATAACTAAACTAAAGATGATATTGAACATTTTAAAATATTATAGGAACATAATCAATAGAATGGTAAGGAATCACAACATACATTAAACAAATTTAGTGATTTAATTGAATCAATTGTTCGATTAAGTATGACATGGACGTATTTACACAAAATTTCAAGGATCATCCATTTCATTATAAAAATAAATCTCGAGAACAATTTTACTTGTTTTCATATGAAATGTGGAAAGTAAATTTCCTTTTACTTGCTTGAATCTATATGTACTAAAATGATCAGATGGTCAATGGTAAAATGATGATGTAGCATGCTTGGGAATTTAGTTCGATCAAGTTAGTTGGCGTTGTTAGGTACTAAAAATTCATCTTTTTCTATCAATTTTAATAATTTATTCACTATTAAAAAGCCACTTCTCACTCTTCTCTTTGTTCGTGAATTCGAAAGCAAATTTAAATAGTTATCCTTGAAGTCCATTGTGAAAAAGGCAATTCTCACCACCATAATTCATTCATTTGAAAGGACTATAATTTGATATGTAAGACCAAATCCTTTCAATATTATTATTATTATTATTATTATTATTATTATTATTATTATTATTATTATTATGATCATCATCATCATCATCATCATCATCATTATCGTGATCATCATCATCATCATCATCATCATCATCATCATCATCATCATCATTGTGATCATCATCATCATTATCATGATCATCATTATCGTGATCATCATCATCATCATCATCATCATCATTATTATCATGATCATTATCATGATCATCATTATTATTATCATTATTATTATCATTACTATTATCATTACTATTATCATTATCATTATCATTATCATTATCATTATCATTATCATTACTATTATCATTACTATTATCATTACTATTATCATTACTATTATCATTATTATTATCATTATTATCATCATTATTATCATCATTATTATCATCATTATTATCATCATTATTATCATCATTATTATTATCATTATTATTATCATTATTATTATTATTATTATTATTATTATTATTATTATTATTATTATTATTATTATTATTATTATTATTATTATTATTATTATTATTATTATTATTATTATTATTATTATTATTATTATTATTATTATTATTATTATTATCATTACTATCATTATTATGATTATTATTATTATTATTATTATTATTATTATTATTATTATTATTATTATTATTATTATCATTATTATCATTATTATCATTATTATTATTATTATTATTATTATTATTATTATTATTATTATCATTATTATCATTATTATCATTATTATTATTATTATTATTATTATTATTATTATCATTATTATCATTATTATCATTATTATTATTATTATTATTATTATTATTATTATTATTATTATTATTATACGACAATTGATGAAATGTTCATTTTGTTTGAGTTATAACATTTGTCTCACTGGTAATACCACAACCATTTCCTGATTTGCAGTGTTCGCAATTAGTGCATGCACATATCTTAAAATTCATTTATTGATTTCTTAAGTATTGCTAATAACATCTACGAAGATATGCAAGACCAATTCCTTTTCAAGATTTTTCTCCCACATTTTTTGGAATGGTAAATTTATGTGAATTCAGAATATTAATTACGTAACCTCAATTTTCTATTAAATATATTATATAGTTACGCCAATATGATAAATTAGAGATGCTCATCGCATCAAGGTCCTTTCTTTCCATTGAGTAATTTATCTATTGCTTTAATTTTTTAGTGTTAAATTCTTATTTGCGTAGCCGCATTATCACTCATCATATGTTAATGGCTTAAGGTTAAAATTGATGCTTGCACAACCTTTTTGAACTAAAGAGAAAATATATTAAAAAGGCGCTAGATTCATCTTAAGTAATCAAGTCCCTGTATACGTAATAATTTGGTTTGCAAAAATAAAATTTGTTGCTGTGTTTTACTTGGGTTATCAACCCATAATAGATTAGTGACAACTCTTAGAATTGATTCGCATGTCTAAATGATTTAAATAGAATCCAAAAATTGCGATTGGTATTGATTTTTGGAGAGTCTGCATTGAGGGATGGCACTATTGACACGTCTCTATTATGATTAACCGTTTGTCCTCACTTAGTATTACATTAGCTTTCTCTTGGTAGTTCACCTTAAGAAAGGTCGTGACACCAATGAATACACATCACCACGGCCATCCTCTCAATTGATGATAATTTAAGATTGGTTGTTCCAATCGTATATTTCGAACTCGGCATGGGTCAATCCTTTGAATGTCTCATCTTAAAGATGAAGAATTACTATTGTACATTTTCTCTTCTCTACAAACGTATATGTAGAATAGTGTACATTAGTCGAATTAAAATGTAGATAAATAGGCCTTTCAAATACTCAAATGTCAGTTAATCAATTCATTGATTTTTTTGACCAAAAAGAAAATCATTGATTTCGACCATGAAGTACACTATAAATCATCATCCAAATGTCTCCAAAAGTTATTCTCTTTCTTATTTTATAGGGATTGTGGTCGTACATTTGAGCACTAATTTTCGTAGCACCAGTTAGACATAGATCACTTATTTATAACAGAATCATGACATAGACACCTTGAAGTTGGATTGGGGGATAAAAGAAGTTGTCCCAATTTACTTCGACATACCGATGGATTCAAGCTTTTGAAAATAATGAGGTTTACATCGGAGATCCATCACACAGACTTCTCTAATGTAGCATGGTTAGCCCCCGATCCTGTATCAAATGGAACAGCTCTACACATTTCCAAGAAAATCGGTTTTCTAGACAAAACAAGGTTTCCATTGTCTGCCGACGCGCTGCATTTGCAGTTTATTGCTAAGATGGGGGTGGTGGTAGGAAGGTGGATTGGTGGTTGTGCGTGGCAAAATCTGTGCTTGTTGGAGGCGAACAGCATAAGCCATTGCCGTGACTGATGAGAAGCAAAAATGGAAAGTGCGCGTATAGGTTTAAGTGCGACCGGAACGAAAGTTTTTGCGTCTAGAAAATATTTAAGCCTTTGCGCCCCAATTTTATTTAATTTTTTTGTTAATCGTTATCTGCAGCACAAAATTAAATGATCATAAACTTTGACCTAATTTATAATATTCAGTAGATTTTAATTTGTTCAATATATGTTGTCCCTGGAGTTTAATTTGTTCAACATTTTCATTTATTCAATTATTAGGAATGAGAAGTTATTACTAGTATCATTCAACCTCGAGCCTGTGAATTTAGTTTTTAAGTTTATGTCCGAAAGTTTATCACTAGCAACAGCCGCGCGTGACGCCCACGCTTCAGCCCGGGAGGGAAGCGGAAGAGCTCGAAGCCATTCAATTCATCCCAAGCAGCTTCCATTTCATCCCTCAATTTTCACTGCAAAAGGTAGTTTCAGTTCGACCTCCGTCTCCTTTCAAACCCATCATTTTCCATATGTTGTTCATCTTCATCAAGTCTCGTCCACTGATTTCGATAGGGACTGGCGAAGCTACTGGCGGACAATGCCCCGACCGCCATGAAGGAGCAGAAGCTCGAGAGCTACTTCGGCCGGAGGATCGCCGTCGATGCCAGCATGAGCATCTATCAGTTCCTCGTTAAGTTGCTTCTTTATGGATCGATGCCTGCGATTGCGCGTTTCGGTTTGTCGGTTGGGATTTGGATTTTGAGTGTTGGGGTTTTTTTGGTTCTTTTGATTGGTGGATTAGGTTGTGGTTGGGAGGAAGGGGACTCAGATGCTCACCAACGAGGCTGGTGAAGTCACCAGGTACACTGGCATTGTAATGCTCCATGGAAATGAAAATCCACTTTGCTCGAGTTTCGTATAGTTTATGGCTGAATTGTTGACTAGCCTTCTGTTTTGATGCTTCAGATGTTATCTCTTGGACTCGGTTTTATGTATATGAGATCGACGCCTGTTGAATTATTTTGTTCTCGCGATGTGATCTTTATGCTCGGAAAGTGTTGACTTTGAGCTGCTTTTTAATTTGTCATCATCTGCACGGCATGTTTTACCGGACGATTAGGCTGTTAGAAGTTGGGATAAAGCCAGTGTAAACTTTTCTTCTTTACCTCCCTTGTTTTCATTGGGATGGAATGTTAGAAGAATGAAGCTCGTGCTTCTCTGAATTATGCTTTACTGTTGTCACAATAGCTACGTAGTTGATGGTCGACCTCCTGATTTGAAGAAGCTAGAGCTTGCAAAACGGTACTTTACTATTATGCAGCTTTGTCTTTTTTTTTTTTTTTTTGGGAATCATGTATGAATACATTTAGTTACCTTAAATGAGTCCCTGAGCAGTTTTTCGAAGAGGGCAGATGCCTCTGAGGAGTTGGCAGTAGCCATTGCAGTATATGCATCTCTCTCTCTCTCTCTCTCTCTCTCTCTCTCTCTCTCTCTCTCTCTCTCGCGCACGCGCTTGTGCATTTAATCACCCAGAAACAGAGTACAAAAATGCTTAGTGAGCTCTGTATTTATTGGGTCTGCAGAGAAATTCAGTAAAAGAACTGTGAAGGTTGGTCTCGTTTTGGTTTCCTTACGGCGTGATATTTTTGTCTTATTCGATGTGGAGTTTGATTTTGTCTCTGTTTTCCGAGAAAAACCTATCGATGTAGCTAACTGGATGTGTCTGCACTTGTGGTGCGTGTCTTTGATACTCTTGCAGGTGACACAATAGCACAATGAAGACTGCAAAAGACTATTAAGGCTTATTGGTGTCCCAGTAGTTGAGGTTACTATTCTGTCTGGAAAGTTTGTTCTTTTTTATGTCTAACAAAAAGTTTAGATGCCAAATTCAGTTTTTGTACTTTAGGCTCCTTCAGAAGCAGAGGCACAATTTGCTGCACTTTGCAAAGCTGGAAAGGCAAGTATCTTCCCATTTAATCGTCTTCTGATTTAGAATTGTTCATTGTTTTCCCATGATAACCAATCATTTAACACTATATAAACATGATTTAATTTCCTTTTTGACTCACACATATTCTTGTTCACTTGTCTAATGTCTTCTTCTGTGTAGTCATTTACATTTGGTATGTTCTTTAGTAAGCCATCTCTGTCCAAGGAATTTTCGCTGACTTTGAATTCCTATCATTGCTTAATTGTTGTGAGGTAACCAAAATTCATCTACCATGAATGGTGCTTTAGCTGTAATATTTGTTTTTCAGGTTTATGCCATTGCTTCTGAAGACATGGATTCCCTTACTTTTGGAGCTCCTATATTTCTTTGGCATTTAATGGACCCCAGCTCAAGAAAAGTTCCAGTCATGGAATTTGAAATTTCCAAGGTACTTAGAAAAGTTTGTTCATTGTGATTGCTTAAATTTTTTTCTCACTTTCCTGACCTTTAGATCTTGGAGGAGATGAATCTGGATATGGATCAATTCATTGACCTGTGCATTCTCTCTGGATGTGATTATTGTGAAAGCATTCGAGGTAGACGTGATATTGTTGCAGTGCTCTGTTAATTGTTTTACGCTATCGCATATTTCCCTCTTGTATTTTTTGGCTTGATGATTTCGTTGGCTTTACTTTGGAATGACTTTATCACGTATTGGAGGGCTGACTGCTCTTAAGCTTATCCGTCAACATGGTTCCATAGAAAACATACTAGAGAAAATAAACATGCAGAGGTGCTTCTTATGCTTTTATCTTGTCCCCTGACTTGTAAGCAAAAGTAGGCAGCAAATTTTCTCACTGTAATTGTCTTGGCTGCTGAATTCCTTGACTTAAAAGAATTATCTCTCAAACTCAGCTGGAATGGAAATATTTGGTCAGCAATTTGAAACTGAAAGATCATTTGCCACCAATAGATTTGGGCTGGCAATCAGTGCATCAGCCGTGCTACTTCATGTGTTGATCTACTGTAATACTTTTATCTATTCTGATGTCTGCTTTGTCTGTTCCTGCATCTCACTTGAACAAAATCATATCGTTTCTCTATCCTTAAGACCCAGAGGTTCTTTGCATTACTTGGAAGTCTTTATTCAGTTCGGTTATCCTTCTTAAGGAAATGTTTGCTTGTTTTTTGAATAGGTATCAGATACCAGATGATTGGCCCTACAGTGAAGCTCGACTGCTTTTCAAGGAACCAATAGTTTCTAAGGAAGAACAACCTGAGATAAAATGGACTGCTCCAAATGAGGAGGTGGGCCATTTTCACACTGGGATTTATTTGCAACATCTTTTTTTTTTTTTTTTTTTTTTTTTTTTTGTCAAGTTATTTGCAACATTTCACTTTTTGAATTTTTGACTCGTTTCCTAACTGATTGTTATTTCCCTTTCAAGGGCTTAATTTCTTTTCTCGTGAATGAGAATGGGTTCAACATTGATAGAGTGACGAAGGTATGGCTTTTATCTTCAGTAATGTGTTGGTCAGTTGCCTACTCGAGGAATTTGCTTCTTTTCCTCTGAAGGAGAGACCATACATGTTTTCAATGTCGTTTTACCATGTGTATCAGACAATAGAGAAGATTAAGGCAGCTAAGGATGAGTCATCACAAGGCCGGTAACTAAAGCTTGAATAAATGAAAGTGAAGATGCATCTTCTCTTATCCCATGACTCCTTTCATTTATTCTCTACAGATTAGAATCCTTCTTTAAGCCAGCTCAGAATCTGTCTATACCTGCTAAGAGGAAGGCATGTCATCTTGACATCTTTGAGGACCGAGCACCTGGAATTTTCCTTCTTTTAGTGTATGCGAAGGTGTAATATCACACATTGCTCTAGCGAAGAGATGTCTTGAGATGCTTCTTATGATGGATGAATAGTTATCTCTTTAACTCACTTCGTAAGCCATCGATTGCCCTAATGGTACGTAAATTTTCAGATCTTTGTGATCATTTTTAAACTTTTGGTGATAGTGTTGTAAGTCAAAGGTAGTATGTTGACATGCCCCTGTTGCTTATGCCTGATTACTCTAATATAACTTTACTGATGTGCTAATGGTGTTGCATCACCCTATTCATGAATTCAATTAGATAAACAAAAGCACCAGCATGCTTATACGGATCTGTTAAGAGTTTCGGCCTGATAAACTACCGTAATTGCACTGGATGACAGGGAAGCAAATGCACACTTCAATCCCCCAATCTGGCGATCAAGCCTAAGACATTCTCTACACAAGTCTCTGTAAATCCCCAGCCCAGGTTCCGTGGCAGCTTTGAAATGCCAACCATGGTCCTGGGTTTGAGGAACTTCAAACAACCATTGAGAATTGTCTGCCTCCCGACATGGATCTAAATGATGGTGAATGTAAGAACCCTATTCACTGAGCGAGTCCTGACTTGTAGATGCCATTTTTGCCAGTAGTTGGAAGCAAGTTGATGCTTTCCTTTCCTTAAAAATGGGTCATGTCTTATGGTACTGCAATTTTGGGAGAGAGTTGTGTAAATTTTAATTGGAAGGATGAAGTTTGCCTTCTATGCTAGATCGAGAGGGGTACTTCTTTTAGGGCTGACTGCATATTAGTGTTCCTTTTACAGTGCATGTATATCTGCTATCCTAAAATACCATTTCTTCCTTGGATTGTACATTTAATGGACGTATATATCACTTATACTAATTGTATGTTATTGTCATCCATGCACCAGGACATCCCTATGTTTGGTCGTCCTTATTTCTAATCGGGATAGGATTGGATAGGATGGGATATAAAATCCTGATATTTTTTTATATCCTGTCCATTGTTTGATACGTCGTAATATTAAAGTCGGATATATTCACATCATATTATATACATTTTTTTGATATAAATGATATATCATTATAAAGAAACATAAATTTTCATAAACGGAGATAATGAAAATTTGTTGTAACACTATTCCTTAATTTATTTTTAATTTATTTTTCCTCTTTTTTTATAGTATTTTCTTTATTATTTCTTTTTTCCCCTTTCACCATTCTTAATAAAATTTTCTCAGATAGTAAATTGTACTAACATAACTAAAATACAAAAATACCTAAAATATAATAAATATAAATATTTAATTTATAGATTGAATGTTTATTATGAGATAGAATTAAAGTTGAATATATAAATTGAAATAAGATTAATTAAAAATAAATTTCTCCTTTTTATTTTAAATTTTTTAAATTAGAATTCAAATATTATTTATATTGAAATGTAATTTCAATTTTGTTAATTTAATAAGTTTATTATTCGAAAAAAATAACTTTCCTATTATGGACATTAGAAATCTCATTTACCTTTATCTCACTTCTCCCATGGGATAATTTTATCCTATCTATATCCTCCTTATATCCAACTTTATCATATTCTGAGCGAACACTAAACATAGGATATGATAAATCATATCATATCTCAAATTTTATCTCAATTGCCAAATGCAACCTAAGAATATTACCTCCAGGGCCGGTGGTGGTAAGAAGAAAAATAGTTTAGTCAGCATGTAACAGATCATGGAACACCAAAACCATTGACTTCTAAAACACATTGAGGATGTAATAGACATACTTTTCAAATCTATTTCTTTTCCTACTTATGCACTTCAAATTTATTAAGAGTATTTTTTCATGTGTTTCTTTGTGAATATTTATTTTTTTATTTACGAATTTTTCCATTTCTATTATTCTAACTCGCTAGATATATATTCTCTACGAAATCCACCTTTTGATTCCTTGATATGAATCAATAGAAGAAATTTGTTTATTTGAAAACATTTTATTGTTTTATATTTCAGAGACATTTTAAATCAAATATCCGTGTAACCTTAAAGTCGAACTTTTTAGAGTTATTTGTACATATTTACGTGCTAGTTTGATATAACAACCTGAATACTATCGTTTAGTAGCAAAACATAATTAGGTCATTCATTGTACTTTTATGTAAAGAATATATAAATGGATAAGCAATGTCATTTACAAATGTATCTCAAGATATATTCTCTTTATTTTTTTCTTAATTTTAATTTTATAATAGTAAAAATAATAATTATAATAGATGACAGACCGTGTAGGTTTCACCTTGACAGTAAAGGAAATTTCCAAGGATTTTTATTAGGTCAACTAACAATGTGAAACCTTACCAATGATATGATTTCAATTTACTTATATACATCATACAAATACAAACAAAATAAATCCCTAACTAAGATAGGATTCTAGTTTACTTACATATACCATACATACAAATAATATAACATAACCAATCAATGGTAGGATTTGAGGTTCTTATATACGTTGTGCATACTAAAAAACAATTTACCTAATTAATGATAGGATTGCACTTTACTTACATACATTACAAGTTAATAGCATGTATGAACCTATACGAATTAGTTCGTATGTAGGTTCACATATCATTCTTTCAAAACCCCATAAGCTCCTAAACTCCTCCATATGCATATCCATTTTAAGCTTGTTTCATCTTTCCAACCTCTCATTTTTGCATCCTAATTTTGCCATTCTCTCTCCCCTAATGGTGGTTCCATATGTTTTTATGGTATGACTTCAGGTTTGGGTGCTCTTCCCATCGCCTTCCTCTTGAGATAGAAGTTGATGAGCTCTGCATTGGTTGGGTCGACTAGAAAGCTGCGGAGAAGAGCTTCTAATTTTGTTGCGAAACCCGAATATTCCCATGCTGTAATCCCATGAAGAGTTTCTTCAGAGACTACAATCAACAACCTGCATAGCATCATGCAAACAACTCAGACGCGCCAAGACCACCTCAGTGTCATTCAAACAATTCAACCTCTCAAACACCAACCGAGCAACAACAGAGTAAACCATAACAAAGGTAGTAACATCAAACATCAACTCCACATTTGATGCAATTTACTTTGATGTTGCTGAGTTGGTGTTTGAGGGGTTGAATTGTTTGAATGATGCTGAGGTGGTTTTGGCAATGCCGAATTGTCTGCGTGATGCCGTGCAGATTTTTTAATTGTTGTCTCTGAAGAAACTCGTCAGGGGATAACAGCACAAGACAACAGTCGTATTTCACGATGACATTAAAAGATATTCGTAACCGGTTTCTTGCTACGTTTTCATGCACGCGGACAGTTCATGCAAGGAAGGAATGAATACAAGTTATGTCTGTATGAGACTGACATTGCAAGCTTCCACACCTGCTTCATTCTTTATTGGTGGGGCTGATTGTCTAGTTGCCCTTTTTATTCTCTCTTATTTGTGGAGACTGTATCAGTGTGTGTAGCCTAATTCTTGAGATCTCTTCCTCCTCGTCAGCCTAAGTTGATGTTTTGGCATATTTTGAGCGTTGCCTTCAGCTTCATTTTTTTCGGTCGTTGGAAGCCTAATCCGCACCAGAAGACAAATAATTTGGCTCTGCCTCCACGTCCTTGCAGTGCTCCTCACAGTCTCTCGTCTCCGAGAAGCTTGCACTGCTCTGCAACGTATGGAGTCGTTAAGTCACTGGGACGAAGTCATTCTTGGTTGAGATCATATGCCGAGCTTTGCAATGTACTACTTTCTATATACCTTATCTTCATAGAGAAGTTATTAGGCGGTTCCGCTCCACCACGTGAGCACAGTCCCTCTCCACCCGGTGAGTAACGCTTGGAGCCACGTCAACGGGTGGTCCTACTGGGAAAGATCTTAAAATTCTCTATATTGCGAATTGTTAGGTCTACCTCTTGTGAGGAACGAAGAAACTCTCTCTCTCTCTCTCTCTCTCTCTCTCTCTCTCTTCTTTTCAAAATTCACTCTCGCCTTTGCTCCCAATCTGCTGCATTCTCCGACGCATCACCTCTGCTATCCCCTCCAGGAGGCCTGTCAGCAGCTCCGATTTGTCGTCTATGTCCAGCAAGCTCAAGTCTGTTGCATTCTCTGGCACATTGCCGCTGCCCTCCGGTGGAGAACAGCATCATGACGATTTGCTATGATCATTCTGTAGTGGATTCTGAACAATATTGTGCTTGTGCTGTTGTAGAAACCGGGAGCAAGCTGTGCACTGTCTGCACCGCCTTATATAGTTTCTTCGGCTCCTCAGGTGCCTTCGTACTTTGCACCTACTCTCGCATCAGCTCCTCCTTATAGTACTCCATTTTCCAAGCAAAACAGTTTTTGAGTTGGTTTGGATATTGGTCCTTGAGTGGCTAGCATTCTTAGTTGTGTTTTCAGACTAAAAAATGGGCAGATACGATCTGTAGAATCTATTCCTCTTTTCTTACGCATGTAGAATTATGTATCAGGTTCAAAAGCAACATACAAGAATGTCAGAAGATGGAGTACATAAGATGACCTTTGTGTAAGAACAGTGATGTGATTTCTCTAATTCACTTATTTTCCAACAATATAATGTGAGTTCTTGGCATTACTGTTCACACGTTTTGTTTCATAGACGATACAGGCAGCCAATTACGTAGCCTCCTGCTTAGGCAGAAGACGTGCGGTATGGTATGACTCGAAACATAAATTTAAAAAAAATAAAATAAAAATGTTGATCTGAGTGACATTTTTCCCTGGATAAATGTAAAACATAGGAGGGAAATGATGAAGATGGTCCAATGACAGCTTACCGGGTTCTTCTATCTCATTCTTCCATATGAGTGGTGATGCATAGGATGGATTTTCTAGCAGATTCTCCTCTCCTCCGTTATTCCTTTATACATGTATAACATATATACCCAACAGATACCCCCAATCTATCTCTGTGGCATCAAGTTGTAAAGTAGGATAATTGTTACTTAGAATTTGCATTACTACCCTCTAGAAAGAAAGATTTTGATTGCCTTTATCAAAGTGCCCGTTTGTCCTTAGATTCCAGATATGCCAGAGAAGCACGGTTGATATTACATTGTCCAAATGAAGGATTACTACCCTCTAGAAAAGTTAAAGATAGTCCAATGACAACTTTCCGGGTTCTTCCATCCCAGTCTTTCTTCCATACAGGTTGTGATGCAAATTATGGATTTTCTAGCAGATTCTCCTCTCCTCCGCTATTTCTTTATACTCTCTGTGGCATCAAATTATGAAGTAGGACAACTGTCACTTATCATTTGCATTACTATCCTGTAGAAATAAAGGTTTTGATTGTCTAAATCAAAGCACCTACTTTTTCTCTGATTCCACATATGCCAGAGAAGCACGCTTGATATTACATTACGCAAATGCAGTGGTAAATACCAATTTCATTTGGTATAGAATATCATCATCACCATTTTCCATGATCATTCTGTTGTGTATTCTGAACAATATTGTACCTGTGCTATTGTAGAAACCAGGAGCAAGCTGTGCACTATCTGCACCGCCATATGTAGCTTCTTCAGCTCGCTAGCTACCTTCATACTCTGCAACTCCTCCCGCAGCAGTCCTACTTACGGTGCACTCACGACAGCATACGTTGTGACAGCTCCTGCATACCCGTCGTATCCACCATATCCAGTGACGTACCCACCTGTGTCCATCTCCACCACCTCCCAGCCCTCCTGATATGCACCGAATTTCAACAGATGTGCATGAATTACCTCATTACTAGGTTGATTCTATGCTGTTCATTGCCGAGTGTCATTACTAGTTGTTCATTTCTCGGGTCCTTATTCGGGGCATTGTCATCCACGATCTTGCTGAGAGAGAGCTTCTACTAGAAGAAATGTCAAAGGTTCCGCAGGAAGCTGCTGTTGTATAGTCACGTAATAATGTTGTCGAACACCGGAAGTTCTCTTCCTTAAACCTTATCGTTGCTTGTCAAGAAGTGTTCGCACAGAAAATTACCGTCGCACATCTTATGCCAGTTCCATTTTTTTTTTATAAGGAACAAAGTCTGCATACAATCTAAATATCTAGCTAGTTAAAGAGGGAAAACGAATTTTATTTGCAAATGGCTATCATAAGCAGTAGGTGTAAGAGCACAGTTACGTTGTGCATATTTTGCGAATGATCAGGTGCAAACTGCTTAATCTTTAAGTCATCTGTAAATGAAAATCTATTTTGCAGTTCATTTGCATTGATCGCCTCGGCTTCAGCTGGAATTGATCTCTCAAATCACGTTGTGTGCCATATCCTACATTTTAAAGCAGAAGCTAAAGGTAACTACCAAGATAGTTACAACACCATGGAAGAGAGAATTTGCATGACAGGCTTTCTCTTCATAAGTCACTATAACCAATTTTGGTGGGCCTCGTCAAGTATATATCGCAGGAGTTCAATCCCCAGCAGCTCTTCAGTAAGGGAAAAGAAAAAAAAACAAGAGAAACAATCTAGGCGAATCTAATTTTAAAAGCCAAAAATTACTTATGTGAACATAACAGTAGCCTCTGCTTTAGAAATACTACATATTCAAATGATTGCTAAAGTTCCTAATTCTCTGCAAAACGCGTCCATCCCATCAAGTAAATTTGAATTCCAAGGAGAATGTGCATGCAATGCTTTTCTCACTTGGCCCTTTTGATGACTTCTACTCCCCTAGAACAAAAAAGAAATATTGTTAGCACCTAGCATTCTCACATGCAAAGTCATGAAAAAGACAAACAAATCTTCAATTGACATCTCTATGGTAACCAATCAGGGACAAGTCAATCTCCCGTGATGATGATAATGATGATCGTAGATAAAATAGTCGTCATCAAATTAATTCCCCTAAAAAAGAGCAAAACTCACTTGGAGAAGTTATTTGATAGGCATTCATCCTATAGGTGATCCTTTTTTACCAACCAATCTCAAAGGCAGATATGGATTGTATACACTCCTGCAGGTAATCTTCGAGTTTCAAACCCTTGACAAGAATAATTTCCTACAGCTTTCCTAACGTGTCAGCTTCTTGAGCCTAGACTTCATAATGCAACGATGTGAAATCTGGGCAAAATCACCAACACTAGTTAAGTCTGAGATGTCAATTCAGCAATGAAATGTTCATTCTTAACTTTGATGAGGAAATTTGTCATACGTCAAATCAATTTCTTCCCCAGCTTTCAAGGAAGATAAGGTGGGATGGAATCAAATCATAATATGCAACAACAAATAGGTAATCAATTTATGCATTGAATAGCACAAACTGGTCATGCAAGATGGCATCTCAATCTACAAGTTGCAGAACGAGAAAGAAATTAGATGATCAAGTGGCACTATTTCTCAAGGGTAGGCTTAGAAAAAAATGAACCTGCGTAGTGTTCAAAAGCCTAACAGCAATATATGCTTGAACATTGTCTTACACACGCATGTCTTTAGAGATCAACAGAATATCATGTGTTCATGTTGACAGTTATAACAGCATTGTACTGCAACTATTGTGTCATTAGGGAGAAATCAAACATGATGAAAGCATGCATTTCTTGCCATGCCTAAGAAAAATAACATTTGCTTGTCGTGAAGCTGCAAGTAAACATTTGTGGTAATAGAAAAGGTGGCTGCCTAACAGAAAAATATATCCTAGCATGGTTTCTAGTAACAATTGAGAAACATCATGAAGTACACTACAAATCAGTGAGTCTGGTTAAAAGGTGAAGATAAGATGACAATGAAGCAAACCAGCATCACCTAAGAAAAAAAAAAGGTTCTTACTGAGATTTCATTAGAATAGCAAAGAGGGATGAATCCTACCAACAAGTTTAATGTTTGTGTTCTCTACCAAGCGTTTTGCTCCGTCTCTCATGAGTCCCACATAGCTAGTGTCGAACTCTTTTTTGCACATAAGCCATCTAAGAACGAAGCAAAGCACAAATCAAATTTGTCCCTCTGATCATAGCACTCACCAATACCACAGTTTATTAAGATACTCAGATCAGTGCTCCAACAATTTGGAAATCCCACATTAGTTCAGCTGACCGTGACCCACAAAAGTATTTTAGGAACATAAGTTTAACTGGCAGTATCAAGGGTTCTGAACAACACCCGTCTCACACCCTTGGGAATATGTAAAAACTCCATTACTTCAAGTGCAAGAAGTAGTCTATATCGTTCTTACAGAATTGGTTCAACATATCACTATGTTTAAATCTCAAAAGTGGTTGTATCAAATGTTAGTAAGTGCCTAATGATATTCTTGAAAAAAGAAGAAGGAAAAAGCCAAGGCCTTGTTCTCACTAACAAGACGAGTAATATACTTGTTCCATTGCAAAATTAACAATATCATAATCTAGCTAGAAGAACGAGCGTAATGCCAGCAATGGTCACTATTGGGAGAACTAAATTGTGCTAGATTTTTACTTCCTGACGAAATAAATACACTCAATAGTAGCAAATAGCTCATATTTCACCAGTATACAAGATATATGATATCCATAGATGGCAAAACAATATATCGGTGGCAAATATGACATGGCAATCCCTAACACTAAAATTGATATGGAAAATGTAGCCAGTACTATGAAGCACCCAAGTTTCCAGCAGATCATTCAAGCAATCAAACCTACTTAACAATAATAATAACGATGACCACCACCACCACCACCACAACAACAACAAATGGCAGTCGACATGTAATTTCAAAAGCAAAGTTAGAACCTAGTCGAGTTATTACTGCATGTGATTGAATTAGAAAAATCACACCACTATTCTTAAACAAAGGTCATCATATGTATTCCATTATCTGAAAATTTTATATTTTTTGTATTTTACTTTTGAACCTGATAAATAATTTTACATACTTAAGAAAAGAGGAATGGATTCAATGGATTGTACCTGCCTGTTTTATAGTCTGAAGAGGCCACACCGTATTATTGAAGCTCTAAAAAAGAACCTTATGGAGCTGAACTCTTGAGACCATGGAAAAGACAATTAAGATAAGAACGCTAACCACTCAAGGACCAAAATCTAAAACAACTCAACAATAGTTTTGTTAGCAAAATAAATTCAAGGTAGGAAGCAATTACTTTTCACTACAGATGAAATTGTCGAAAGTGAGGATATTGCTGTTCCACACCACAAAATTCAACTCCCTAAGCCCTTCAATGAGTGTGAACAGAAACTTCTATTGAAATGTGGGGTTTTTACCACGGTCTACACACCAAATCAAATCAAAACTAAGGTGCTAGTCGCTCAGTTTTCCCAATTAGCTCAACACCATAAACTTCAACCATCAGACTCCTATAACAAAACTCCATATCCAGATCTGAACAGGGAAAGAGGTAATTGAGCAAACACTTGGTGCGCAATTTAGAATTACCAGTGCAAGTTATGGTGTGAAAGGTGGTGCTACCATATTCCAGCTGCTGGTGGGGCTCCTAGAGGCGGAGGCAGAGGCGGAAGCGGAGGAGAAAGCGGAGGCGGAGGCAGAGGCAGAACCAACACATCGAAGAATGCAACGGCTCTTAGCTCGCCGGACGCGGACGACGAATTGAAGCCGCCAATGGGACTCATGGGGAGTTAGAGGCAACGTCTAAGGTGTCACTTCAAACTGCTCATCATTATCACTTTGTGAGCCGGGGTCAGGTTAGTCAAGCCAAAGGTCTCTTCAGCATTATAGGAATCGGAGACGGGGTAAGGCGAGCCGAAGAATACATTAGCTTTGCGGTTGTCGGGGACAGACGACAAATCTAAGCCGCCGACGTTGCAGATGTCACCCCCAAACTCTCCATTCCAATAATTCCAATAGATTTCCTGCTTATTTAGGCTCCAATTACCTCCTACGTCGAGCTTCGGTAGCTTTTTCAATTTCGATAGGTCTGACATCCTCTTCAACCAAAAGCAATGCTTGACTGTTAGAGAGCAAAGGGATCCCAATTCTTCAAGGCCACAAATCTCGACTATTGGATCGCAATATGTCAATTCTACCTCTTCTAGATTCTTCATGCGCGACAGATCAAGTACTTCTGGAAGTAACGTACAATTATCCATCTCTAATGTTCTCAATCTTTTCATTTCCAGTTGCAACGGTGCGTCCACTTCTCTAAACTTACAGTAATCCATACGGAGGTATTCCGACTCCGCATCAAATATCCTGGATAATTCTAGCGAACATACATCGAATGTCAAGAATGACAAGTCTTTCAAATTGGAAAAATCTGGTGATCGTGTGGTTACCAGACTATGAAGGTTTAACTGTCTTAAACTAGAGGGGAGCTGGGGGAGGAATTGCACATTTTTGCAACACAATTCTAGTGTTTTAAGCTGAGATAGGCTACCGATGTTAGTGGGAAGAGTAATGACAGGTGTTTCCTGTTGAGATGGGGCACCTATTTCAACCCAGGGGCAAAAGGAATATTCACGGCCCCATGCCAGAAAAGACAAACTTGGGGGAAGCTCCGGCAATTGTTTAAGCTCGGCACAATTTTCTAGCTCAAGTGTTTGGAGATTAGAGAGGTGACTCACCGTGGCGGGTAATCCGCATATAGGTGTGCTCGACAAGTCTAGGATCCTCAAACGGGACAGTCTTCCAATTTCTTTAGGGATTTCGCCGGTCAAGTCCTGACATCTGCGGGCATTTAACTCTTCGAGCTTCTCTAGCAGCCCAATTGCTCTTGGTAATTCTGTTATCCCTCTTATCCGGCACATCCTTAGTACTTTCAGTTGCTTTAGATTGCCAATTGAATCAGGTAGGCGACCAATACTTGTCGATGATAGATCCAACTCAACTAATGATTGTAATTTTCCAACTGAATCTGGAAGTTCCTCTATGTATTGACACCCAGATAAATTCAACCGCATAAGTTTCACCAGCCCTCCAATTGAGTATGGCAATTTTAAGGATGGCTCTTTGCTAATCTCTGGCAATCGATATTCTTTTACGGGAGATATAACAAAATCTATCAAAGCTTGTAGACATCCTATTTCTTCGGGCAACTCTCGAAGAGATTTACATCCATACAAGTTCAAAACAGTAAGGAGCTTTAATTTACCAATGGAATGGTCAATTTCAATTAAGTTGTCACAACCTTCAAGAACCAATCTCTCCAGGTACACCCACGTAGATAAATCAGGTGTTCTCTTTAAGTATTCACAGTAGCTGAGATCTAGTACTTTCAGTTTTCTAGCCTCCTACAAAACAATTTGGTAAAATATATATTAAGAAACAACTTGTAGGGAAAAAAAGACAAAAGAAATGATATATGCTTATGCAGAGAGTGGGATTCATATCATACTCTGATTTGGTCCCAACCAATCCATTCCTCCGAAATATAGCTACTTGAAAGGTTAAGAACAACTAAATTAGCAGGATGAAAGTTTGTTGTCTCAAAGGAATTGCCTTGCCAAGAAAGCCATCTTAAATTAGGGAGAAGATTCTTGAAGTCTCCAACAAGGGACACAAACCTCCCTTCAAAGAACCTCAAGTTTTGTAAATCAGCAAGTTCATCGCGTGTCAGAATCTCTTCTTCACGAAAGCAGAATACTCTACGAGCTCCTAGTGACAATGCTTCTACTTTGCAACTTCTCTGACAGTGGAAACACCAAGAAGTCAACATGTCAAGGTTAATAGCAATTACTTGTTCTTGCAAGTCTACACCAATTCACAGGAAAATAAATTGCCATTCCCTTTTTTACCTCTTTTAGCCGCAGAATACTCAGTCCTTCGTCTTGTTTCCACACTCTGCTACGCTCACCAAGATGTTTGAAATTCTCTTGACGGACGATTGCCCTTCCAAAGTCCCGCACTTGATCATGCATCCAGAGAATTTTGTTGTCTTTGATTTTTATCAAGGACATGAGAATGAGGACATCAATGGCAACGTGTGGGTAAAATGTACAATCATCCCACATATAGAAAGGGTATGTCATATCCTTATTAACGAAAAAACAAGCTATATCCAGAAATATTTCCTTTACTTCATTCTCTAACTCTTTATAAGTTATCATCAATGTATTTTGGACATCCATGTCAGGAGCTTCTTGTAGCTTCTTCAATGTGTCGGTCCACACTCCATCAGGTTTATTGTGAAGGTATGAACCTGTAAGCTCAAGAGCTAAAGGAAGCTTTCCTAAAGTATTGACAATTTTTTGGGAAAGGGAGACATGATGATTTGGTGGAGAGTCACTCTTGAAGGCATGCCTACTAAAAAGCTTGAGAGCATGATTAAATTCCATTTCACATACTTCATAAGTCGAAATGTTTGGGCCTTCGCTTAGGACACTTTTGTTTCTAGTAGTTAAGATGATCCTGCTGCCTAAACCAAACCAACTATCTTTTCCTGCAAAATTATTCAGTTGCTCTTTCTTATTCACGTCATCAAGAATAAGGAGAACTTTTTTATTTTTAAGTGCTCTTTTAATCTCGTTGATCCCATCATTCGTGCAATAAATTTGGGAGGGAGAATGAGCACCAAGGAGCTCAGATAACAATTGTTTTTGCAAATTTACCAAACCATCATTGACTTTTGATGATTCTCGAACATCTGCAAGGAAACAACATCCGTCAAAGCTAGAAGATAGTTTGTTGAAGACGACTTTAGTGAGGGTTGTTTTGCCAACCCCGCCCATTCCATGGATTATGAGAAACCGTACACCATCAGATCCCACATCCAACTTTTGGATTATAGCTTCTACACGATCATCAACTCCGACTAAATGTTCAGTCACATTTTGATATGCAACCTTCAGCTTAACCGAAACCGTTCGAATTACCGAACGAATCAGTTCTCCTTGGCTGCCATAAGGGAACAACTATGTTAGGGATAACTTTAATATTGTAAAACTACTACCAAAGTGACTAAATTGCCTTCACATGTTGAGGAAATAATGCGAAAAAATCTAGACATATATGCGATTCTGATTTTTGCCGATCTCTCTCCACCCCACACAGCTTAAGTCACCATCACCATCGGCCCCTGCCACTGCCATGCCGCCGTTGCCGTCGCTCGCCTCCCTGCACTGTCACCATTGCCTTCCGGTGCCATTGCCCGTTGCGCCACGTTGATCCCCCACCTCGGCCTTGCCTCAATTCTCCACGTCACTGGGCCTTGCGACCGCCGGGGATGGCGTCATTGGCCTCGGGTGACACCAGATTTGGGGTCACCCACGGTCAGCTACGCCGGATATGGGCTCGGTGGCATCAGACCGGATGTCCAGATCCCGGATTCGGCTCGCCACAGTGAGTGAGACAAAGAAGGTGTCGAGGGCGGATGGCTTGGAGCCTTCTGGCGGCTTGGTGTTGGGATGGTGACGAAGAAGTGGTGGCGACTGACGGACGAGCTGCTGCGGTGGCTAGCCAGCAGCTTCGTGGATCTACTCGGAGATCTATCACTATTCGTGGCTATTGTGATAGAGACGAAGAGTGAGAGGAGAGAGAAAATCAGGATGAATAGGGTGCGCTACCACCACAATAGTGCCATTGACCGAAGCTATCACCGCGATAATACCAATAGCAACCACCATTGACCACTGCCAGTGAGAATTCTCTTCTCTCCGCTACTGTGGCCAATAGCAATAGCGGCAGTGGCCGCGACTACTAATTAAACTACGTAAAATCAAGGAGATGAATAAATTATATTTTCTACAATAATACCACAATTAAAAGGAGAAGGGAGGAAAAAGAAAATCTACATATGACAGTTGAAAAGTTTAAGACATTTACCCATTGTCTTTCTTCAAGTTCCACCCCTTTATCCTGCCCACCTCAATAAGAGCATTTTTCCATGATTCTACTGCTTCAGTGCAAAACTTTTTCCGGTGCTTTGAAAGAGCTTTGCTGTATAGTTTAGTGAAAAACTTTTTCCGGTGCTTTGAAAGAGCTTTGCTGTATAGTTTTGTTTTGAGCTTGACATCATCAGGTTCCACATCCAGGAAAATGGGCAAAATTGTTTTATTCTCAGATTTGGAGTTGCAATCAACCATGTGTGCGAGCTCTTCAAGGCACCAGTGACTCTCGGCATAATTCTTGGAGAATATGGGAATGTAAATCTCTGAGTTCTCAATTGCTTGTAGAAGTTCATCACTAATTTTCTCACCAACACGGAGGGATTCATCATCCCTAAAGACGAGGATCCCAGCATCTACCATGGCATGATAAAGACAATCGGTGAATCCATGACGAGTGTCTGGTCCTCGAAAACTTAGAAAAACCCCGTAGGAAGGTCCAGATGATGCCTGCGAATTCGTCTCATTCACTGGCATTTTGCGCTTCTTCGAGGTGTGGCTGGAAAAGGGAGTATTGGAGGTGAGCTCGTGAGGGAAAGAGCCGTCAAGAGGTCAGTGTTTGCCAGAAACCGCCGTGTTTCCAGCAAAGCGAAGAGCCAGAGACTTGAAAAGGGTGAGGGAGTACGTGAATGCTTGAGTATTGAAGAATGAGAACTCTGCGCAGAGTGAGGGAAAGCGCAGTACAGGACCTTATAATGGATACAAAGGAAGAGGAAAGAGAGCGAGAGAGTGAAGTATCTTGATGCCATTGTTAAAAGTCTCGTCCAGCAATTTTTTTACGAAAGTGCCATTTTCTTGGACGAGCGACTTTTGCTTCTGTTGCACGGATGGCGGTGGTAAATTGATAATTGGTGTTGTTGAGGGCATTTTTGACATTTGGAGATGAATGTGTGGGTGAATGGGGATGAGTCAGCTTGTTTGAGATTCACTTTTTTATTATATAGTTTTTGGGATGAACTTGTATATCATCAGAAAGTTTCGTCTTTGAGAGAGTAGGTTTGATAATTGAATTGGTCGGTTAATCTGTGTCAAAAGCTAAGAAATCTATGGTAGAGGGGAAATTTTTCAGAAATAAAAATAGGTAGAGAAAAATCCACTTTTAAGATGATAAAAGTGCAATAAAGAATATAATCCTTCCCTAAACGCATTTTAATAGATTCAATGAACCACAATTTTTTTAGAATAAGAAAAGCA
Organism: Eucalyptus sideroxylon x Eucalyptus melliodora; assembly: GCA_016097485.1. Lineage (NCBI taxonomy): Eukaryota > Viridiplantae > Streptophyta > Magnoliopsida > Myrtales > Myrtaceae > Eucalyptus > Eucalyptus sideroxylon x Eucalyptus melliodora. Next base: position 28,315,568 of record CM027825.1, read on the forward strand.
AAACAATCATATCTCTTTATAAAATATATTTTGCTTCATTTTTCATTGAGAGATGGATTGCAAAATTATGAGATTTTAAACCCTCGGAAAAAAAAAATTACTTTGCCTCACATATTCCAAATCAACCCAATACCCGTTCTAGTATTAATGAAGGAACCCATTATATTTCAACCCCATCGATTCGACAATAAAAGATGCAACTAGCATTATATTATTGAATAAACTCTAGAACCTAATAATGTGGAAGGCCTACTAAGTATTAACCGGTTCATGCATGAATCGACAGTGCAATTTTAGAATCCAAGCTATGCTCCTATTTTAATTTTCTTAATACATATACAAGCAAGATAGAAGTTAGTATTGTCATAATACTATGCAAGACTAACTCAATTAGCTGATGAGGCAAATTGGAGATCCTAACTATGGATTATCAAGAAATATTTAGTATATGACTTTGCTTGATTCTAAAATATCATGATATCATAGTGGTGCCATTGTTATATAGCAAGAAAAATTTGTAAAGCGAGTAGAATTGATTGTCAATATCTTTGGTTTTTGTACAAGTAAAAATAAAGGTTTGAATGAAGAAATGGCAGGTGGTGTACGATATTATTCAGGAAATTTTTGTCCATAAGTTTCATTTAAAAGATGTGTCGAAAAATAGAATGGGTTTTACGAGTCATCCTAGAAGCTTCGTAGAAGTTTCTATTGGTCAATCAATGAGTTGTCATGTTAGGAATTCTCATATCCCATACGTTTAATAAAGTTAGAGATTCGTAGCCTTAAAATGGAGTATATAAATTGAAATCGGGATACAAAATGAATATGATTTTTGTGCTTTTCTTTATTGTAATTATATTAGAAAAAATTGAAAAATCCAATCAGACTTTGTATCTACATCAAATACTACTCTGAGTTCTTGAAATTTGCGGCATTGTTCATCTATAGACAAAAATCCTTAGCTAAATGCTAAATTATCCTTCTATAATTGAAATGTGTTTTATGGGGCAATAGTTGGTGTGGTGTGATCCGTCATTTCATGTAATGCGCATGTCATTTTAACAGAAAAAATCTGAGGTACTTCTGCCTGATTTAATTATTACACGTGTTAGCATCTAAGCACGTGTCGATTCGGGCCTCAATTCTCCGATGGCCCACTCTTATTGCTCCCGCTCCCGATGGAATCATCCTCAGCCGTCCGATCCGAATACCTACTTCCAAGTCAAACCTCGTCGCAAAATCAGTGTGGCCCAAAAAAGGAAAACGAGAGGAAAAGACGTAAGAAATGAGTGCGTCACCATCATTGAGGACCCCTCAACGACGAGGGAAAGCAAGTCAAGGGTCTTCCACCATCTTGCTTGCTTGCTTCGTTGCATTAGGAGACGAGACCAGCATTTATCGTGATAATATTAAATAGAATTAATTTAATAGTGATGAATGGATAAAACCAGTCATAATATAATGACAATATGGAACTTTGTATTTTTTTTTGTGACACATGGTATGCAATTTTTATATTGTTCTTACTTGTTCTAAGAAATCTATATGCTCGACAACGCAACATATACTCAATATACGTCAAACTCTTTAATTTGTCCGCTGGCTTTAAATAATTCTTATTGATCTAATAGTAAAGCTATAATAATTAAGATGCAAATTCTATTTAAAACACATAAATAGGTCTTAACTAAAGTGACTTATTTGTCATTGGAATCAATGTAATTAGTAAATCAAAATTATTATATATGTATCAAAATCTTAACCTTACTTAGAATTAATTCGTTTACTTTATAATGATTCAGAGTCCAAAATTATTATAATATGACAAATTTTGAATGCTCGACTATCCCCTACCTTTTCAAAAGATCATTTATAGTATATAGATTTAGATCCCGAACCAATATGGAAAGATATATGATACCATAGATTAAACATAAAGATAACTACATAAAAGACTCTAACAATATTTTGAATATTTGTGAGATTCCATAAATTGCAGATCATATCTATGTAGATTACATAAAATCAAACTCAAATAAATGTATCATCACACTAAAAGTAAGATGATTGCAACACAGCTTTATTTTGGAAATTAAGCTGTGAAATGGCCTAGATAATCAGATTTAGCAATATTGAATATAGAGTGCCACGAACAATATGTTTTTTTTTTTATTTATAAACTGGATTGATTTGCAAAATTCTCAATGCGAACTATTTTATAGATTATGATCCAACCATGAGCAGTTTGATATATTTTATTTCAAATTTTAAAGCTGCAACTTGCATATCCTAAATTTTAAATTTATACTTTAAAAGAAAGTAATGAGAAGGATGATGAATCATCAAATTTAAATCAATCTTGATTGGATAATTTGTCTAGACATCACACAAGTCCCAAATCGTTGGTGTTGGATAATCTACTTCACAGCATGTAACACGAGAAAGCAAGCCAGAGTCTTCTAATATCTTTGCTCGCTTCGTTCCATTTTCCTCTTCTTTTCTTCCGACCAAAGAAGTCAATAGTCTTCCACTATTTATCATGCTTAGTTGCTAAGAAAGTGATAAGACAAGAGCTGACAAAACCTACTCAAAAGAAAAGACTGGCAAAGGGAAGCAAGTCAAGTCTTCCTCCGGCTTGCATTGCCAGACAAGGGACCCCTATTGAAGAGTTCCTCAGACGCGGTTTACAAACTGTCAATATCCTCAGACGCGGTTTACGAAACTGTCAATAAATTCTTGTCCACAAAACTGTCAATATCCTTAGACGCGGTTTACAAAACTGTTCAATAAATTCTTGTCCACTAGTCACATTTAAAGGACATGCCAAAAAGTAGAACGCGTTTTACAAGCCATCCTGGAAGTTTCCTAGAAGTTGCATTGATCAATAAATGGGTTATCGTACTATGAGTTTCCATGTCCCATTCATTTAAAGACAAATTTTAAATCAGAAATTCATAGCTTTAAAAATAGCGCATATAAAGTGAAATTAGGATGCAAAGCGAAGGTGATTTTTGAGCTTTTTTTATTTATTTTAACCGCATTAAAGAAAATTTAAAACATCCAATTAAACTTTGTATCTATATCATATATGACTTTGAGTTATTGACATTTGCGACAACGTTCATCTTCAAACAGAAATTCTTTATTAGAAGATTAAACTATCCCTCTACTAAGGAAATTTATATTATGTACTGGTTATATGATTGACGTAATGTAATCGGTCAATTCATGTTGCTCATGCAATGTGCAAGTCATTATAGTGGGTGCTGATATGTTAAACATACTTTGCACTGGTTTATTACAGCATACGAAATATTTTTTGTTCTGCCACACCATTTCTCTCTCTCTCCCCTCACCATACTGCCAGTCAAGGTCACCATCCTTGTCCCCTACGAATACCGCCACTCCCCGATCAAAACCAGCAACGCCCTCCACAACTTAGCCCCACCTTTGCCAGCCCATGCCAAGGTCCACTTAGCCCTTGCCCGGGCAATCTGAAAAATTGCAAAAATCATCAACTTCAGCGTATGTGAAGAGACTTAATTGTGATTGGAATTAATGTGATTACTAAATCATGATTATTATGTCGGAATCTTAACCTTACTCGGAATTAATTTATTTACTTAAATTAAAGTTATCATATATGTATCATGATCTTAACATCCTTTTATGAAGTATTAAGTGACTGGTGTCACCAATAAAAGCAATTATGATAATATAAGAGATTGAAAAGAGTTATTCACACTATTACTTTTTTTGTCATAATTCACATTATTACTTAGTTACAAAAAAACATGACAAATTTTGAATGCTTGACTACCTTTTCAAATGATCATTTATAGTGTAAAAACTTTAGATCCCAAACCAATATGGAAAGATATATGATTGCTACATATTAAGCATAAAGATGTCTACATAAAAGACTTTGACAATATTTTGAATATATTTGAGATTTGATAAATCATGGATCTTATCAATGAATAAACTCAAATATATCTAGCATCCCACTAAAAATAAGATGTTGCAGTGAAATTAGTTTGATTTTGGAAATTAAGCTATGAAATAGCCTAGATAATTAGATTTAGCAATGGAATTAATGTGGAGTGCCACGAACATGTTTTTTATTTATAAAATGGATTGATTTGCAAAAGATCTCAATACAAGCTACTTAATAGATTATGATCCAACTATGAGCAACTTGATATATTTTATTTGAAATTTTAATGTTGCAACTTGCTTATCTTAAATTTTAAATTTAAACTTTAAAAGAAGGCACTGAGAGGTGGCAATGAATTATCAAATTTAAATTAACCCTAATTGGTTAGTTTATTAGAAAAGCACACAAGTCCCAAATCATCGTTGTTGGATAATCTACTTCACGACGTGCAACACGGGAAAGCAAGCCAAAATCTTCCGATATCGTTGCTCGCTTCGTTGCATTTTCGTCTTCTTTTCTTCTGACAAAAGCAAGCAAAAGCCTTCCACCATCTCAATTCCTTAGCTGCAGAAAAAGTGATAAGAGAAAAGCTGGCGAAACCTACTCGAAAGAAAAGATTGGAGAGAATCCTCCATCTGGCATTGCCAGATTATTGGTTTTACTGAGTTTCCCAAATTAAATATTAAGATGCGAATGCCATGAAAACACCATTACTATTAAGAGAAACAGCTTTTAAGTGAAGAGACTTAATTGTGATTGGAATTAATGTAATTGCTAAATCATGATTATTATGTCGGAATCTTAACCTTACTTGGAATTAATTTATTTACCTAAATTAAAGTTATTATATATGTATCATGATCTTAACATCCTTTTATGAAGTATTACGTGGCTGGTATCACCAATAAAAGCAATTACGATAATATAAGAGATTGAAAAGAGTTATTCACACTATTATGTCATAATTCACATTATTACTTAGTTACAAAATAACATGACAAATTTTGAATGCTTGACTATGCCCTACCTTTTCAAATGATCATTTATAGTATATAGATTTAGGTCCCAGACCAATATGGAAAGATATATGATCCCACATGTTAAACATAAAGATGTCTACATAAAAGACTTTGACAATATTTTGAATATTTATTACACAAAATTAAACTCAAATATATCTAGCATCCCACTAAAAATAAGATGTTGCAGTGAAATCAGTTTGATTTTGGAAATTAAGCTATGAAATAGCCTAGATAATTAGATTTAGCAATGGAAAAGAACACGTTTTAATTTATAAAATGGATTGATTTGCAAAAGATCTCAATATGAGCTATTTAATAGATTATGATCCAACCATGAGTAACTTGACATATTTTATTTGAACTTTTAATGTTGCAACTTGCTTATCTTAAATTTTAAATTTAAACTTTAAAAGAAGGCACTGAGAGGTGGCAATGAATTATCAAATTTAAATTAACCCTAATTGGTTAATTTATTAGGAAAGCACAAGAGTCCCAAATCATCGTTGTCGGATAATCTACTTCATGACGTGCAACACGGTAAAGCAAGCCAAAATCTTCCGATATCTTTGCTCGCCCTGTTGCATTTTCGTCTTCTTTTCTTCTGACAAAAGTAAGTCAAAAGTCTTCCACCATCTCACTTCCTTAAGCTGCAGAGAAAGTGACAAATGACAATACAAAAGCCGACGAAACCTACTCGAAAGAAAAGACTAGCAAGGGGAAGCAAGTCAAAGTCTTCCTTCTTCTGGCATTACCAGAGGAGAGACCCTTATTGAAGGGTCTTCGTCAGACGCGGTTGACGAAATTGTTCAATAAATTCTTGTCATTACTCACATGTAAAGGACATGCCAGAAAGTAGAACGCAGTTTGCGTGTTATCCCGGAAATTTCCCAGAAGTTTCATTGATCAATGAATGGGTTATCGTACCAGGAGTCTCCATGTCCTATTCATTTAATAACAAATTTTAAATCTAAGATTCATAGCTTAAAAAATAGAGAATATAAAGTGAAATCATGATACAAAGTGAAGGTGATTTTTGAGCTTTTATTTATTTTAACCACATTAGAGAAAATTTTAAAAATCCAATCAAACTTTTTACTTATATTATATGCGATTCTGAATTATTGACATTTACGACAATGTTCATCTTTGAACGAATATCCTTAATTAGAAGATTAAACTATTTCTCCACTAAGAAAATTTATATTATTGACCGATCACATGATTGACGTGGTGTAATCGGTCAATTCATGTTGTCCATGCAATGTGCAAATCATTCTAATGTGCTAAAATGTTAAACGTACTTATTTTGAATTGATTTATCACACCATGTGTATGATTGTCACACAAAATATCTTTTGTTCTACTGCACCATTTCTCTCTTCCCCCACCATATTGCCAATCAATGTTACCATCCTTGTCCTCAACCCACACTACCACTCCCCAATCCTCCACGACTTAGCCCCACCTTTGTCCGCATCTCACTCTCCCTCTATTTATCTCTCTTCTTTGCCATGGCCTAACTTGAAATTCAAGGCGTCTCGCTCAAAGGTGCACTAATGCTTGTCTCATCTTTTTTCGCTTTTATTTTCATTTTCATTGTGGCCTGAGAGGTCACCAGCAAGCTCTTGCTGGCAGCTAGCAATGATCGCAGCCCTCACCTAGGCCCTAGATAGTTGTAGGCGAGGGCACGAAGACCCTTGCTTGACCTGGGTGAGGCTCTCGCCCACAACTATGATATGGGCAAGGGCCTTGCCCAGTGTCACTAGCCACAATATGAAAAGCAAAAAGAAGGGGGAAAGCTAATGGGGCATCGCGGCTTTTGATTAAGCAATTTGAGTCAATTAGTCAAGTAACTTTTAATTCCGTTAAACTGATTGCCCTATTGTTATTTATGAGATTCTCCAGTGTTAAGGTTGAGATCCGTGATTCAATCGAGGCAGCTAGCCATTGATTTGTCTTCTTTATCAACAAATTTTTGAAAATATGTCATCAAATGATTTCTTGGGAGAAAAATGTTGGGATAGACATGTTCCTTACGCTTTTTATTAGTCCCTCCCCCTCCCTCGCGCTCAGGCAGATGACATGATCAAGTTGACGATTTACGCATACGCTAAACAATTGCACTTATAATACATATTTATTATATGGTCAAAACATAGTGTTGACCACATGATAAGTAAAAGAAGAAACCAAACAAAAGGAGGGGTACACTAAAAGAGCACCTTGGCATATAGTATGGAAAGGATGCTACCGACCAAAAAAAAAAGAAAAGGATGCTAGAAACGTGGGATCCACAAAATAATAAACGCACAAAATACGTGGGATCCACAAAATAATAAACGCTGGGACAAAACGCTACGATGGGTGGTTACAAAATACTGTGTTGAGGAGAGTCTTAGTCCAAATAAGAGTGGAAAGAGCATGGCGTTCAAATATTACTTCATTCAATAATGGAGTGAATGAAGAGCGCCGCGAGTGGTATTTTTTTATTAACAAAATTTGATTGATTTGCAAAATTCTTCATACGAACTATTTTATTAATTAGGATTTAATTATGAGTAGCTTGATATATTTTATTTCGAGTTTTAAAATTGCAACGCATTTATCTTAAATTTTAAATTAAAATTTTAAAAGAAGGTAATGAGAGTAGGCAACGAATTATCAAATTTAAATTAAGCCGACGGTTAATCATATGGAAAGCACATAAGTCCCAAGTCAAAGTCTTCTGCTATCTTAACTTGCTTCCTTGCGTTTTCCTATGCTTTTCCTCCGGCCAAAGAAGGGGATAAGAAGCCTACAAAACCTACTCCAAAGAAAGATAGAAAGAAACCTACTTGAACTTGATTTTGTTTTTGGCTTTTTCCATGTGCAAGGTACCCTGCCAGCTCTGTCCCTCTTCCTTTTTTCTTTTCACCTCCTTCACGAGAATCTGCCCCATCTGTTCTTCTCTTCCTTTCTTTTCTTTCGTCCGCCACTTCTCTGTTCTTTTTGTCCTTTTTAGTCTCCTCTCTTTTGCCGACCATAACTCTCTCTGTATTCATCTTTCTTGGCGTGAAAAAAAAAACTTTCATCTTTTCTTTTTCGAGCTATCTTTTGTAATGATTATATGCTGAAAAATCGCCACGCCACGTGACTGAGAATCCTCTGCTTCTTTATGTCCAGATTTTGTTGTTTTCTTTTGGCCGTAAATTCCGGTCCCCGAATGCCGAGGTCGTTCCCTTAGTCAAGATGAAACTGCACGCTCCTTTCCTTCTTTAATTCTCCTTTGCCTTTTCTTCCAATTTCGACGTACAGCTGAGCAGGACCTTCCATCTTCTGTGTTCAGACTGCAATTGGCTTCTAAAATGGGCGTTGATCGATTGCAATTTCCCTTATTGTTCTTGAATGGCCGCGTTTCCTCTCCCTCCACTAGGCCGAGTTTGATCAGCTTAAGGCCGGGCTTGAGCAGGCTCGGTTTTGGAGCCTCAAGTGAGTTCAAGACTCATTTCGCATTTTGGGCCATCTATCGGGCCAATCCCAAGGAAACGCATAATGGCCAGATCCATGCTTTGCTCAATGCGAATGTCCTGTTTCCAAAATTTAAATGTCTCTAATATCTAAATGTGAAGTAATATAGCCACAGGTGCAAATGCAAGACTAGGCAAGACTGATGTTTTTGTTTAGGATCAAACTCTATCGAATTCTAGCCTAGTTTTCTTGTTCAATGATTGAGAAGTCTTCAAATGAAAATTTAGGTAACACGAATAATATCAAGATTAGTTAGCACAAGCCTGGAGAAAGTAAAGAACAGCCGATTGTTCTTAATGAGCAAAAGACAAGAAAGTGACATTACACGGATTCCATCCATGTAATAACTACAATGGAGATTATATTGAACATTTCAAAATAGTATAGGAACACAATCAATTATATGATAAGGAGCCATGACATACGTTAGACAACTTTAGGGATTTAATTGAATCAATTGTTTGATTAGGTATGACATGGACATATTTACACAAAATTTCAAGGAAAAGATGTTTCATTAATAGATAAATCTTGACAACAACTTAACTTGTTTTCATATAAAATGTAAAAAGTAAATTTCCTTGTACTTGCCTGAATCTATATTTACTAAAATGATTGGATGATAAATAGTAAAAAGTAAAAAATGAATTCTTTTTTTTTAGTTCGATTAATTTTTTTTTTGGTCGGTTAGTTCAATTAAGTTAGTTGGCGTTGTTAGGTACTAAAAATTAATCTTTTTGCATTAATTTAAAATATTTAGTCAATATTAAAATGCCACTTCTCACTCTTTTCTTTCGTTTGTGAATTTCAAAAGCAAATTAAATAGTTAACCTTGAAGTTCATTGTGAAAAAGTCAATTCTCACCGCCAAATTCATTTGGAAAGGACTATAATTTGCTATGCAAAACCAGATTTCCTTTTACACATTTACATAAAATGTTTTACCATATTTTGCTTGGGTTTTTTTATCGACTTATAATAGATTAGCGGCGCTCCTCAATGAATTAATTTGCATGTAAAACTTCAAAAGTCGTTATTGGTATGAGCTTAAGAGAGTTCATGCTGAGTGATGGCACATATCTTTCTTGAGATAACCGATTGTCCCTGCTTAATAATTCACTTGATTTCCTTTGATAGTTCCTCTAAAAAAGGGATGTCAAACCAATGAATTCGTTGCCACCTCCGTCATCCCGCCATCGAGAATACAATATTGATTGTTCTAATCAAATGTCTCGAATTCGACATGGGTCAACCCTTCGAATATCTCTATCTAAAACATGAAGAAACTATAGTAGTCCATTTTCTCTTCCCTATAGACATATAGGTAGAATAATACCTTGGTTGAATTAGTAAAGTAGACAAAAGTCTTTCAAATACTCAAATCCAAATTGATCAATTGATCGATTTCGACTTCTATGTGAATTCAACATTTCCATCCACCCCAATCACTAGAAACGAGAAGTTATTAGTATCAATTTGCATATTTAAATTCGATATTTTGGAAATCTAAAGAAATCATGGGAGTATGGATGTGCATATCATACGAGTAAGACTCCCGATACGCATACATATCATAAGGGTCATGATAAAACAGTCGCTTAATTCGAATGGCGATTTGCGATTTTTATTCCATAAATAGATTTGAAGAAGAAATCGGAAAAGCTAAAATTTTATAACGAAATAAAAATTGAGAAATGCTGAGAAATTAAAAATTTTATAAGCACCCTAATTCGAATGGGCCGAGAACTTATAACTAATGCTGAAAAAAACCAGTCGCGACACCTGCGCGTGACTCACGCTCCACCCCCAAACGCGATAGTCTCCAAAATTTGGCGGGAAGCGGAAGAGCTCGAAGCCATTCAATTCATATCAAGCAGCTTCCATTTCATCCCTCAAATTCCAATGCAACAATTCTCTCTCTCTCTCTCTCTCCGATATGGGCATCAAGGTAGTTTCAGTTCCTTCAATCCCATCATTTTCCATATGTTGTTCATCGAGTCTCGTCCACCGATTTCGATAGGGGCTGACGAAGCTGCTGGCGGACAACGCCCCGAACGCCATGAAGGAGCAGAAGCACGAGAGCTTCTTCCTCGTTAAGTTGCTTTTTATGGATCGATGCCTGCGATTGCACGTTTTGGTTTGTCGGTGGGGATTTGGATTTTGAGTGTTGGGGGTTTTTTGGGTTCTTTTGATTGGTGGATTAGGTTGTGGTTGGGAGGAAGGGGACTCAGATGCTCACCAATGAGGCTGGTGAAGTCACCAGGTACACTGGCATTGTAATACTCCATGGAAATGAAAATCCACTTTGCTCGAGTTTCGTAGAGTTTATGGCTGAATTGTTGACTAGCCTTCTGTTTTGATGCTTCAGATGTTATTTCTTGGACTCGGGTTTATGCATAAGAGATTGACGCCTGTTGCATTATTTGGTACTTGCGATGTGATCTTTGTGCTTGGAAAGTGTTGACCTTGAGCTGCTTTTTGATTTGTCTTCTCACGTAGTCATCTGCAAGGCATGTTTTACTGGACGATTAGGCTGTTAGAAGCGGGGATAAAGCCAATGTAAACTTTTTTTCTTTACCTGCCTTGTTTTCATTGGGATGGAATGTTAGAAGAATGAAGCTCATGCTTCTCTGAATTATGCTTTGCTTTTGTCACGATGGCTACGTATTTGATGGTCGACCTCCTGATTTGAAGAAGCAAGAGCTTGCAAAGCGGTACTATATGTTTAGTTACCTCTGAGCAGTTTTTTGAAGAGGACAGATGCCTCTGAGGAGTTGGCAATCGCCATTGCGGCATATGCATCTCTCTCTCTCTCTCTCTCTCTCTCTCGCACATGAGCACCCAGAAACACAGAGTACAAAAATGCTTAGTGAGCTCTGTATTTATTGTGTCTGCTGTCTCAGAACAAGGAAGACAGAGAAATTCAGTAAAAGAACTGTGAAGGTTGGTCTCGTTTTGGTTTCCTTACGGTGCGATATTTTATTCTTATTGATGTGAAGTTTGATTTTGTCTCTGTTTTCAGAAAAAAAAAAACCTATCTACGTAGTTAACTGGATGTGTGTGCACTTGTGGTACATGGCTTTGATACTCTTGCAGGTGACATAACAGCACAATGAAGACTGCAAAAGACTATTAAGATTTATGGATGTCCCAGTTGTTGAGGTTACAATTCTGTCTGGAAAGTTTATTCGTTCTTATTTCTAACAAAAAGTTTAGATACCAGGTTCAGTTTTTGTGTGTTAGGCTCCTTAAGAAGCAGAGGCACAATGTGCTGCACTTTGCAAATCTGGAAAGGCATGTATCTTCCCATTTGATTGTCTTCAGAATCGTTCATTGTTTTCCCATGATAATTAATCCTTTTTTTTTTTTTTTTTGGTAATAACTCTATGTAAATTACCATTTTATTTCCATGATTTAATTTCCTTTTGCACTCGCACATATGCTTGTTCACTTGTCTAATGTCTTCTTATGCGTAGTCATTTACATTTGGAATATTCTTTACTAAGCCATTTTTGTCCAGGGAATTTTCACTGACTATGAATACCTATCATTGCTTAATTGTTTTATGGTAACCAGAATTCATCTATCATGAATGGTGCTTTAGCTGTAATATTTGTTTTTCAGGTTTATGCAGTTGCTTCTGAAGATATGGATTCCCTTACTTTTGGAGCTCCTATGTTCCTTCGCTATTTGATGGATCTCATCTCAAGAAAAGTTCCAGTTATGGAATTTGAAATTTCCAAGGTACTTAGAAAACTTTATTCACTTTAAATTTTTTTTCCTCACTTTCATGACTTTTAGATCTTGGAGGAGATGAATATGGATCAATTCGTTGACCTGTGCCTTCTTTCTGGATGTGATTATTGTGAAAGCATTCAAGGTAGACATGATATTATTGCAGTGCTCTATTAACTGTTTAATACTATCGTATATCATTCTGCCCTCTTGTATGTTTTGGCTTGATGATTTCAGTGGCTTTAATTTGGAATGAATTTATTAGGTATTGGAGGGCTGACTGCTCTTAAGCTTATCAGTCAACATGGTTCCATAGAAAACATACTAAATAACAAAAACAAGCAAAGGTGCTTCTTATTCTCTGATTTTGTCCGCCGACTCGTAAGCGAAAAAAGGCAGCCAAGTTTCTCATTGTAATAGTCTTGGCTGCTGGATTCCTTGACTTAAAAGAATCATATCTCAAACTCAGCTGGCAGGGAAATATTTGATCAACAATTTGAAACTGAAAGATCATTTGCCACCAACAGATATGGGCTGGCAATCCGTGCATCAGCCATGCTACTTCATGTGTTGATTTACTATAATAACTTTATCTATTCTATTGTCTGCTTTTTCTGTTCTTTCACTCTCACTCGAACAAAATTGTATGGTTTCTCTATCCTTCAGGCGTAGAGGTCCTTTGCATTACTTGAAAGTCTTTATTCAGTTCAGTTATCCCTCTCAAGGAAATGTTTACTTGTTTTTTGAATGGGTATCAGATACCAGATAAATGGCCCTATAGTGAAGCTCGCCTGCTTTTGAAGGGGCCAATAGTTTCTACAGAAGAACAACCTGAGATAAAATGGACTGCTCCAAACGAGGAGGTGGGCCAATTTCATGCTGTGATTTACTTGCAACGTTTCACTTTTTGAATTCTTGACTCGTTTCCTAACTGATTGTTATGTCCCTTTCAAAGGGCTTAATTTCCTTTCTCGTGGATGAGAATGGGTTCAACATTGACAGAGTGACGAATGTATGGCTTCTATCTTAAGTAATGTGTTGGTCAGTTGCATACTCAAGGAAGTTGCTTCTTTTCCTCTGAAGGGGAGAGCATAGATGTTTTCAATGTTGTTTTACCATGTGTATCAGGCGATAGAGAAGATTAAGGCAGCTAAGGATGAGTCATCACAAGGCTGGTAACTAAAGCTTGTAACAATTGAAAGTGAGTTCCAAAATGCACTTTCTTTTTTCTGATGAATCCTTTTATATATTTTCCTTCTCTAAGCCACCTAAGAATCGATCTGTACCTGCTAAGAGGAAGGTATGTCATGTTGATATCTTTAAGGACTGAGCACCTGGAATTTTCCTTCTTTTAATGTATCAAAGGTGTAATGTCACACATTGCTCTGGTGAAGAGATGTCTTCAGATGCTACTTTTGATGGATAAATAGTAATCCTTCTAACTCACATCGTTAGCCATTGATTGCCCTAGCGGTGCACAAATTTTCAGATCTTTGTGATCATTTTAAACTTCTGGTGATAGTGTTGTAAGTCAAAGGTAGTATGTTGCCGTGCCCCTGCTGCTTGTGCCCGATTTCTCTAATATAACTTTACTGATGTGCTAATGGTGTTGCATCACTCTATTCATGAAATCAATTAGATAAACAAAAACACCAGTGTGCTTGTACTGATATGTTAGGAGTTTTGGCCTGATTAACTCCCGTAATTGCACTGGATGACAGGGAGGCAAATGCACACTTCAATGCCCCAGTCTGGCATTCAAGCCCAAGATATTCTCTACACAGGTATCTGTAAATCCCCAGCCCAGGGTCCTTGGCAGCTTTAAAATGCCAACCATGGTGCTGGGTTTGAGGAACTTCAAACAGCCATTGAGAATTGTCTGCGTCCCGACGTGGATCTAAATAATGGCGAATGTAAGAACCCTATTCTGAGCAAGTCATGACTTGTAGTTGCTGTTTTTGCCCGTAGTTGGAAGCAAGTTGATGCTTTCCTTTCCAAAAAAAAGGGGTCATGTCTTATGGTACTGCAATTTTGGAAGGGTAGTATATATTTTTATTGGAAGGATGAAGTTTGCCCTCTATGCTAGAACGAGAGGGGTACTGCTTGTCGGGCAGAGTGCATATTAGTGTTCCTTTTACAGTGTGCGTATTTGCTGTCCTAAGGATTCCATTTCTTCCATGTACTGTACATTTTACGATACTTATATATCACTCATACAAATTTTATATTATTGTCATCCATCAACAGGAAACACCTGGGAATATTGCCAAGGAAGCAACTAACAGGAATTCCAGGGCTGGCGGTTGTAAGAAGAAATAATAGTTTAGAACACAATGAGGATGTACCACACTTTTCAAATCTATTTCTAATCCTACTCAATAGTTTATATGAACGTATACGAATGAGTCGGTATGTAGGTTCACATATCATTCTTTCAATTCCCATAAGCTCCTAAACTCCTCCATATGCACATCCATTTCAAGCTTGTAGCATCTTTCCAACCTCTAATTTTCACATCCTAATTTTGCCATTCTCTCTCTCCTATTTGTTAAAACACTTCTCTTGAACTTTCGCAGTTTTCAATATTACACAATAGTTGTATCTATTTGGGAAAATGTCACAAATGGTCCCTATACTATTACTTAATGTGCAATTTGGTCTTTGAACTTTCGATCGGCTTAATTTGGTCCTTGAACTATTGATAAATATCTGATTTGGTCTTTGAACTTTCGATCGGCTCAATTTGATCCCTGAACTATTTGATAAATGTTTGATTTGGTCCCTGAACTTTTGATTAACTCAATTTAGTTCCTGAATAATTGATAAATGTTCGATTTAGTCATTCATTACTGTTTTTCCTTTTTTATTATTTTATTATTTTTATTTTTTACTTCTTCTCTCTTCACTCCGTCGAGCTGCCCTCGGCGGGCGTAGGTGAGAGTGGCTCGATGCGGCAAGGGGCTCCCTCGCAGCTTGGCATCGGGCGAGGGGCTCCCTCACTCGACGCCGGGGTGCTCCTCGCCCGATGTCGAGGAGGGGCTCCCTCGCCAGATTTGCGAGGGAGCCCCTTGCCGATGTCGGGCGAGGGGCTCCCTCGCCAGATTTGCAAGGGAGCCCCTCGCTCGACGTTGACGAGGGTTGCCCTTGCTGGATGCCGGCTTCCCTCCCCGGACATCGCTCACCTTCCTACACTATCACCATCAAGTTCCGGTGTTGTCGCTCATTGCGCCCGGTCGACGTGCCATCTCGACCTTGCCTCAATTCTCCAAGTCGCGTGGGTCATGGCCTTTGCAACCTCCGGCGATGGTGTCATCGGTCTTGAACGGGGGGGGAGAGAGAGAGAGAGAGAGAGAGAGAGAGAGAGAGAGAGAGAGAGAGAGAGAGAGAGAGAGAGAGAGAGAGAGAGAGAGAGTAAAGATGAGTAGGGTGCTATACCACCACAATAGTGCTATTGATTGGGGCTATTGTAGCAATACCACCGATAGTGGCAGCTATTGGCCACTGCACGTGAGAATTGCGTTCTCACCGCTATAGTGGCCGCCAACAGTAGCGGTAGTGGCCGTCGTCGGCTACTAAACTATATAAAATGGACTAGATGAATATATTATATTTTCACAAGGAAAACGAAATCTACAAATGGAAGTTTGAAAGGTTTAAACATTTACCCTTTATCTTGCCCACCTCGATGAGAGCCTCTTCCCATGACTCCACTTCAGTGCAGGACATCTTCTGGCGCTTTGAAAGAGTTTGTTTGTACAAGTTTGTTTTGAGCTTGACATCAGCAGGTTCCACGTTCAAGAAAATTGGTAGAATCTCTTTATTCCCATTCGATTTCAAGGTGCACTTGATCATATATGCAAGCTCTCGAAGGCACCAATGACTGGAAGCATAATTTTTGGAGAAAATGGGAATGTAGATCTTGGAGTTCTCAATTGCTTGTAGAAGTCCACCACCAATTTCCTTACCGACATGGAGGGATTCATTGTCTCTAAAGACGTTGATCCCAGCCTCAATCATCCCATGGTAAAGACAATCGGTGAATTCATAACGAGTGTCTGTTCCTCGAAAACTTAGAAAAACTTCATACGAAGATCTAGGTGATGCCTATGAACTCGTCCCTTTCTCCATTGTAGGATCTCTAAACACCATAGATTTCAAATCCTTTGTCTCTCTAGGGAAGTTTGCTTTGGGTGTGCTTGGATACGAGCGATGGCTGTCAATATTATAGGCTCTCAAGTCTCTGGCGCCATGGGGGTAGGGAAAAAGGCGCTAGACTTCGAATATTACTTCAGTCAATATAGTCAACACCCTTCTTTCTTCTTCTTTTTTTAATCCCTTGATGCACCTTCATCTTTTGATTAATTTGTTTAGTGTTCATGTATATCTTTACTGTTTTGCATCGGTTTGGCCACCGAATTTCCGAAATTAAATATTAAGATGTGAATTCTACTTAAAAGCACCATTACTATTATAAAAAAACACATGAATAGCTTTTAAGTGAAGACACTTATATGTAATTCTAATGTATTTACTAAATCAATATAATGATATATGTATAAAATCTTAACCTTATTTTGAATTTATTTATTTATTTAAATTAAAACTGTTATATATGTATCATAATCTTAAACTCACTTATGAAGCATTACATGGCCGGTTTTACCAATAAAAGTAGTTAAAATAATATAAGAGATTGAAAAGAGTTATTCACATTATTACTTATGTACAAAATAATGTGACAAATTTTGAATGCTTGGCTATGCCCTACCTTTTCAAATGATCATTTATAGTATATAGATTTAGATCCGAAACCAATATGGAAAGATATGACACCACAGATTAAACATAAAGATGGCTACATAAAAGACTCTAACAATATTTCAAAAATTTGCGAGATTCAATAAATCGCAGATCATATCAATGAAGATTGCACAAAATCAAACTCAAACATATCAACATCCCATAAAAAAAATAAGATGATTGCAGTGAAATCAGCTTGATTTTGGAAATTAAGCTATGAAATAGCCTAGATAATCGGATTTAGCAATGGAGTGAATATAGAGTGCCCCGAACAATATGTTTTTTATTTATAAAATGAATCGATTTGTAAAATTCTCAATACGAACTATTTCATAGATTATGATCCAACTATGAGTAGCTTGATATATTTTATTCCAAATTTTAAAGTTGCAACTTGCTTATCTTAAATTTTAAATTTATACTTTAAAAGAAGGTAATGAAAAGGACAATGAATTATCAAATTTAAATTAATCCTAATTGGTTTATTTGTATGGAAAGCACACAAGTCCCAAATCATCATCGTTGTTAGCTAATCTCCTCGGCATGTAACACAGAAAAACAAGCCAAAGTCTTCTAATATCTTTGCTCACTTTGTTGCATTTTCCTCTTCTTTTCTTCTGACCGAAATATTCAAAATTCTTCCACCGTCTTGCTGGCTTAATTGCAAAGAAAGCGACAAGGCAAAAGCTGACGAAACCTCCTCAAGAGAAAAGATTGGCGAGGGTAGGCAAGTCAAAGTCTTCCCTCATGCTATGTTCCCATTGCCAGACAAGGGACCCTCGTTGAAAAGTCTTCCTCAGACGTGGATTACAAAATTGTTCAAGAAATTCTTTGTCCATTAGTCCCATTTCAAGGACATGCCAAAAAGTAGAACGCGATTTACAAGTCATTCCAGAAGTTTCCTAGAAATTTCATTGATCAATCATTGGGTTATCGTGCTAAGAGTTTCTATGTCCCATTCATTTAATAACAAATTTTAAATCAGAGATCATAGCTTTAGAAATGAAGATATAAAGTGAAATTGGGATACAAAGTGAAGATGATTTTTGAGCTTTTCTTTATTTAATCATAGTAGAGAACATTTAAAAAACCCAATCAATTTTGTATCTATATCATATATGATTCTGAATTATTGACATATGCAACAACATTCATCTTTAAACAAAATTCTTTAGTTAGAAGATTAAACTATCCCTCTACTAAAAAAATTTATATTATGCACCAATCACATGATCGATGTGATATAATCGGTCAATCCATGTTTCCACTGCTAAGTAAGAGTGAAAAGAGCATGGCATTCCTTGGTGCCCCTTCATATTTTCATTAATTTGTTTCGAGTTCATGTATATCATGTTTGTTTTGCATCGGTTTGGCCACCGAATTTCCCAAAAGAAATTATTAAGACGTGAATTCTATTTAAAAATACCATTACTATTAAGAAAAACACATGGATAGCTTTTAAGTGAAGACACTTATCCGTCATTGGAGTTAATGTAATTACTAAATCAGAATTGTTATATATATATTGATACACACACACACACACACACACACACACACACATATCAGAATCTTAATCTTACTTGCAATTAATTTATTTGCTTAAATTAAAATCGTTATATATGTATCATAATCTTAACCTCACTATATGAAGTATTACGTGGCTGGTTTTTACCAACAAAAGCAGTTAAAATAATATAAGAGATTGAAAGTGTTATTCACATTAGTTACAAATTAATGTGACAAATTTTGAATGTCTGACTATGCCCAACCTCTCCAAATGATCATTCATAGTATATAGATCTAGATCCCAAACAAATATAGAAAGATCTATGATACCGTACATTAAACATAAAGACGACTCTATAAAAGATGCCAACAATATCCGAGTATTTGTGAGATTTGATAAATCGCGAATAACATTAGTACTAATTACACAAAATCAAATCAAATAATCTAGCATCCCACTCAAAAAAATATATTGCAATGAAAACAACTTGATATTGGAAATCAAGCTGTGAAACGGACTGGATAATCAGATTTAGCAACTGAGCGAATGTAGAGAGCCATGAACTCCAATATGTTTTTAATTCATTAAATGGATTGATTTGCAAAATTTTCAATACGAATTATTTTATTTATTATGTGATATATTTCATTCTGAATTTTAATATGACAACTCGCTTATCTTAAATTATAAATTATAATTTTAGAAGAACTTGATGAAAGGAGGCGATGAATTTTCAATTTTGTTTGGTTTATTCCCTCATCTTTTGATTAATTTGTTTCATGTTCATGTAAATCTTGTCTGTTTTGCATCGGTTTGGCCATCGAATTTCTCAAATTAAATATTAAGATGCGAATTCTGTAAAAACATACTTACTATCAAGAAAAACACATTAATAGCTTTTAAGTGAAGAGACTTATCTTTTATTGAGATTAATGTAATTACTAAATCAAAATTATTATATCAGAATCTTAGCCTTACTTGGAATTAATTTATTAGTTAAATTAAAATTATAATATATGTATCATGATCTTAACTTCCTTTTATGAAGTAGTACGTGGCCGGTGTTACCAATAAAAGAATTACGATAATATAAGAGATTGAAAAGAGTTCGTATTATTGCTTAGTTACAAAATAGTATGAAAAATTTTGAATGCTTGATTGTGCCGTACCTTTTCAAATGATCATTTATAGTATATAGATTTAGATCCCAAACCAATATGGATCGATATATGATAGCACTTTTATAATATTTAGAATATTTGTGAGATTCGATAAATTGTCGATCATATTGATGAAGATTACACAAAATCATACTCAAATATGTATAGCATCCCAATAAAAATAAGATGGTTGCACTAAAATTAACTTGATTTTGGAAATTTAGCTATGAAATAGTCTCGATAATCAGATTTAGCAATGGAGTGAAGGAAGAGTACCACGAACAATATGTTTTTTATTTATAAAATGGATTGATTTGCAAAATTCTTAATATGATTTTTTTTTATAGATTGTGATCCAACCATGAGCAACTTGATATATTTTATTCCAAATTTTAAAGTTGCAATTGCTTATTTTAAATTTTAAATTTAGACATTAAAAGAAGGTGATGAGTGAGATGATAAATTTGAATTGTTAATTGTTAATGTGAGATTTTATGAGATCATTGACTGTTTCAAAAGCTTAAATTATTAAATGAAGATGTGATTTATTATTTAAATATTCTAACAGTCTAGAAAGCACTCAAGTCCCAAATAATCATGATTGGATAATCTACTTCACAGCGTGTAACGTGGAAAGCAAGCCAAAGTTTTGTTGCATTTTCCTCTTCTTTCCTTCGGACCAAAGAAGTCAAAAGTCTTCCACCATCTCACTTGCTAAGTTGCAAAGAAAGTGCCGAGGCAAAAGCAGACAAAACCTGCTCAAAAGAAAAATAAACCCCTCCTTTTCTCATTCTTACTTTTTTGCAGGATTGCCCTTAGTTTCTTTTTCTAAGTATTAATTAAACAAGAATAACTAGTCTATTCACGATACTTCCCTACGTATCATTTACACCCAACATGCATCTAAATACATAAGTGCTCTTTTTCGTGGTTAATATATATCATGAATTTCTTTGTAGATTTTCCAACTTTATCGATCCGGTGTTTCGACCGATTGACTCGCGAATTAGAACGTAGTTCTTTTGACGTTGTGATGATTACTTGACAAGATGACAAAACCTGATTAGGATACGTGGCTACAAGTTGCCAACTCTAATAACGATGATGTTGTGATGATGTGGAGTGGCGAGTGGCAGAAATGATGTGGTGGTTGCTTGATGCTGACGTCATCTTTCTGTGGTCTTGACCGTCCTGCCGCATGTGGCAGCGATCCGAGTCTCCGTTTCCAGTGTTCAACTCGGAGGACGATTGCTTGTCTGATGGGTGGTTCGTTGAGTAACAAACACGGAAGGACAGCGGGCTATGAAGGCAAAGATTTGGACGAGTTTCGCCATCCTGGCACGCGAGGTTTTCATCCGCCTGATTTGAAGAAGCAAGAGCTTGTAAAAGGGTACTTTATTATTAAGCAGCCTTCCATTTTCCATTTTTTCTTTTTTCCTTTTTTGCAATTGTCTATGAATATGTTTAGTTACCTTAAATGAGTCTCTCAGCAGTTCTTCAAAGAGGGAAGATGCCTTCGAGCAGTTGGCAGGAGCCTTGCGGTATATGCATCTCTCTCTCTCTCTCACACACACACACACACACACACACATAAGCAAGCAGAAACACAGAGTGCAAGAAGGCTTTGTGAGCTCTGTATTTGTTACCTGCAGTCTCAGAACAAGGAAGACATCAAGAAATTCAGTAAAAGAACTGTGAAGGTTGGTCCCGTTTTGGTTTCCTTATGGTGTAATATTTTTGTCCTATTTGATGTGAAGTTTGATTTTGTCTCTGTTTTCCAGAAAATCCTATCTGCATAGCTAACTGGATATGTGTGTGCTTGATCTACATGGCTTTGATACCCTTGCAGGTGACACAACAGCATAATGAAGGCTGCAAAAAACTATTAAGACTTATGGGTGTCCCAGTAGTTGAGGTTACAAGTCTGTCTAGAAAGTTTATTCATTATTATTTCTAACAAAATGTTTAGATACCAGATCCTGTTTTTGTATGTTAGGCTCCTTCAGGAGCAGAGGCACAGTGTGCTGCACTCTGCAAAGCTGGAAAGGCAAGTATCCTCCTGTTTGATCGTCTTCTGATTTAGGATAGTTCATTGTTTTTCCATGATTACCAATCGTTTAACTCTTTGTAAATTGCCATTTTATTTCCTTGATTTGATTTCCTTTTCACTCACACATATGCTTGTTCACTATCATTGCTCAATTTTTGTGTGTTAACCAGAACTCTTTTATAATGAATGGTGCTTTAGCTGTAATTTTTGTTTTTCAGGTTTATGCAGTTGCTTCTGAAGATGTGGATTCCCTTACTTTTGGAGCTCCTATATTTCTTCGCCATTTGATGGATCCCAGCTCAAGAAAAGTTCAAGTCATGGAATTTGAAATTTCCAAGGTACTTAGAAAAGTTTATTCATTGTGTTTGCTTAAATTTTTTTTCTCACTTTCATGACTTTTAGATCTTGGAGGAGATGAATCTGGATATGGATCAATTCATTGACCTGTGCATCCTCTCTGGATGTGATTATTGCAAAGCATTCGAGGTTGACGTGATATTGTTGCAGTGCTCTGTTAACTGTTTTATGCTATCGCATATCATTTGTCCCTCTTGTATTTTTTAGCTTGATGATTTCAGTGGTTTTACTTTGGAATGAATTTATCAGGTATTGGAGGGCTGAGTGCTCTTAAGCTTATATGTCAACATGGTTCCATAGAAAACATACTAGAGAACATAAATAAGAAGAGGTGCTTCTTGTGCTCTTATCTCGTCCCCTGACTTGTAAGCAAAATTAGGCAGCAAAGTTTCTCACTGTAATAGTCTTGGCTGCTGAATTCCTTGACTTCAAAGAATTATCTCTCAAACTCAGCCGGTGTGGAAAAATTTCGTCAACAGTTTGAAACTGAAAGATCATTTGCCACCAATAGATTTGGGCTGGCAATCAGTGCATTGGCCATGCTACTTCGTGTGTTGATTTACTATAATACTTTTATCTATTCGGATGTCTGCTTTGTCTGTTCCTTCATGTCACTTGAGCAAATTCATATGGTTTCTCTATCCTTAAGACCCAGAGGTTCCTTGCATTACTGGAAGTCTTAATTCAGTTCGGTTATCCTTCTTAGGGAAATGTTTGCTTGTTTTATGAATAGGCATCAGATACCAGATAATTGGCCCTACAGCGAAGCTCGACTGCTTTTCAAGGAACCAATAGTTTCTACGGAAGAACAACCTGAGATAAAATGGACTGCTCCAAACGAGGAGGTGGGCCATTTTCATGTTAAGATTTACTTGCAACGTTTCACTTTCTGAATTTTTGACTCATTTCCTAACTGATTGTTATTTCCCTTTCAAGGGCTTAATTTCCTTTCTCATGAATGAGAATGGGTTCAACATTGACAGAGTGACGAAGGTATGGCTTTTATATTCAGTAATGTGTTGGCCAGTTGTCTACTGGAGGAAGTTGCTTCTTTTCCTCTGAAGGAGAGAGCATACATGTTTTCAATGTTGTTTTACCATGTGTATCGGGCAATAGAGAAGATTAAGGCAGCTAAGGATGAGTCATCACAAGGCCGATAACTTAAGCTTGAACAAATGAAAGTGACTTCCAAAATGCACTTTTTCTTATCCGATGATTCCTTTCGTTTACTCTGTACAGAATAGAATCCTTCTTTAAGCCAGCTAAGAATATCTATACCTCCTAAGAGGAAGGAATGAACTCAATCCCCAGCAGCTCTTTAATAAGAGAAAAGAAGAAACGTGAGAAACAATCTAGATGAGTCTTATTTTGAAAGCGTAATATTATTTATGTAAACATAGCCATAGCCTCTGCTTTGCCTATAGTAATATTACATATTCAAATGATTGCTAAAGTTCCCAATTCTCCGCAAGACGTGTCCCATCAAAGTAAATTTGAATTCTAAGGAGAATGTGCATGCAAATGCCTTTCTCACTCGGACCTTGTGATAACTTCTACTCCCCTGGAACAAAAAGGAAATATCGTTAGCACCAGGCATTATCATATGCAAAATCACGAAAACGACAAATGAATCTTCAATTGACATCTCTATGGTAATTAATTAGGGATAAGTCGATCTCCAATGACAACGATAATGATGATTGTAGATAAAACAGTCGTCATCAAATCAATTCCCCTAAAAAAAGAATAAAACTCAGTTGGAGAAGTTATTTGATAAACATGCATCTTATAGGTGATCCTTCTGCACCGGGCAATCTCAAAGGCAGAAATAGACTTTATACAATCTTATAGGTACATCTTCGAGTTTCAGGCCTTCAACAATAATAATTTCCTGTAGCTTTACTATAGTGTCGGTTCCTTGAGCCTAGACTTCCTATGAGAATGCAACGATGTGAAATTTGGGAAAAATCACCAACACTAGTTAAGTCCGAGATGACAATTCAACAATGAAACATGTTTATTCTTAACTTTGATGAGGAAATTTGTCATTCATCAGATCAATTTCTTACCTAGCTAGCAAGGAAGATAAGGTCAGATGGCATCAAATCATCATATGCAGCAACATACAAGTAATCAATTTATGCATTGAATAGCACAGACCATGTCATGCAAGATTGCATCTCAATCTACAAGTTGTAGAACAAGAAAGAAATTAGATGATCAAGTTGCACTATTTCTCAAGGGTAAGTTTAGAAAAAAAATGAACCTGTGTAGTGCTCAAAAGCCTGATAGTGTCACGCCTCGATCCTCGAGCGTGTGCCCATTCCTCGGTGGTCGATTAAATTGCAACGTCTTAGGACGCGTCGTCGATCCATTCATTTTAATATGCATGTGGAAGCGAATTATTACCTCTAACAACAACTAATACGGGATAGAAAAGCAGGATAACAAATTTCAAATCAATCAACACAGCTTTTATAAACAATCTGGTTTACAAACAGATGCCAACTCTAGGGTCTAAGTACATGAGGTCTATCTCTAAAAAGAACTTCTGAGCCACCCATGCTTCTCACCCTTCCGCCTCAAGCTTTGGGTTCTTTACACTAGGGACCTGAAAAGTGAAGCCTATAACGGGGTGAGATAATGTTTCAGCAAGTTCACCTCCTAAATCCTGACTAGGAAGGAAATACGTTTAAATGCCGTCTATGCACACACAAAACAAAGGACTTACCTTGCCTTAGTTCATTCCTACAAGTCAGTACAATTCATATACTCAACCAATCAACTCAATTCAATTCAAACCAACCCATCGATCAATCGATCCACTCAAATCAATACCATTAGTACTATCTATCAATTCGATATGACCACTGCTCACATCAGCTGACATAGATAGTATTTGCTCTCACAAGCTGTAATATATGGTCATAGCTCTCACAAGCTAATATAGATAGATAGTAGTTCACCCAAGCTGTATATATATAGATCGTGCTCTCACAAACTGATAAAACGATCATAGCTCACACAAGCTGATATATGTATATATAGATTGTGCTCCCACAAGTTGATAAAACGATCATAGTGCACACAAGTTTATAATGTATATTGTTCTCACAAGCTGACATATCAAGCTCATAGGCTGATATAGTATCGCTCTCACAAGTTGACATGTAAAGGGCTCTCACAGCTAACGATAAATATGCTCGCACAAGCTGATAATATATGCTCTCACAAGCTGATAATTCATCGTGTTAAAAATACTCAATAAAAATAATCGTGTGTTGGTACATAGTCGGCCTAAGCCAAAAACGCAATATCTTTCTTTTAAAAAATCTCACTATTTAATATAGTCCATAAACACATTTTTGGGTTGTAAACTGATGCTTGGTATTTTCTAATTAAAATACCAAAATCACACAATTTGGGATAAATACCAAAAACTACACTTTCCACTCAATTTGCACAAATTAGCACTCAATTAAATAAACCAAACCTACCATTGCAATCAGCACGAAATTCCGGTCACCAACTATCTTGGTATAATTTCGAGAAAAACTAATTTTTTTTTGTTATTTTGAATTTCTTATATTAGAATCCAAATATTATTTATATTGAAATATAATTTTAATTTTTTAATTAATGTTATTTGAGAAAAAAATTTTCTATTACGGATATTAGAAATCCTATCTGCTTTTATTCTATCTCCCCCTTAGAATAATTTTATTCAATCTATATTTTTTTATATCCAATTTTATCCTACCATAAGTAGGCAACAAATGCAAGATGGGATATATTTTATCTTATCTTAAATTTTATCCTCACCATCAAACGTAGGTTGAGACTATAAAGGACAAGATAAGAACACTTGCCACTCAAGGACCAAAATCCAAGACAACTCAACAACAGTTTTGTTAGCAAAATGGATTCAAGGTAGGAAGTAATTACTTTCCACTATAGACGAAGTTGTTGAAAATGAGGATATTAATGTTCGAAACCGCAAGATTCCCCAAGCCCTCCAACAAGTGTGAACACGAAATTCTCTTGAAATGTTGGGAGGTTTTTACCACCATCTACACACCAAATCAAATAAAAAATAATATGTCTATTTGCATAGTTTTCCTAAGTACCTCAATAGCAGAAACTTCCCTATCAAACCCTTGTAACAAAACTCTATATCCAGATCTGAACGGGGAGAGGTAATTGTGCAAACATATGGTGGTGCAATTTAGAATTACCAGTAAGTGTTCTGGTGCGGAACTTGGTGCTGCCATATTCCAGCCACCGATGGGACTCTAAAGGCGATGGCAAAGGCGGAGGCAGCGGCAACACATCGAATAATGCAACGGATCTAAGCTCGCCAAATGCAGATGAAGATTTAAAGCCGCCAACGAGACTCCTAGATACTATGGTGGAGTGGAGGTAGCATTTGAGGTGTCACCCCAAAACTCTCCATTACCAAAAATTTCCTGCTTCTTTAAAGATTCCAAGTGGTTGAGTCCTTGCATGCTTTTTAGCTTACGACAATACTTTACTTCGAGCTCCCATAGCTTTTTCAATTTTGATAGGTCTGACATCCTCTCCAAGGAAGGGCAATAAGTCAACCGATAAGGAGAAAAGGGATCCCAATTCTTCAAAGCCACGAATCTCGACTAATGAAAGGCAAAATCCCAGGCTTACCTTGCATAGATTCTTCATGTGCGATAGATCAAGTACTTCGAGGAAGGAACTCACAATAAGCCATCTCTAATAATCTCAATCTTTTCATTACTAAGCTGCAACGGTGTGTCCAGTTTTTAAGCTCACGAGCTCCATACGAGTTCCTCCGACTCCGCATTAAATAGACTAGAGAATTCTAGCGAACATCCATAAAATGTCAAGATTGATAAGTTTTTCAAATTGGAAAAATCCGGTGATCGTGTGGTTGCCAGATCTCGAAGTTGTAACTCTCTTAAACTAGATGGGAGCTGGGGGAGGCATTGCACATTTTTGCAGCACAATTTTAGTGTTTTAAGCTGAGATAGGGTATTGATGCTAGTGGGTAGAGTGGTGATGGGTGTTGCTTGTTGAGATAGGGCACCAATTCTAGTGGGAAGAGGGAGAGCTATCCCGTATTCTTTAAGAGCATGGCGCTCTATTTCCTGCTCATATTCCTCACGAGCACGGTTTTGCTCTTGCCAATATTCCTCCGGCTCATATCTATGCTCCTCCGCAGAGGAACACCAACAATTTTTAGGGCCCCATCTCAGGCAAGTCAAATTTGGGGGAAGCTCAGGCAATTGTTTAAGTTTGGGACTTTTTTCTAGCTTAAGTGTTTGGAGATTAGAGAGGTGACTCATTGTGGTGGGTAATCCAGATATACATGTGTTCGATAAATCTAGGATCCTCAAACGGGACAGTCTCCCAATTTCTTCAAGAATTTCACCAGTCAAGTTGCAACATCCTCGAGCATCTAACTCTTCAAGCTTCTCCACCAGCCTAATTGCACTTGGTAATCTTGTTATTTCTCTTATGCCGCTTATCCTTAGTATTTTCAATTGCTTGAGATTGCCGATTGAATCAGGTAGGTGACCAATACTTGTCAATGACAAATCCAACTCGACAAAAGATTGTAATTTGCCAACCGAATGTGGAAGTTCCTCTATGTATATACACCTAGATAAATTCAACCGCGTAAGTTTTGCCAGCCCTCCAATCGAGTATGGCAATTTTAAGGATGGCTGTTTGCTAATCACTGACCTTTTGAAATTTTCTTTTAGGGGAGATATAATAAAATCTGTCAAAGCTTGTAGACATCCTATTTCTTCAGGCAACTCTCGAAGAGATTCACATCCATCCAAGTTCAAAATAGTTAGGACCTTTAATTTAACAATGGAATGGTCAATTTCAATTAAATTGCTACAACCTTTAAGAACCAATCTCTCTAGGTACACCCATGTAGATAAATCAGGTGTTCTCTTTAAGTATGCACAGTAGCTGAGATCTAGTACTTTTAGTTTCCTGGCCTCCTGCAAAACAATTTGATAAAATATATATTAAGAAACAACCTGTAGGGGGAAAAAAACAAGACAAAATAAATGATATGCTTATGCTAGGAGCAGGACTCGTATCATACTCTGATTTGGTCCCAACCAATCCATTCCTCTGAAATACAGCTGAGTGAAAGGTTAAGAACAATTAAATTAGCCGGATGAAAGTTCGTTGTCTCAAACTTGGAATTGCCGTGATGTAAAGAAAGCCATCTTAAATTGGAGAGAAGATTATTGAAGTCTCCAACAAGGGACACCTCTTCCCCTTGAAAGAACCTCAGGTATCGTAAATCAGCAAATCCATCATGCGTCATAATGTCTTGACGAAAGAAAGGATATTGAGGTCCCGTTGACAGTGCTTCTATTTTCCTACTTTCCTGACAATGGTAAGACCAAAAGTCCACATGTGTAAGTAAAAAGCAAACAATTTCAAGCACCGACCGATTATTTTTCCCTTTATAAGAATAGTCTACCACAATTTACAGTAAAGTAAATTGTTGTTCCCTTTTTTACCTCTTTCAACTTTAGAATGTCCAGCGCTTCCTCACGGTTCCACACTCTGCTACGTTCGCTGGGATGTTTGAAATTCTCTTGACGGACGATTTCCCTTCCAAGGTCCCGCACTTGATCATGCATCCAGAAAGTATTGTTGTCCTTGGTTTTTATCAAGGACATGAGAAAGAGGACTTCAAGGGCATCGTGTGGGTGGTATCCACAGTCATCCCACATGTACAAAGGGTATGTTTTGTCTTGATCGACAAAAAAACAAGCTATATCCAGAAATACTTGCTTTTGTGCATGATCTAACCTTTCATAAGATATCATCAATTTTCTTTGGACTCCCATGGAAGGGGCTTCTTTTAGCTTCTTCAATGTGTCTTCCCATATTGCTTTGGATTTACCATTAAGAGATGAACCTGTAATCTCAAGAGCTAAAGGAAGCTTTCCCAAAGTAGAGACTACTTTTTTTGAAAGGGAGATATAATGATCCGGTGGAGAGTCTCTTCTAAAGGCATGCCTGCTAAAAAGCTTAAGAGCATGATCAAATTCCATTGCACATACTTCGTAAGTTGAAGCATTTGTAGACCTTTTTATAGGGCCTTCACCTGTCACTTCTCCATCAATCATTAGGACACTCTGGTCCCTAGTAGTTATGATAATCCTACTACCGGAACCAAACCAATTACCTTTTTCCGCTAGACTTCTAAGTTGCTCTTTCTCATCTACGTCATCAAATATAATGAGAACTTTTTTATTGCAAAGTACTCTCTTTATCATGTTGACCCCATCATCCACGTCATTAATTTGGTCGAGGATAGAACGAGAATCGAGGAACTTGGATAATAATTGTTTTTGCAAATGTACCAGACCATGGCGTCGTGATGACTCTCCGACATCCGAAAGGAAATTGCAGCCACGGAAGTGAGAAGACAGTTGGTTGAAGATGATCTTGGCAAGTGTTGTTTTACCAATCCCGCCCATTCCGTGGATTCCAAGGAATTGTACGCTATCGCTTTCCACATGCAACATTTTGATCATGGCTTCCACACGATCTTCAACCCCAATTAGATGTTCGGTCACATTTTTTTTATGTCCGATGTTCAGCTTAGTCAACACAATTTGAATTACAGATTGTATCAAATCTACTTGGCTGCCACAACATAACAACCATGTTAGGGATAAATTTTATATTGCAAACTACTCCCTAAGTGACTCAATTCCCCTTACAATTTGCAGAAATTACGCAAAATAATTCAGATGCCAAAACAATCCAGATTTTTCCCAATTTATCTCCGCTCCCCCAATATTAGTTACCACACCATTGGCCCCCGCCCCTGGCATGCCACCATTAACATCACTCACCTCCCCAACCCAAGTCGTCACCGTGTCGTTCTATTGTCGTCGCCCGTCACACCCCCATTGACCCACCCATCTCGGCCTTGTCTCGATCCTCCACATCATGTGGGTCCTGGCCTTGTAATTGCCAGGGATGGTATCACCGGCCTTGGGCAACTCTAGATTTGGGGTCACCCAAGGTCGGCGATGCCAGATATTGGCTTGATCACGTCAGAATTGGCGTCCCAAGCCCATATTTGACTCAAGATAGTGAGTGGAGGGGAGAAATGGTGGGTGCCAAATGGCTCAACCGTGGCTTTTGGTTGCTTAGCTAGGCGAGGTTAGCCTCGCCCAAATCTAGCGAAGCCGAGCTCACCTAGCCACCAACAAGGCTCGACCTCATCGGACCACTACGAGGCCGGTGTCACTTGCCCAAGGTGAGGCTGATCTTGTGGTGGCCCGGCATTTCCTGTGGCTAAGTGAACTTGGCTTTGCAAATCTAGGCGAGGCTCAACCTAATCTGGGCCACCATGAGGTTAGTGTCACCGGTTATTACGAGGCCAACCTCGTTGGGGGCCGTGGCACTTCAACAAGGCCATTAGCCCTCGTCTAGCCAATTGTCGGCTATGGCCGAGGCAAATGACCGACTAAAGGAAGAAGCAAAAAAAAGAAAAAAAAAAAAAAAATGTAATAAAATTATTAAAACATTAAAAGAAATTCTAAGTCACAAAAGAATTTGAGGGTTGTACCAAAATGGTTTCTATTCCGGGAATATAAATTTTGGATAGTTATCAAATGTCTTCAAATACTCAAATACTCGTTTAGGGAACGTAATAAAAAAAATAATTTTTGAGCATAAATTATTACCAAGAACATAATGGTTACCAAACAAGCCCTCAATGTTTGTGGTCGAGATAATGATAGGAGAAACAAAATAAGGATGAGTAGGTGCACTACCAATGTAGTAGCACCATCAATCAAAGCTATCACGGCAATAGAGTCGATCAGCCACTATGGTTGATGGTAATAACGGTAATGGCCACAACCACAATTTACACTATTGAGGATCGGCAAGATGAATAATTTTACCAATTATAACAATTAAAATGACTAGGGAGGAAAAGCAAATCTATAGATGATAGTTGAAATGTTTAAGAAATTTTACCTTCCATCTTTTTCAAGTTCCATCCCTTTATCTCGTCCACCTCAATAAGAGCCTTTTTCCATGATTCAACTTCAGTGCAAAACTTTTTTTGATACTTCGATTGAGCTTTGCGGTATAAGTTTGTTTTGAGCATGACATCGTCAGGCTCCACATCCAAGAAAATGGGTAAAATCTCTTTATTCTCATTCGATTTGGAGGTACACTTGACCATATATGCGAGTTCTCGGAGGCACCAGTGACTCGAAGCATAATTCTTGGAAAAAATGGGAATGTAAATCTTGGAGTTCTTGATTGCTTGTAGAAGTTCATGGCCAATTCTTTTACCGACATGGAGGGATTCATTGTCCCTAAAGACAAGGATCCCGGCTTCAACCATGCCATAGTAAAGAAAATCGGTGAATCCATAACGGGTGTCTGATCCTCGAAAACTTAGGAAAACCTCAGGGGAAGGCCCTGATGATGCCTGTGAGTTCGTCTCTTTTGTTAGCATTTCGCGCTTCTCTAAGGTCCCACTGGCACGGATGCAGAGGTATATGACGAGACCAATGGAGAGCGCAAAGAAGCTGAGGATTCCGATGAGGACGTAGAGCTTGAGGCTGAGGAAGGGAATCTTGGAGGTGAGCTCATGAGGGAGAGAGCCGTCAAGAGATCGATGTTCGCCATAAACTGCCATGTTTCTAGCAGAGGAGCGAGAGAGTGGAAAAGGCTAAGGGAGTACGCGAATGCGTGAGAATTGAAGAATGAGAGCTCTGCGCAGAGAGAGACAGAGAGAGCAGTGCAGGACCTTATAATGGATACAAAGGAAAAGGAAAGAGAGTGAAAAATCTGCCATGTCATTGTTAAAAGTCTCATCTAGCAATTTTATTACGAAAGTGCCATTGTGTTGGATGAGCGACTTTTGTTTCTGTTGTATGGATGGTGGTGATAAATTGATAATTGGTGTTGTTGATGGCATTTTTGACATTTCGAGATAGCCGTGCGGGCGAATGGGGAGGAGTCTGCTTGTTTGAGCTTTAATTGACTAAACTAAGAGGAGACAAGGAGAACGTGAGATTCACATTGTATTATATGGTTTTTGGGATGAGACTGTATATCATCAGAAAGTTTGGTCTTTGACAGAGTAGAATCGTTAATTGAATTGGTCGATCAATAAGTGTGTTGTGTCAAAGTTAAGGAATCTATGGTAGAGGAAATTTTTTTTAGAAATAAAAATAGGAAAAAAACAAATCCATTTTTGAGATGATAAAAGCGCAATAGAGAATATAAATATTCCCTAAAAGCATTTTAATAAATTTTAACCAAACACAATTTTTTTTAGAATATTTATAGCAAAACAATCATAATTCTTTTGCTTCATTTTTCTTTGAGAGATGGACCGTGCAATTTTTGAGATTTTAAACCATGGAAATTTTTTGGAGAGAAAGATATTGCTTTACCTTATTTATTCTAAATCATGCCGACACCCATTCTAAAATTAATTAAGGAACCCATTAGATTTCAAACCCATCCATTCAATAATAAAACACAACTAGTATTATATGTGTGTGTATATATAAACCCCCAAATAATGTGAAAGGCCTTTTTATATATAGATTGGATAAACCCCTAGTAATGTGAAAGGCCTACTAAGTATTAACCGGTT
The DNA here is from genome assembly GCA_016097485.1 of Eucalyptus sideroxylon x Eucalyptus melliodora. Classification (NCBI taxonomy): domain Eukaryota; kingdom Viridiplantae; phylum Streptophyta; class Magnoliopsida; order Myrtales; family Myrtaceae; genus Eucalyptus; species Eucalyptus sideroxylon x Eucalyptus melliodora. Next base: position 28,348,314 of record CM027825.1, read on the forward strand.
CATGCACAAGTCGACTGTCGACTGTGCAATCTTAGAATTGTAGCTATGCTCCTATTTTGGTTCTTAATATATAGACAAACAAGATAGAAGTAAGTATTGTCATAGTACTATATAATATTAACTTAATTAGTTGATATAGCAGATCGAAGATCTTAACTATGGAAATAATATTTAGTATATGGCTCTGCTTGGTTTTAAAATGTCATGATATCATAGTGGTGCCATTTCTTATATAGCAAGAAAAATTTGGTTTATGGCAAGAAGAATTAATTGTCAATATTTTTGATATTTGTACGAGTGAAAATGAAGGTTTGAATAAAGAGATGGCATGTGGCATACAACATTGTTTACGAAATTCTTGTCCATAAGTCTCATTTAAAAGATGGGTAAAAAATTAGAACACATTTTGACAAGTCATCCTAGAAGATTTATAGAAGTTTCCATTAGCCAATCAATGGGTTGTAGTCCTAGGAGTTTCCATGTCCCTTACACGTTTGATAACAAATTCAAGATCAGAGATTTACAGTCTTGAAAATAGAGGATATAAAGTGAAATTGGGATACAAAATGAAGATTACTTTTTAACTTTTTCTTTATTTTAATTATATTAGAAAAATTTTAAAATCCAATCAAACTTTGTATCTACATATTCTCCAGATTTGTGGCGTTGTTCATCTAGGGACAAAAACCCTTAAGTAGATGTTAAATTACCCTTTTATTACTAAAATGTATTTTATGTGGCAATCACATAATTGGCATGGTGTAATCAGTCAATTTGAATTGTCCGTGTAATATGCATGTCGTTTTGATGGAAAAAATTTGAAGTACCTCTTCCCAATTAATTGTTACACGTGTTAGCATCTAAGCATGCGTCGATCCGGGCCTTAATCTTCCCCCATGGCCCACTCTAATTGCTCCCTCTCCTGATGGAATCATCCTCAGCTGTCTGATCCGAATACCTGCTTCTAAGCCAAACCTCGTCGCACCATCAGCGGGGCCAAGAAAAGGAAAACGAGAAGAAAAGGCATAATGAAACGAGTGTGTCACTTCGACCAAAAAAAAGAAAAGAAAAAAAGAGTGTCACCACCAAGGACCCCCCAACGACCAGAGAAAGCAAGTCAAGAGTCTTCCACCGATCCTGCCGGCTTAGTTGCATTAGGAGACAAGAGACCAGCATTTATGATGATGTAATGGATAAAACTAGTCATGACATGACGAAAATATGCAACTTTATTTATTTTTGTTTGTGACACATGATATGATTTTCATAATTTTTCTTAGGTGTGCTAAGAAATCTAAATGTCTGACAACACAATGTAAATTCTTGTCCATAAGTCTCATTTAAAAGTTGGGTAAAAAAATAGAACATATTTGACGAGTCATCCCATAAGATTTATAGAAGTTTCCATTAGTCAATCAATGGGTTGTAATCCTATGAATTTCCATGTCCCTTACATGTTTGATAACAAATTCAAGATCAGAAATTTACAGTCTTGAAAATAGAGGATATAAAGTGAAATTGAGATACAAAATGAAGATTAATTTTTAAATTTTTCTTTATTTTAATTATATTAATTTTTTTTTCTTAAAATCCAATCAAACTTTGTATCTACATCAAATACTACTTTGAATTCTCCAGATTTGTGGCGTTGTTCATCTAGAGACAAAAACCCTTAAGTAGATGCTAAATTACGCTTTTATTACTAAAATGTATTTTATGCGGCGATCACATAATTGGCATGGTGTAATCAGTCAATTTGAATTGTCCGTGTAATATGCATGTCGTTTTGACGGAAAAAAATTGAAGTACCTCTTCCCAATTAATTGGTACACCTGTTAGCATCTAGGCATGCGTCGATCCGGGCCTTCATCTTCCCCATGGCCCACTCTAATTGCTCCCGCTCCTGACGGAATCATCCTCAGCTGTCCGATCCGAATACCTGCTTCCAAGTCAAACCTCGTCGCACCATCAGCGGGGCCCAGAAAAGGAAAACGAGAAGAAAAGGCATTATGAAACGAGCGTGTCACTTCGACCAAAAAAAAAAAAAAAAAAGAGTGTGTCACCATCAAGGGCCCCTCAACGACCAGAGAAAAAGCAAGTGAAGAGTCTTCCACCGATCTGGCCGGCTTAGTCGCGCATTAGGAGAGACCAGCATTTATGATGATGTAATGGATAAAACTAGTCATGACATGACGAAAATATGCAACTTTTTTTTTTTTTTTTTGACACGGTATAGTTTTCTTAATTTTTCTTCGGTGTCCTAAAAAATCTGAATGTCCGACAACACAATGTAAATTCAATTTATATCAAACCCTTCAATTTGCATTAGGAGACGAGAAATAAGTGTGTCACCATCATTGAGGACCCCTCAACAACCAGAGAAAGCAAGTCAAGAGTCTTCCGTCAATCTTGCTGGGCTAATTTGCATTAGGAGATGAGAGACCAGCATTTATGAAGATGAATGGATAAAACTGGTCATAACATAATGATAATATGGAACTTTTTTTTTTGTGACACACGGTATGAGGTTTTCATAATTTTTCTTAGGTGTCCTAAGAAGTCTAGATGCCTGACAACACAATGTAAACTCAATTTATGCCAAACTCTTCAATTTGTCTATTAGCTCTAAATAACTCTGAAGCTGCAATGGCTAAGATGTGAATTCTATTTAAAACACCATTACTATTAAGAAAGACACAGGGATAGCTTTTAAGCAAAGACACTTATCTGTCATTGGAATTAATGTAATTGCTAAATAAAAAATATTGTATAAGTATCAAAAACTTAACCTTACTTGGAATTAAATTTATTTACTTAAATTAAAATTATTATATGTATTACAATCTTAACCTCACTATATGAAGGATTACGTGGTCGGTGTTACCAACAAAAACAGTTAAAATAATATAAGAGATTGAAAATAGTTATTCACATTATTACTTAGTTACAAACTAATGTGACAATTTTTTCAATGCCTAACTATGCTTGACCTTTTTCAAATGATCATTCATAGTATATAGATCTACATCCCAAACAAATATAGTAAGTATGTGATACCACACATTAACATAAAGACAACTCTATAAAAGATGCTAACAATATTCCGAATATTGTGAGATTCGATAAATGACGGATCATATTAGTGATGATTACACAAAATGAAGTCAAATAGTCTAGCATCCCACTCAAAATAAGATGATTGAGGTGAAAACAACTTGATTTTGGAAATTGAATTGTGACAACCTAGACAATTAGATTTAGCAATTGAGTGAATGTAGACTATCGTGAACACCAATACATTATTTATTTATAAAATGGATTTAATTGCAAAATTCTCAATACAAACTTTTTTATGAATTATAATTAATTGTAAACAACTTTATATATTTTATTTTAAATTTTAAAATTACAATTTGCTTATCTTAAATTTTAAAAGAAGGTAATGAGAAGAGGCAATGAATTATCAAATTTAAATTAATCCTGATTGGTTAATTTGTCTAGAAAGCACACAAGTCCCAAATCATCTTTGTTAGCTAATCTACTTCACAGTGTGTAACACGGTTTCTACTCTCTTTGCTCGCTTCGTTGCATTTTTCTCTTCTTTTCTTCTGACTTAAGAAGTCAAAAGTCTTCCACCATCTCACTTGCTTAGTTGCAAAGAAATTGATAAGGCAAAAGCCAACAAAACCCACTCAAAAGAAAAGACTGGTGAAGGAAGCAAGTTAAAGTCTTCCTCCATCTTGCATTGTGAGATGAGGGACCCTTATCAAAGAGTCTTCCTCAGACTTGGTTTACAAAATTGTTCAATAAATTCTTGTCCATTAGTCACGTTTAAAGGACATGCCAAAATGTTGAACGCGGTTTACAAGTCATCCCGAAATTTTCCTAGAAGTTTCATTTATCAATCAATGGGTTATCGTACTAGGAGCTTCCATGTCACATTTATTTAATTACAAATTTTAAATCAAAGATTCATAGCTCTAAAAATAGAGAATATAAAGTGAAATCGAAATACAAAGTGAAGATGATTTTTGAGGTTTTTAAAAATTCCAATCAACTTTGTATCTATATCATGTACGACTCTTGAGACATTTTCTTGACATTTGTAGCAATGTTCATTTTCAGAGAAAAATCTTTAATTAGAAGATTAAACTATCCCTCTACTAAGGAATTTGATTTATGTGTCAATCACCATGATTGACATGGTATAATCAATCAATCCATGTTGCCCATGCAATATGCAAGTCATTCGAATGGGCGTTAAAATGTTTTTTTTTTTTTTTTTTTTTTTGGTCTAAGGCACTAAAACGTTAAGATATTCACTTTGCATTGGTTTATCACACCACATGATATAACTGTCACATGAAATACCTTTTGTTTTGCCATATAATTTCTCTCCCTTTCTCTCTCCCCCAACCATACTGCCCAATCAATGTCACCATCCTTGTTCCCAGTAGACGTTGTCATTGCTCAATCAAAACCGACAACGCCCTCCACACTTAGCCCCACCTTTGTTTGCATCTCTCTTCTTTGCCATGGCCTAACTCAAAATTAGAGGCATCTTGCTCAAAGCTACAATGATGCGTATCATCATTTTTTTTTTCTTTTCCATTGTGGACAAAAAGGATCCTCAACCACTGGCAAGGACTTGCAACCCCTTGTGGCAGGTAGTGAGGGTTGCAACCCTCACCGAGGCCCATACTAGTCATAGGCGAAGGAGGGTGTGAAGGCCCTCCTCAACCATGAAAGCTTTGCCTATGGCTACGGTCAAGGCAAGGGCTTGCAAGCCCTATTATAGTGTCGTTGGTCATGATTGAAAAAGAAAAAAAAATGAAGAAGAAAAGAATAAGAAAAAGAAAATTACAAAAAAAAAAAATAAAAATATTTTAATGAAAAATTGTGAAAAAAAAGTCCATGTAAATGCCTTCCATGTCACATAAGAGGTCCGGGGTCCACACCAAAGATTCCCAACCAAAAAAAGCCAGGAGCACTAAATTGATAAATTATCAAAGACTTTGTTATAAAATTAGTTAAATTGAAATGTTTAAGGTATGAATTGGCATCTATACAATAAATTTTTTTTTTTTTTTTTTTTTTGTAATTTTCCTCACATAATATGTAATACCATGAAATTAACATTCGTCTTCAAGTCTCCTTTGTCATGCCTGAGACCTTTTCTCTCCCAACCCCTCTCCTATTTTGAAACTTTCTTCATCTCTTCCTAGACTTCATAGAGGGGGAGGGATTTGACCGGGAGGATAGATCTCTATAAAGGAGGGATTTGACCTAGATCCTCCCTTCATAGTTGTTTTTCACTTTTTTTTTTTTTTTTTTATCCTTTTGATTCTTTTTTTCCTTTTACTCTCTCGATCTAGTTTTAGATTTAGGAGATTTGCTCTCCTAATCTTAAATTTGAAAGCTTTCTCTTCAATCTAATTCTAGATTTTTAAGTTTTAATGTACAAAAGAGGAATGGATTCAACGGATTGTACCTGCTCATTTTTTAGTTTGAAGAGGCCAGGTTGTATACCCGAAGCTCTAAGAAACCTTACGGAGCCTGAGACCATGGAAAACACAACTAAAAACAGAACACTAGCCACTCAAGGTCCAAATTTCCGAACAACTCAACAACAATTTTGTTAATAAAATGGATTCAACATAGGAAGTAATTACTTTCCACTGCCGTTGAAGTAAAGTGAGGATATTGTTGTTCCGCACTGCAAGATTCAACTCCATAAGCCCTTCAATGATTGTGAACAAAAACTTCCCTTGAAATGTGGGGTTTTTACCATCGTCTGCACACCAAATCAGATCAAAACTAAGACGTCTATTCACACGATTTTCCAATTAGCTCAACACCAAAAACTTCAACCTCCCTAGTAATAAAACTACATATCCAAATCTGAACAGGGAAATAAATAATTGTGCAATCATATGGCGTTTAATTTAGAATTACCAATGTGAGTTCTGGCGTGAAACTAGGTGCTGCCATATTCCAAATGTCAATGGGGCTCCTAGAGGCGATGGCGACGACAGAGGCAGCAACGACACGTCCAAGAATGTAGTAGATTTGAGCTCGTCAAACATGAAAGACGAATTGAAGCCGCCGACAGGACTCCTGGATACGATGGCGGAGGCGGAGGCAGCATTTCAGGTACCCCCAAACTCTCCATTATCACAAATTTCCCGCTTCTTTAAAGATTCCAAGTGGTTGAGACCCTGCACAATTTTTAGCTCACAACAATATCTTACTTTGAGCTCCCATGGCATTTTCAATTTCGAAAGGTCCGATATCCTCTCCACGGAAGGGCAATAAAACGACTGATAGGGAGTAAAGGGATCCCAATTCTTCAAGGCCACAAGTCTCGACTAATGAAAGGCAATGTCGCAGACTTACCTTGTGTAGATTCTTCATGCCCAACGGATTAAGTACTTCTAAAAAAACTCACATACATCCATCTATAATAATCTCAATCATTTCATTTCCAGCTGCAATGGCGCATCCAGTTGTTTGAGCTCATAGCGCTCCATACGGAGTTCCTCCGACTCCACATCAAATATACTAGAGAATTCTAGCGAACATTCATAGAATGTCAATATTGATAAGTTTTTTCAAATTGGAAAAATCCAGTTATTGAGTGGCGACCAGATCACGAAGTTGTAACTCTCTTAAACTAGACGGAAGCTAGGGGAGGAATTGCATATTCTTGCAGCACAATTTTAGTGTTTTAAACTGAGATAAGATGCCGATGCTAGTGAGAAGAGCGGCGACAAGGGTTTCATCTTGAGATAGGGTACCAATTCGTCTCTCCTGGAAAAATTCCTCCAGCTCATATTTCATCTCCTCTTTGGAGGAATAACAGCAATTTTTTGGGCCCCATCTCTGATGAGTCAAACTTGGGGGTAGCTCCGGCAACTGTTTAAGCTCAGGACATTTTTTTAGCTTTTAAGTGTTTGGAGATTAGAGAGGTAACTCACCGTGGTGGGTAATCTGGACATACATGTGCCGACAAGTTGATGATCCTTAAATAGGACAATCTCCCAATTTTGTTACATTGCCGGTCAAGTTGCAACATTCTTAAGCATCTAACTCTTCGACTTCTCCACTAACCCAACCACACTTGGTAATTTTCTCATCCATCTTATGCCACTCATCCTTAGTACTTTCAGTTGCTTGAAATTGCCAATTGAATCATGTAGGTGACCAGTACTTGTCAATGACAAATCCGACTTGATTAATGATTGTAATTCCCAATCGAATTTGGAAGTTCCTCTATGTATATACACCTAGATAAATTCAACTGCTTGAGTTTCACTAGCCCTCCAATTGAGTTTGGCAATTTTAAGGATGATTGTTTGCTTATCATTAACCGTTGATATTCTTCTTTTGGGGAGACATAACAAAATCTGTCAAAGCCTATAGACATCCTATTTCTTCAGGCAACTCTCAAAGAAATTTATATCCATTCAAGTTCAAAATAGTTAGAAGCTTTAATTTGACAATGGAATGGTCAATTTCAATTAAGTTGATGCAGCCTTCAAGAACCAATCTCTCCATTACACCCACTTAGATAAATTAGGTGTTCTCTTTAAGTATTCACGGGTTCTAAGATCTAGTACTTTTATTTTTCTGGCCTCCTGCAAAACAATTTGATAAAATATATATTAAGAAATAGCTTGTAGGGAATTAAAAAAACGACAAGAAATGACATGCTTATTCAAGAAGTGGGACTCGTATCGTATTTTGATTTGGTACTAGCCAATCCATTTCTCCAAATTACAGCTGTGTGAAAGGTTAAGAACCACTAAATTAGCCAAATGAAAGTTTGTTGTCTCAAACTTGGAATAGCTACAATGCCAAGAAAGCCATTTTAAATTGGAGAGAAGATTCTTGAACTCTCCAACAAGGGACCCAACTTCCCCTCATAAGAACCTCAGGTTTTGGTAAATCAGCAAATTCATCAGATGTGAGAGTATCTTGATAAATGAAATGATATCTAGGTTGTACCTGATAGTGCTTCCATTTTCCTACTTCCCTGACCGAGAAGTCCACGTGTGAAGGTCAGAAGCAAACAATTTCAAGCAAGAATAGTGGTTAATTTATCCTTTTGCAAGAATACTCAACAACAATTTGCAGGAAAATAAATTGTTGTTCCCTTTTTATACCTTTTTCCTCTTCAAAATGCTAAGTGCTTCCTCATAGTTCCACACTCTGCTACGCTTATCAGGATATTTGAAATTCTCTTGATGGACGATTTCCCTTCCGAGGTCCTGTACTTGGTCATGCATCTAGAAAGTATTGCCATCTTTGATTTTTATCAAGGACATGAGAACGAGGACATCAATGGCAATGTGTGGGTGGTACTTATAGGCATCCCACATATAGAAAGGGTATATTCTATCCTCATTAACAAAAAAATAAAATAAAATTTATATCTAGAAATATTTCCCTTTATGTCGGATCTAACCTTTCATAAGATATCATCAAATTTCTTTGGACTTCCATAGGAGGAGCTTCTTTTAGTTTCTCCCATGTATCGATCCATAATTCGTCGGATTTACCAATAAGGAATGAACATGTAATCTTAAGAGCTAAAGGAAGCTTGCCCAAAGTATGGACAATTTTTTTAGAAAGGGAGACATGATGATTTGGTGGATAGTCTTTCTAAATGCATGCTTGCTGAAATGATTAAGAGCATGATCAAATTCCATTTCATGTGCTTCATAAGTCAAAACATTTGGGCCTTCATATAGGACATTGTTGTCCTTCATAGCTATGATAATCTTGCTACCGAACTAAATCAATCACATTCTTTTGCAAGACTTTTCAGTTGCTCTTGTTTATCCATGTCATCAAGAATAATGAGTATTTTTTTTATTTCTAAGTATTCCTCTGTTAATCATTTGGATCCCATCATTCACATGACAAATTTGGTTAATAGAATGAGAACCAAGGAGCTTGGATAACGACTGTTTTTGCAAATTTACCGGACCATCATTGCTTTTTGATGATTCCTGAACGTCTACAAGGAAAAAACATTGGTCAAAGCAAGAAGATAGTTTGTAGAAGATGACCTTAGCAAGGGTTGTTTTGCCAACACAGCCCATTTTGTGGATTATGAGAAATGGTACATCATCGGATCCTACATCCAACGTTTTGATTATAGCTTCCACACAATCATCAACTCCGACAAGATGTTCGGTCAAATCTTCATATACAACCTTTACTTAACCAATACCATGCGAATTAGTGAACGGATCAAATCTCCTTGACTGCCATAAGGGTAATAACCATGTTAGCGGTAACTTCTATAGTGTAAAACTACTCCTAAAGTGACTAAATTGCCCTCACTTGTTGAGGAAATTATGCAAAAGTATCTAGACACCGATACGAACTAAATTTTTGCCAATCTCTCTCTGCTCCCCAACATCAATCACTATCTAAGTAGCACCGACATCGGGACGTGACATCGGGAAGTGACATAACACAGCACGCTAGAGTGCCGACACGTCATTTTTAAAAAATTAGATAATTCCGACATATTAACACATTATATATTAAATGTATATTTTTATATATACATAGTAAATTATCATTTTTATGATTATTTCAATCAAATTAATTTAATTTCACCAATAAATAAATAATAATAATAATTCTAGAATGGATTTACACTAAAGACATTAATTCACAATTTATTAATATCATTGTTTCAATTTGACAAATTCAACTCCATTCCAATAATCCATAAAACTTAGATAAAAAAATAATCACATTCTAGACTTGCATGTCAAACATATCAAAAGAAAATAGAAAAAAAAAACTTGGGAAGTGAATTGTGTAATGGGGAAAATGAGAGTAAGAAGAGAAGAAAATATTAGGTTTTTTTTTTTCTCCATTTATTGTCTTCATTATTATTATTTTTTCACATATATACATTTTAACCCTCATTTATTAATTTTTTTTAAAAATTGATCTTACTTGTCGGAATCATACGTCGAAAACTTATATATTGAAATTTTAACTCGAGTGTCGAGAGAGTGTTAGGAAAGTTAATTAGGCGTTAAATTTTCTGATAAGTGTCGGAAAGTGTGAAAAGATGTCGAGCTCCGACAAGACATGAAGGCTCGTGTCGGTGCTTGACATCGTGGGTCATGACCTTGCCTGCCGGGGAGGGCGTCATCGGCCTTGGGCGAGACCAGATTTGGGGTCGCCCAAGGTCAGCGACGCCAGATGTGGGCTCGGTGGGCTCAGACCTGACGTCCAGATCCCGGATCTGACTTGCCTCAGTGAGCGATAGAGCGAAAGGGTGGGGCCGGATGGCTCAGAGGTGGCTTATGTGTCGGCTTGTTGTCAGGCTGGCGACAAAGAAGTGGCGACAATCGAAGGACGAGCTGCTGCATTGGCTCGCCAGAAGCTTGGTGGAGCTACTCGGAAAGCCATTACTGATCGTGGCTACTATGTCAGACTAAGAGTGAGAGGAGAGAGAATCAAAATGAGTAGCGTGCGCTGCCACCGCAATAGTGCCATTGACCGGAGCTATTGCAGCGATACCGGCCGCTATTGGCCACTGTCAGTGAGAATTCCGTTCTCATCGCCATAGTGGCTGATAGCAGTAGCGGCCGCTATCTGAACTGTATAGAATCGACTAGATGAATAAACTATAACTTCACCAACAATACCACAATTATACTAAATAGGGAGGAAAACGAGTTTAAGACATTTACCCTTCCTCTTTCTTCCAGTTCCATCCATTTCTCTTGCCCACTGAGAGCCTATTCCCATGACTCTACTTCAGTGCACGGCATCTTCTAGTGCTTTGAAAGAGTCTGTCTGTACAAATTTGTTTTGATGTCAGGTTCCACGGTCAAGAAAATCGGTAGAATTCATAACGGGTGTTTACTCCTCGAAAACTTCAAAAAACCTCATACGAAGGTACGGATGATGCCTGTGAATTCGTCCCTTTCTCCATTGTAGTAGCTCTAAGCAACACAGATATCAAATCCTTTCTATCTCTCAGGGAAGTTTGCTTTTTAGTTGTGCTTGGATCTGAGCGACGGCTGTCAATATGATGAGCACTCAATCTCTGGCGTCATGGGCGTAGGGAAAAAGGCGCTGGACTTCCAATATTAATTAATATAGTCAACACCTTTCTTTCTTTTTCTTCTTTTTTTAATCCCTTCTTCATCTTTTGATTAATTTGTTTGGTGTTCATTTATATCTTTACTATTTTGCATCTGTTTGGCCACCGAATTTCCTAAATTAAATGTTAAGATGTGAATTCTATTTAAAAACACCATTACTATTAAGAAAAACACACGAATAGCTTTTAAGTGAAGACACTTATATGCAATTCTAATGTAATTACTAAACCAAAATAATGATATATGTATCAGAATCTTAACCTTATTTTGAATTAATTTATTTACTTAAATTAAAATTGTTATATATGTATCATAATCTTAAACTCACTTTATGAAGCATTACATGGCCAGTTTTACCAATAAAAATAGTTAAAATAATATAAAAATTTGAAAAGAGTTATTCACGTGATTACTTATGTACAAAATAATGTGACAAATTTTGAATGCTTGGCAATGCCCTATCTTTTCAAATGATCTTTATAGTATATAGATTTAGATCCCAAATCAATATGGGAAGATACGACACCACATATTAAACATAAAGACGGCTACATAAAAGACTCCGAGCATTTCGAAAATTTGTGAGATTCAATAAATCATGGATCAAATCAATGAAGATCACACAAAATCAAAGTCAAACATATCTAGCATCCCGTTAAAAATGTGATGATTGTAGTGAAATCAGCTTGATTTCGAAAATTAAGATGTGAAATAGCCTAGATAATCAGATTTAGCAATGGAGTGAATATATAGTGCCCCAACATTATATTTTTTATTTAGAAAATGATTTGATTTGAAAAATTTTCAATACAAACTATTTTATAGATTATGATCCAAGCACAAGTCAAAATTTTAAAGTTGCAACTTGCTTATCTTAAATTTTAAATTTATACTTTAAAAGAAGGTAATGAGAAGGACATTTCAATTAATCTTGATTGGTTAATTTGTTTGGAAAGCACACAAGTCCCAAATCATCATCTTTGTTAGCTAATCTACCGGGCATGTAACACAGAAAAGAAAGCCAAAGTCTTCTAATATCTTTGCTCTGCTTCGTTGCGTTTTCCTCCTCTTCTTTTTTTGAACAAAGAAGTCAAAAGTCTTCCACCACCTTGCTTGTTTAGTTGCAAAGAAAGCGATAAGGCAAAAGCCGACGAAACCTACTCAAGAGAAAAGATTGGCGAGGGGAAGGAAGTCAAAGTCTTCCTCCATCCTGCATTGCAGATGAGGGATCCTTGTTGAAATGTCTTCATCATATGCGGTTTACAAAATTGTTCAAGAAATTCTTGTCCATTAGTCACATTTCAAGGACATGCCAAAAAGTAGAACGCGGTTTACAAGTCATCCCGGAAGTTTCCTAGAAATTTCATTGATCAATCAGTGGGTCACATCTTAGGAGTTTCTATGTCCCATTCATCCACTAACAAATTTTAAATAAGAGATCATAGCTTTAGAAATAGAGGATATAATGTGAAATCTTGATACAAAATGAAGATGATTTTTGAGCTTTTCTTTATTTTAACCATAGTAGAGAACTTTTAAAAAATCCAATCAACTTTGTATCTATGTCATATACGATTCTGAATTATTGACATTTGCAACCGCGTTAATCTCCAAACAAAAATCTTTAGTTAGAAGATTAAACTATCCCTCTACTAAGAAAATTTATATTATGCGCCGATCACATGATCACCTTGGTGTAATTGGTCAATCCATATTTCCACTACTTAGAAAAAATGGAAAGAGCACAGCATTCCTTGTTGCACCTTCATCTTTTCATTAATTTGTTTCGGGTTCATGCATATCTTGCTTGTTTTGCATCGGTTTGGCCACCGAATTTCCCAGAATAAAATTATTAAGACGTGAATTCTATCTAAAAACACCATTACTAATAAGAAAAACACACGGATAGCTTTTAAGTGAAGACACTTATCCGTCATTGGCGTTAATGTAATTACTAAATCAGAATTACTATATGTATATATCAGAATCTTAACCTTACTTGAAATTAATTTATTTACTTAAATTAAAGTCATTATATATGTATCATAATCTTAACCTCACTATATGAAGTATTAAGTGGCTGGTTTTACCAACAAAAAGCAGTTAAATAATATAAGAGATTGAAAAGTGTTATTCACATTATTACTTAGTTACAAATTAATGTGACAAATTTTTGAATGCCTGACTATGCTCAACCTTTCCAAATGATCATTCATAGTATATAGATCTAGATCTCAAACAAATATAGAAAGATATAGAAAGATATATGATACCACACATTAAACATAAGGATGACTCTATAAAAGATGGTAATGATATTCCAAATATTTGTGAGATTCGATAAATCATGGATCATATCAGTGATGATTAAATCGATTACATAAAATTAGATCAAATAATCTAGCATCCCACTCAAAATAAGATGATTGCAATGAAAACAGCTTGATTTTGGAAATTAGGATGACTCTATAAAAGAAACATCCTGGATAATCAGATTTAGCAACTGAGCATCCCACTCAAAATAAGAATCTAGAGTGCCATGAACACCAATACGTAAATGGATTGATTTGCAAAATTTTCAATAGGAATTATTTTATTAATTATTATTTTATTAATTATATATATATATATATATATTTCATTCTAAATTTTAAAAATTTCAACTCGCTTATCTTAAATTTTAAATAACTTTAAAAGAAGGTGATGAAAGGAGGCAATAAATTTTCAAATTGGTTTGGTTTATTCCTTCATCTTTTGATTAATTTGTTTCATGTTCATGTTATATCTTGTCTGTTTTGCATCGGTTTGGCCACCGAATTTTTCAAATTAAATATTAAGATGCGAATTCTATAAAATCATCATTACTAATAAGAAAAACACATTTATAGCTTTTAAGTTAAGAGACTTATCTGTTATTGAGATTAATGTAGTTACTAAATCAAAATTATTATATCAGAATCTTAACCTTACTTGGAATTAATTTATTACTTAAATTAAAATTATTATATGGTTATCATGATCTTAACCTCCTTTTATGAAGTATTATGTGGCCGGTGTTACCAATAACAGAATTACAATAATATAATAGATTGAAAAGAGTTCATATTATTGCTTAGTCACATTTTGAATGCTTGACTATGCCGTACCTTTTCAAATGATCATTATAGTATATAGATTTATATCTCAAACCAATATGGATTGATATATAATACCACAGATTAAACATAAAGATGGTTACATAAAAGACTTTGACAATATTTCGAATATTTGTAAGATTCGGTAAATTGCAGATCATATCAATAAAGATAACACAAAATCAGACTCAAATATATTTAGCATCCCGATAAAAGAAGATGATTGCACTGAAATTAGCTTGATTTTGGAAATTAAGTTATGAAATAGCCTAGATAATCAGATTTATCAATGGAGTGAATGTAGAGTGCCACGGACAATATGTTTTTTATTTATAAAATGGATTCATTTGCAAAATTCTCAATATGAACATTTTTTATAGATTGTGATCCAACCATTAGTAGCTTGATATATTTTATTCATAATTTCTAGTTGTAACGTGCTTATTTTAAATTTATATTTAAATATTAAAAGAAGGGAATTAGCAGAGCGATGAATTATCAAGTTTATATAAAATCTGATTTGTTAATTATTTGGAAAGCACACAAGTCCCAAATCATCATCGTTGGATAATGTACTTCAGAGCGTGTAACATGGAAAGCAACCCAAAAGTCTTCTAATATCTTGCTCACTTCGTTGCATTTTCCTCTTCTTTTCTTCCTATCAAAGAAGTCAAAAATCTTCCACCATCTCACTTGTTAAGTTGCAAAGAAATTGATAAGGCAAAAGCGGACAAAACGTACTCAAAAGAAAAATAAGCCCCTCCTTTCTCGTTCCCTCTTTTTTTTTGCAGGATTGCCCTTATTTTTTTTTTTTTTTTAAGCGTTAATTAAACAAGAATAACCGGTGCATTCACGAAACTTCCCTACATATCATTTACACTCATGCATCTAAATACACAAGCGCTCCTTTTTGTGCTAATTGGCATATTTTCCAACTTTGTCGATCCTATGCTTTGACCGATTGACTTGCAAATCAGAACCCAAACCAGTCATTTGACAGGTCTACGTTTGGATGAATTGCTTGACAAGATTACAAAACCCGATTAAGACACGTGGCCACAAATTGCCATATCTAATAACACTGATGTTGTGGTGATGTGGAGCGGTGAGTGGCCCAAATGATATGGCGGTTGCTTGATGCTGGTGTAATCTTCCTGAGCACGTAGCTAGCACGGATAAAAAAAGAGACTAGTAACACATGAACTAGGTTAAGTTTGTGGTCTCAACCGTCCAGCCGCATGTGGCAGCGATCCGAGTCTCTGTTTCCAGTGTTCAACTCGGAGGACAATTACTTGTCCGATGGGCGGTTCGTTGAGTAACAAGCACCGAAGGGCAACGGGCTTGGACGAGTTGCGCTGTCTCGGCACGTGAGGTTTTCATCCATGGTGGAGTTGAGTCGCAGTTGGCGTCGATTCAACAACGTGAATCTAGGATTCAAAGCCTTTCGTAGTGAATTGTGGCGAAAACTATCTAAGTAGGTGGTGACCAGTTTTGATTGAAAGGTTATGTCAGCAAGATATAGATAAAGTAAAGGCCTTTTGTATATCACCGGAATGCATTATGCAAATAATTTCGATCAATTATCTATAACATAAACTAATATACTATAGATATACGATATTATGATTCTAGATACAATCAGACTATACAGAACGTACATGATATATTCTGTATGTGGGAAAGATTTAGTATTTGTGGATGATGTGCATTACAAATATATCTAACAAGTTGTGAAATTGTTTCATAAATTAATGATTTTAATCCGATATTACTGTTAAAAGGTCATAGTCCAAAGGACATAAAATAGATATTAGGCGTAAATTTGAAAGGAGTTTTTCGGCTTGTAATTTTGTCTCATATCTGGATATCTCCTTACTTTAACTTTATGATTTTTTTTTTCTCTTTTTCGACCTTTTAGAGTTCAAAATCAGAACTTGATTAACGTCAAACATCTCAAATTTTTAAAACTAGAATAGGGAAATTCAAAGATGGTGTTTTAATTTGGAGAAAATTTCAAAAAATGGCTCAAAATGCCTTCATTTCTCAAATAATGATCCGAAGTAAACTTTGTTTCAAATATAAGCCGAAAGTAACATTGGTTGTTTCAAAGAAGGACCTGAAGTAGCCATGATTGTTTCAAATAAGGGCCTAACCTCGCTTGTCACCGGCCGGAAAAATTTTATGATTGGTTAAGGGTGTTTTCATCCAAATTTTCTTTTCTTTTTTTCTCTTTTCTTCTTTTTTTTTTCTTTTCCGACGTTAGCTAGCGGCCGCTGGAAAGGGCTGGCAAGGGCCTTCAAGCTCTTGCTTGCAGCACGAGAGGGCCTGCAAGCCCTCGCCAGCAAGGGGCAAGGCCACCTTTGCCTCGGACAAGTAAGGCCAACCCTTGCTAGCTAAGTCGCTAAGCCCTCGTAGATGGCTACGAAGGGCAGCCTCCCCCGGGGTGAGGCTGTCCCTCACCTGTGGCTAGCATGGGTAGCCCTAGCCGAATCGGGTGAGGGCAACCCTCACCCAGCCCTCTATGGGCATCACCAATGGCCGGGGAAGAAGAAGAGCTAGAGAAAAAAGGAAAGAAAATAGACAAAAGGAAGAAAAAAAGGAAAATGGTAAATGACGTAAATCCCTTCACCACTAGAAAGTTGAGTCCTTATTTATAAGGGATATAATTATCACTCAAGTCCTTATTTGAAACATATATAACTATTTCAGAACTTTATTTGAAATAAGATTCACTTTAAGCCCTTATTTGAGAAAATAATATCAAATCAGGCCATTATTTGAGATAAAATCCACTTCAGGACATTTTTTGAAATTTTCCCAATAATTTGGTTTGAAGCAAGAAAAACTTATTGTAACTATCTTCGGTTATTGTGTGTGAAAATGAGAGGATATGGTCTTTCTGTGTTGGGCATTTGGATTTGATGGTTGAATGTGGAAACAAAGAAGAGTCGAATAAACGATGGCATGCAGTTACGAAATTGTAAGGAAATTCTTGTCCATAAGTTAGCTTTGAAAGACACGGCAAAAAGCAAAAGGTCGTTTATAGGTAGATGCTAATATTGAAAATGCCAGTTAGATAGCAAGTAATTCTTGTCCATTAAAGTCAGGCTTTAAAATGAAATGATGGAGAAATTTAAGTGTGAGGCATAAAATTCTTGGAAATTAAAGTGCGAAGGAAAAGTGAAATGATATGGAAGTGAATTAAACGAACTTACTGTGAAATTGCATCTCTCTCTCTCTCTCTCTTCCTTTTTTTCCTTTCCACCTCCTCCACGAGAATTTGCCTCCTCTGTTTTTCTTTTCTTTTGCCCACCATAACTTTCTCTCTGTATTCCTCTTTCTTGGCCGTGAAGAAAAGCTTACACCTTTACTTTTACGAGGTCTCTTTGGCAATGAAAAAATAGATGCTGAAAAGTCGCCATCCCACTTGACCGAGAATCTTCCGCTTTTTTAATAACCAGATTTTCTTGCTCTGTTTTGGCCGTGAAAACCGGTCCATGAATGCTGAGATCGCTCCCTTTGTCAAGATGGAAACTGCACGCTACTTTCCTTCTTTGATTCTCCTTTGCCTTTTCTTCCAATTTTGATGCGTGCAGTTGAACAAGACCTTCCTTCCATCTCATGTGTTCAGACTGGAATTGGCTTCGAAAATGGGTGTCAGCCGATTGAAATCTGAATGGCCGCACTTTCTTTCCCTTAATTAGGCCGAGTTTGATTAGCTTAGGGCCGGGCTCTCATGGGCTTGCATGGGCTCGATTTTGGAATCTCAAGTGAGTTTAAGACTCTTTCGCATATTGGGCAAACTATTGAGCCAATCCCAAACAAACTCATAGCCAGATCCATGTTTTGTTAATTGCGAATGCTTTATGCCCAAAATTTAAATTTCCCTTTATCTAAATGCGAAGAAATACAGTAATAGCTGTAAATGCAAGACTATGCAATATCGGTATTTTGGTTTGGGATCAAATTCTATCGAATTTGAGCCTAGTTTTCTTATTAAATGAATGAGAAGTCTTCAAACAAAAATTTAGGTGTCCAGAATCAGATCGACAATAGTAGCTAGAGCTTCAAGAAAATAAAGAACAACCAATTGTTCTTAACAGGCAATAGATGAGAAAGTGATGTTAACACGGATTCCATCCTTTTAATAACTAAACTGAAGATGATATTGAACATTTTAAAATATTATAGGAACATAATCAATAGAATGGTAAGGAATCACAACGTACATTAAACAAATTTAGCGATTTAATTGAATCAATTGTTCGATTAAGTATGACATGGACATATTTATACAAAATTTCAAGGACCATCCATTTCATTAAAAGATAAATCTTGAGAACAACATAACTTGTTTTGTATAAAAAGTGAAAAGTAAATTTTCTTTTACTTGCTTGAATCTATAGGTACTAAAATGATTGGATGGTCAATGGTAAAATGATGATGTAGCATGCTGGGAATTTAGTTCGATCAAGTTAGTTGGCGTTGTTAGGTACTAAAAATTCATATTTTTCTATCAATCTTAATAATTTATTCACTATTAAAAAGCCACTTCTCACTCTTTTCTTTATTTGCGAATTTTGAAAGCAAATTTAAATAGTTATCCTTGAAGTTCATTGTGAAAAAGTCAATTCTCACCACCATAATTCATTCATTTGAAAGGACTATAATTTGATATGTAAGACCAAATCCTTTCAATATTATTATTATTATACTAGGACAATTGATGAAATGTTCATTTTGCTTGAGTCATAACATTTGTCTCACTGGTAATACCACACAACCATTTCCTGATTTGCAGTATTCGCAATTAGTGCATGCACATATCTTAAAATTCATTTATTGATTTCTTAAGTATTGCTAAAAACATCTACGAAGATATGCAAGACCAATTCCTTTTCAAGATTTTTCTCCCACATTTTTTGGAATGGTTAATTTATGTGAATTCAGAATATTAATTACGTAACCTCAATTTTCTATTAAATATATTTATATAGTTACGCTAATATTATAAATTAGAGATGCTCATCGCATCAAGGTCCTTTCTTTCCATTGAGTAATTTATTTATTGCTTTAATTTTTTAGTGTTAAATTATTATTTGCGTAGCCGCATTATCACTCATCATATGTTAATGGCTTAAGGTTAAAATTGATGCTTGCACAACCTTTTTGAACTAAAGAGAAAATATATTAAAAAGGCGCTAGATTCATCTTAAGTAATCAAGTCCCTGTATACGTAATAATTTGGTTAGCAAAAATAAAATTTGTTGCTGTGTTTTACTTGGGTTATCAACCCATAATAGATTAGTGACAACTCTTAGAATTGATTTGCATGTCTAAATGATTTAAATAGAATCCAAAAATTGCGATTGGTATTGATTATTGGAGAGTCTGCATTGAGTGATGGCACTATTGACACATCTCTATTATGATTAACCGTTTGTCCTCACTTAGTATTACATTAGCTTTCTCTTGGTAGTTCACCTTAAGAAAGGTCGTGACACCAATGAATACATCACCACGGCCATCCTCTCAATTGATGATAATTTAAGATTGGTTGTTCCAATTGTATATTTCGAACTCGGCATGGGTCAATCCTTTGAATGTCTCATCTTAAAGATGAAGAATTACTATTGTACATTTTCTCTTCCCTACAAACGTATAGGTAGAATAGTGTACATTAGTTGAATTAAAATGTAGATGAAGGCCTTTCAATACTCAAATCTCAGTTAATCAATTCATTGATTTTTTTGACCAAAAAGAAAATCATTGATTTCGACCATGAAGTACACTATAATGCATCATCATAATGCCTTCAAAAGTAATTCTCTTCTTATTGTAAGGGATTGTGGTCGTACATCTGAGCACTAATTTTTGTAGCACCAGTTAGACATAGGTCACTTATTTATAACAGAATCATGACATAGACACCTTGAAGTTGGATTGGGGGATAAAAGAAGTTGTCACAATTTACTTCGATATACCGATGGATTCATGCTTTAGAAAATAGCGAGGTTTACATCGGAGATCCCTCAAAACAACACAGACTTCTCTAATGTAGCATGGTTAGCCCCTGATCCTGTATCAAATGGAACAACTCTACACATTTCCAAGAAAATCTGTCTTCTAGACAAAACAAGATTTCCATCGTCTGCCGACGCTGCATTTGCTATTTATTGCTAAGACGGGGGTGGTGGTAGGAAGGTGGATTGGTGGTTGTGCGTGGCAAAATCTGTGCTTGTTGGAGGCGAACAGCATAAGCCATTGCCGTGACTAATGAGAAGCAAAAGTGGAAAGTGCGCGTATAGATTTAAGTGCGACCGGAATGAAAGTTTTTGCGTCTAGAAAATATTTAAGCCTTTGCACCCCAATTTTATTTATTTTTTTGTTAATCATTATCTGCATCACAAAAATTAAATGATCATAAACTTTGACCTAATTTATAATATTATCAGTAAATTTTAATTTGTTCAACATTTTCATTTATTCAATTATTAGGAATGAGAACTAGTATCATTCAACCTCGAGCCTGTGAATTAGTTTTTAAGTTTATGTCCGAAAGTTTATCACTAGCAACAGCCGCGCGTGACGCCCACGCTTCAGCCCGGGAGGGAAGCGGAAGAGCTCGAAGCCATTCAATTTTCACTGCAAAAGGTAGTTTCAGTTGGACCTCCGTCTCCTCCAATCCCATCATTTTCCATATGTTGTTCATCGAGTCTCGTCCACTGATTTCGATAGGGACTGACGAAGCTACTGGCGGACAATGCCCCGACCGCCATGAAGGAGCAGAAGCTCGAGTGCTACCTCAGCCGGAGGATCGCCGTCGATGCCAGCATGAGCATCTATCAGTTCCTCGTTAAGTTGCTTCTTTATGGATCGATGCCTGCGATTGCGCGTTTCGGTTTGTCGGTGGGGATTTGGATTTTGAATGTTGGGGTATTTTTTGGTTCTTTTGATTGGTGGATTAGGTTGTGGTTGGGAGGAAGGGGACTCAGATGCTCACCAACGAGGCTGTTGAAGTTACCAGGTACACTGGCATTGTACTACTCCATGGAAATGAAAATCCACTTTGCTCGAGTTTCGTAGAGTTTATGGCTGAATTGTTGACTAGCCTTCTGTTTTGATGCTTCAGATGTTATCTCTTGGACTCGGTTTTATGTATATGAGATCGACGCCTGTTGAATTATTTTGTTCTCGCGATGTGATCTTTATGCTTGGAAAGTGTTGACTTTGAGCTGCTTTTTTAATTTGTCATCATCTGCACGGCATGTTTTACCGGACGATTAGGCTGTTAGAAGTTGGGATAAAGCCAGTGTAAACTTTTCTTCTTTACCTCCCTTGTTTTCATTGGGATGGAATGTTAGAAGAATGAAGCTCGTGCTTCTCTGAATTATGCTTTACTGTTGTCACAATAGCTACGTAGTTGATGGTCGACCTCCTGATTTGAAGAAGCTAGAGCTTGCAAAACGGTACTTTACTATTATGCAGCTTTGTCTTTTTTTTTTTTTGGGAATCATGTATGAATACATTTAGTTACCTTAAATGAGTCCCTGAGCAGTTTTTCGAAGAGGGCAGATGCCTCTGAGGAGTTGGCAGTAGCCATTGCAGTATATGCATCTCTCTCTCTCTCTCTCTCTCTCGCGCGCGCGCTTGTGCATTTAATCACCCAGAAACAGAGTACAAAAATGCTTAGTGAGCTCTGTATTTATTGGGTCTGCAGTCTCAGAACAAGGAAGACATAGAGAAATTCAGTAAAAGAACTGTGATGGTTGGTCTCGTTTTGGTTTCCTTACGGCGTGATATTTTTGTCTTATTCGATGTGGAGTTTGATTTTGTCTCTGTTTTCCAAGAAAAACCTATCGATGTAGCTAACTGGATGTGTCTGCACTTGTGGTGCGTGTCTTTGATACTCTTGCAGGTGACACAACAGCACAATGAAGACTGCAAAAAAATATTAAGACTTATGGGTGGCCCAGTAGTTGAGGTTACAATTCTGTCTGAAAAGTTTATTCGTTATTATTTCTAACAAAAGGTTTAGATGCCAGATCAGTTTTTGTACTTTAGGCTACTTCAGAAGCAGAGGCACAAATGTGCTGCACTTTGCAAAGCTGGAAAGGCAAGTATCTTCCCATTTAATCGTCTTCTGATTTAGAATTGTTCATTGTTTTCCCATGATAACCAATCATTTAACACTATATAAACATGATTTAATTTCCTTTTTGACTCACACGTATTCTTGTTCACTTGTCTAATGTCTTCTTCTGTGTAGTCATTTACATTTGGTATGTTCTTTAGTAAGCCATCTCTGTCCAAGGAATTTTTGCTGACTTTGAATTCCTATCATTGCTTAATTGTTGTGAGGTAACCAGAATTCATCTACCATGAATGGTGCTTTAGCTGCAATATTTGTTTTTCAGGTTTATGCCATTGCTTCTGAAGACATGGATTCCCTTACTTTTGGAGCTCCTATATTTCTTTGCCATTTAATGGACCCCAGCTCAAGAAAAGTTCCAGTCATGGAATTTGAAATTTCCAAGGTACTTAGAAAAGTTTATTGATTGTGATTGCTTAAATTTTTTTCTCACTTTCCTGACCTTTAGATCTTGGAGGAGATGAATCTGGATATGGATCAATTCATTGACCTGTGCATTCTCTCTGGATGTGATTATTGTGAAAGCATTCGAGGTAGACGTGATATTGTTGCAGTGCTCTGTTAACTGTTTTACACTATCGCATATTTCCCTCTTGTATTTTTTGGCTTGATGATTTCGTTGGCTTTACTTTGGAATGACTTTATCACGTATTGGAGGGCTGACTGCTCTTAAGCTTATCCGTCAACATGGTTCCATAGAAAACATACTAGAGAAAATAAACATGCAGAGGTGCTTCTTATGCTTTTATCTTGTCCCCTGACTTGTAAGCAAAAGTAGGCAGCAAAGTTTCTCACTGTAATTTTCTTGGCTGCTGAATTCCTTGACTTAAAAGAATTATCTCTCAAACTCAGCTGGAATGGAAATATTTGGTCAGCAATTTGAAACTGAAAGATCATTTGCCACCAATAGATTTGGGCTGGCAATCAGTGCATCAGCCGTGCTACTTCATGTGTTGATTTACTGTAATACTTTTATCTATTCTGATGTCTGCTTTGTCTGTTCCTGCATCTCACTTGAACAAAATCATATCGTTTCTCTATCCTTAAGACCCAGAGGTTCTTTGCATTACTTGGAAGTCTTTATTCAGTTCGGTTATCCTTCTTAAGGAAATGTTTGCTTGTTTTTGAATAGGTATCAGATACCAGATGATTGGCCCTACAGTGAAGCTCGACTGCTTTTCAAGGAACCAATAGTTTCTAAGGAAGAACAACCTGAGATAAAATGGACTGCTCCAAATGAGGAGGTGGGCCATTTTCACACTGGGATTTATTTGCAACATCTTTTTTTTTTTTTTTTGTCAAGTTATTTGCAACATTTCACTTTTTGAATTTTTGACTCGTTTCCTAACTGATTGTTATTTCCCTTTCAAGGGCTTAATTTCTTTTCTCGTGAATGAGAATGGGTTCAACATTGATAGAGTGACGAAGGTATGGCTTTTATCTTCAGTAATGTGTTGGTCAGTTGCCTACTCGAGGAATTTGCTTCTTTTCCTCTGAAGGAGAGACCATACGTGTTTTCAATGTCGTTTTACCATGTGTATCAGACAATAGAGAAGATTAAGGTAGCTAAGGATGAGTCATCACAAGGCCAGTAACTAAAGCTTGAATAAATGAAAGTGACTTCCAAAATGCATTTTCTCTTATCCCATGACTCCTTTCATTTATTCTCTACAGATTAGAATCCTTCTTTAAGCCAGCTCAGAATCTATCTATACCTGCTAAGAGGAAGGCATATCATCTTGACATCTTTGAGGACCGAGCACCTGGAATTTTCCTTCTTTTAGTGTATGCGAAGGTGTACTATCACACATTGCTCTAGCGAAGAGATGTCTTGAGATGCTTCTTATGATGGATGAATAGTTATCTCTTTAACTCACTTCGTAAGCCATCGATTGCCCTAATGGTACACAAGTTTTCAGATCTTTGTGATCATTTTTAAACTTTTGGTGATAGTGTTGTAAGTCAAAGGTAGTATGTTGACATGCCCCTGTTGCTTATGCCTGATTACTCTAATATAACTTTACTGATGTGCTAATGGTGTTGCATCACCCTATTCATGAATTCAATTAGATAAACAAAAGCACCAGCATGCTCATACGTATCTGTTAAGAGTTTCGGCCTGATAAACTACCGTAATTGCACTGGATGACAGGGAAGCAAATGCACACTTCAATCCCCCAATCTGGCGATCAAGCCTAAGACATTCTCTACACAAGTCTCTGTAAATCCCCAGCCCAGGTTCCGTGGCAGCTTTGAAATGCCAACCATGGTCCTGGGTTTGAGGAACTTCAAACAACCATTGAGAATTGTCTGCCTCCTGACATGGATCTAAATGATGGTGAATGTAAGAACCCTATTCACTGAGCAAGTCCTGACTTGTAGATGCCGTTTTTGCCAGTAGTTGGAAGCAAGTTGATGCTTTCCTTTCCTTAAAAATGGGTCATGTCTTATGGTACTGCAATTTTGGGAGAGAGTTGTGTAAATTTTAATTGGAAGGATGAAGTTTGCCCTCTATGCTAGATCGAGAGGGGTACTTCTTTTAGGGCTGACTGCATATTAGTGTTCCTTTTACAGTGCATGTATATCTGCTATCCTAAAATACCATTTCTTCCTTGGATTGTACATTTAACGGACGTATATATCACTTATACTAATTGTATGTTATTGTCATCCATGCACCAGGACATCCCTATGTTTGGTCGTCCGTATTTCTAATCGGGATAGGATTGGATAGGATGGGATATAAAATCATGGGATTTTTTTATATCCTGTCCATTGTTTGATAAGTCGTAATATTAAAGTCGGATATATTCACATCATATTATATACATTTTTTTTATATAAACGATATATCATTATAAATAAACTTAAATGTTCATAAATTGAGATAATGAAAATTTCTCGTAACACTATTCCTTAATTTATTTTTATTTTATTTTTCCTCTTTTTTATATTATTTTCTTTATTATTTCCTTTTTCCCCTTTCACCATTCTTAATAAAATTTTCTCATATAGTAAATTGTACTAACATAACTAAAATACAAAAATACCTCAAATATAATAAATATAAATATTTAATTTATAGATTGAATGTTTATTATGAGATAGAATTAAAGTTGAATATATAAATTGAAATAAGATTAATTAAAAATAAATTTCTCCTTTTTATTTTAAATTTTTTAAATTAGAATTCAAATATTATTTATATTGAAATGTAATTTCAATTTTGTTAATTTAATAAGTTTATTATTTGAAAAAAATAACTTTCCTATTATGGACATTAGAAATCCCATTTACTTTTATCTCACTTCTCCCATGGGATAATTTTATCCTATCTATATCCTCCTTATTTCCAACTTTATCCTATTCTCGATACGCGCACTAAACATAGGATAGGATAAATCATATCCTATCTCGAATTTTATCTCAATTGCCAAATGCAACCTAAGAATATTACCTCCGGGGCCGGTGGTGGTAAGAAGAAAAATAGTTTAGTCAAGCATGTAACAAATCATGGAACACCAAAACCATTGACTTCTAAAACACATTGAGGATGTAATAGACATACTTTTCAAATCTATTTCTTTTCCTACTTATGCACTTCAAATTTATTAAGAGTATTTTTTCATGTGTGTTTTTTTTTTTTGTGAATATTTAGTTTTTTATTTACGAATTTTTCCATTTCTATTATTCTAACTCGCTAGATATATATGCTCTACGAAATCCACCTTTTGATTCCTTGATATGAATCAATAGAAGAAATTTGTTTATTTGAAAATATTTTATTGTTTTATATTTCAGAGACATTTTAAATCAAATATCCGTGTAACCTTAAAGTCGAACTTTTTAGAGTTATTTGTACATATTTACGTGCTAGTTTGATATAACAACCTGAATACTATCGTTTAGTAGCAAAACATAATTAGGTCATTCATTGTACTTTTATGTAAAGAATATATAAATGGATAAGCAATGTCATTTACAAATGTATCTCAAGATATATTCTCTTTATTTTTTTCTTAATTTTAATTTTATAATAGTAAAAATAATAATTATAATAGATGACAGACCGTGTAGGTTTCACCTTGACAGTAAAGGAAATTTCCAAGGATTTTTATTAGGTCAACTAACAATGTGAAACCTTACCAATGATATGATTTCAATTTACTTATATACATCATACAAATACAAACAAAATAAATCCCTAACTAATGATAGGATTCTAGTTTACTTACATATACCATACATACAAATAATATAACATAACCAATCAATGGTAGGATTTGAGTTTCTTATATACGTTGTGCATACTAATAAAACAATTTACCTAATTAATGATAGGATTGCACTTTACTTACATACATTACAAGTTAATAGCATGTATGAACCTATACGAATTAGTTGGTATGTAGGTTCACATATCATTCTTTCAAGCCCCATAAGCTCCTAAACTCCTCCATATGCATATCCATTTTAAGCTTGTTTCATCTTTCCAACCTCTCATTTTCGCATCCTAATTTTGCCATTCTCTCTCCCCTAATGGTGGTTCCATATGTTTTTATGGTATGACTTCAGGTTTGGGTGCTCTTCCCATCGCCTTCCTCTTGAGATAGAAGTTGATGGGCTCTGCATTGGTTGGGTCGACTAGAAAGCTGCGGAGAAGAGCTTCTAATTTTGTTGCGAAACCCGAATATTCCCATGCTGTAATCCCATGAAGAGTTTCTTCAGAGACTACAATCAACAACCTGCATAGCATCATGCAAACAACTCAGACGCGCCAAGACCACCTCAGCGTCATTCAAACAATTCAACCTCTCAAACACCAACCGAGCAACAACATAGTAAACCATAACAAAGGTAGTAACATCAAACATCAACTCCACATTTGATGCAATTTACTTTGATGTTGCTGAGTTGGTGTTTGAGGGGTTGAATTGTCTGCGTGATGCCGTGGAGATTTTTTAATTGTTGTCTCTGAAGAAACTCGTCAGGGGATAACAGCACAAGACAACAGTCGTATTTCACGACGACATTAAAAGATATTCGCGACCGGTTTCTTGCTATGTTTTCATGCACACAGACAGTTCATGCAAGGAAGGAATGAATACAAGTTATGCCTGTATGAGACTAACATTGCAAGCCTCCACACCTGCTTCATTCTTTATCGGTGGGGCTGATTGTCTAGTTGCCCTTTTTATTCTCTCTTATTTGTGGAGACTGTATCAGTGTGTGTAGCCTAATTCTTGAGATCTCTTCCTCCTCGTCAGCCTATGTTGAAGTTTTGGCATATTTTATGCGTTGCCTTCAGCTTCATTTTTTTCAGTCGTTGGAAGCCTAATCCACACCGTAAGACAAATAATTTGGCTCCGCCTCCACGACCTTGCAGTGCTCCTCACAGTCTCTCGTCTCCGAGAAGCTCGCACTGCTCTGCAACGTATGGAGTCGATAAGTCTCTGGGACGAAGTCATTCTTGGTTGAGATCATATGCTGAGCTTTGCAATGTACTACTTTCTATATACCTTATCTTCATAGAGAAGTTATTAGGCGGTTCCGCTCCACCACGTGAGCACAGTCCCTCTCCACCCGGTGAGTAACGCTTGGAGCCACGTCAACGGGTGTTCCTACTGGGAAAGATCTTAAAATTCTCTATATTGCGAATTGTTAGGTCTCCCTCTTGTGAGGAACGAAGAAACTCTCTTCTTTTCAAAATTCACTCTCTCGCCTTCGCTCCCAATCTGCTGCATTCTCCGACGCATCACCTCTGCTGTCCCCTATAGGAGGCCTGTCAGCAGCTCCGATTTGTCGTCTATGTCCAGCAAGCTCAAGTCTGCTGCATTCTCTGGCACGTTGCCACTGCCCTCCAGCGTAGAACAGCATCATGACGATTTGCCATGATCATTCTGTAGTGGATTCTGAACAATATTGTGCTTGTGCTCTTGTAGAAACCGGGAGCAAGCTGTGCACTGTCTGCACCGCCATATATAGTTTCTTCGGCTCCTCAGGTGCCTTCGTACTTTGTACCTACTCCCGCATCAGCTCCTCCTTATAGTACTCCATTTTCCAAACAAAACAGTTTTTGAGTTGGTTTGGACATTGGTCCTTGAGTGGCTAGCATTCTTAGTTGTGTTTTCAGACTAAAAAACAGGCAGATACGATGTGTAGAATCTATTCCTCTTTTCTTATGCATGTAGAATTATGGATCAGGTTCAAAAGCAATATACCTTAAAAAGAATGTCAGAAGATGGAGCACATAAAATGACCTTTGGGTAAGAATTGTAGTGTGATTTCTCTAATTCACTTGTTTTCCAACAATATAATGTGAGTTCTTGGAATTACTGTTCACACGTTTTGTTTCATAGACGATACAGGCAGCCAATTACGTAGCCTCCTGCTTAGGCAGAAGACGTGCAGTATGGTATGACTCGAAACATAAATTTAAAAAAAATAAAAATGTTGATCTGAGTGACATTTTTCCCTGGATAAATGTAAAACATAGGAGGGAAATGATGAAGATGGTCCAATGACAGCTTACCGTGTTCTTCTATCTCATTCTTCCATATGAGTGGTGATGCATAGGATGGATTTTCTAGCAGATTCTCCTCTCCTCCGTTATTCCTTTATACATGTATAACATATCTACCCAACAGATACCCCCAATCTATCTCTGTGGCATCAAGTTGTAAAGTAGGATAATTGTTACTTAGCATTTGCATTACTACCCTCTAGAAAGAAAGATTTTGATTGCCTATATCAAAGTGCCCGTTTGTTCTTTGATTCCAGATATGCCAGAGAAGCACGGTTGATATTACATTGTCCAAATGAAGGATTACTACCCTCTAGAAAAGTTAAAGATAGTCCAATGACAACTTTCTGGGTTCTTCCATCCCATTCTTTTTTCCATACAAGTTGTGATGCAAATTATGGATTTTCTAGCAGATTCTCCTCTCCTCCGCTATTTCTTTATACTCTCTGTGGCATCAAATTATGAAGTAGGACAACTGTCACTTATCATTTGCATTACTATCCTCTAGAAATAAAGATTTTGATTGTCTAAATCAAATTACCTATTTTTACTCTGATTCCAGATATGCCAGAGAAGCACGCTTGGTATTACATTATGCAAATGCAGTGGTAAATACCAATTTCATTTGGTATAGAATATCATCGTCACCATTTACCATGATCATTCTGTTGTGTATTCTGAACAATATTGTGCTTGTGCTGTTGTAGAAACCAGGAGCAAGCTGTGCACTATCTTCACCGCCATATGTAGCTTCTTCAGCTCGCTAGCTACCTTCAAACTCTGCAACTCCTCCCGCAGCAGTCTTACTTACGGTGCACTCACGACAGCATACGTTGTGACAGCTCCTGCATACCCATCGTATCCACCATATCCAGTGATGTACCCACCTCCACCACAAACTTCAACCATCAGACCCCTGTAACAAAACTTCATATCCAGATTTGAACAGGGAAAGAGGTAATTGCGCAAACACTTGGTGCGCAATTTAGAATTACCAGTGCAAGTTATGGTGTGAAAGGTGGTGCTACCATATTCCAGCTGCTGATGGGGCTCCTAGAGGCAGAGGTAGAGGCGGAAGCGGAGGCGAAGGCAGAGGTAGAAGCAACACGCCGAAGAATGCAACGGCTCTTAGCTCGCCGGACGCAGACGACGAATCGAAGCCGCCGATGGGACTCATGGGGAGGTGGAGGCAACGTCTGAGGTGTCACTCCCAAACTCTTCAGCATTATCAGAATCGGAGCCGAGGTCAGGCAAGCCAAAGGTGTCACCCCCAAACTCTTCAGCATTATCGGAATCGGAGCCGGTGTAAGGCGAGCCGAAGAATACATCAACTTTGCGCTCGTCGGGGACAGACGACAAATCGAAGCCGCCGACGTTGCAGATGTCACCCCCAAACTCTCCATTCCAATAATTCCAATAGATTTCCTCCCTATTTAGCTTATCACAATTATATACTTGGAGCTTCGGTAGCTTTTTCAATTTCGATAGGTCTGAAATCCTCTCTAAGGAAGGGCAATATTCGACTGATAGAGAGCAAAGGGATCCCAATTCTTCAAGGCCATGAATCTCGACTAATTGATGGCAACCTTTCAAAGTTACCTTTTCTAGATTCTTCATGCGTGACAGATCAAGTACTTTTGGAAGGAACCGACAACTATCCATATTTAATGATCTTAATCTTTTCATTTCCAGCTGCAACGGTGCGTCCACTTTTCTAAACCTACAGCAATTCATATAGAGGTATTCCAACTCTGCATCAAATATCCTGGATAATTCTAGTGAACATCCAGCGAATGTCAAGCATGACAAGTCTTTCAAATTGGAAAAATCCGGTGATCGTGTGGTCGCCAGTTCATGAAGGTGTAATTGTCTTAAACTAGAGGGGAGCTGGGGGAGGAATTGCACATTTTTGCAACACAATCTTAGTGTTTTAAGCTGAGATAGGCTACCGATGTTAGTGGGAAGAGTAATGACAGGTGTTTTTTGTTGAGATGGGGCACCTATTGGCGAGCACCAATGACATTGACAGCCCCATGCCAGAAAAGACAAACTTGGGGGAAGCTCCGGCAATTGTTTTAGCTCGAGACAACCTATTAGCTCAAGTGTTGGAAGATTAGAGAGGTGACTCACCGTGGCGGGTAATCTGCTTATGCGTGTGCACGACAAGTCTAGGATCCTCAAACGGGACAGTCTCCCAATTTCTTCAGGGATTTCGCTAGTCAAGTTCCGACATCCGTGGGCATTTAACTCTTCAAGCTTCTCTAGCAGCCCAATTGCTCTTGGTAATTCTATTATCTCTCTTATTTGGCACATCCTTAGTACTTTTAGTTCCTTTAGATTGCCGATTGAATCAGGTAGGCGATCAATACTTGTTGATGACAAATCCAACTCAACTAATGATTGTAATTTTCCAACCGAATCTGGAAGTTTTTCTATGTATTCACACCTAGATAAATTCAAGTGCATAAGTTTCACTAGCCCTTCAATTGAGTATGGCAATTTTAAGGATGGCCTTTTGCTGATCATTGGCAATTGAAATTCTCCTTTATAGGTAGACATAATAAAATGTGTCAAAGCTTGTAGACATCCTATTTCTTCGGGCAACTCTTGAAGAGAATTACATCCATACAAGTTCAAAACAATAAGGAGCTTTAATTTACCAATGGAATGGTCAATTTCAATTAAGTTTGTACAGCCTTCAAGAACCAATCTCTCCAAGTACACCCACGTAGACAAATCAGGTGTTCTCTTTAAGGATTTACAGTAGCTGAGATCTAGTACTTTTAGTTTTCTAGCCTCCTGCAAAACAATTTGATAAAATATATATTAAGAAACGACATGTAGGGAAAAAAAGACAAAAGAAAGAATAGATTGTTATTCTCAAAATAGATTAAAGATTGTCACGTAATCATTTCTATTTCTCAAAAAGAAATTATTCAAGGAGTGGGATACGTATCGTACTCTGATTTGGTTCCAGCCAATCCATTTTTCGGAAATATTGCTGAATGAAAGGACAAGAACCGCTAAATTAGGCAAATGAAAATTTGTCACCTTAAACTTCAGAGGACAAAATCGCCAAGAAAGCCATCTTAAATTGGAGAAAAGATTATTGAAGTCTCCAACAAGGGACGATGAATTCACTTCCAAGAACCTCAAGTTTCGTAAATTAGCAAATTCCTCATGCGTCAAAATGTCTTTATAACTTTGAAGAGAAAGTGCTTCTATTTTCCTACTTCCCTGACAATGGATACACCAAGAAGTCCACATGTGAAGGTCAAAAGCAAACAATTTCAAGTGCTAATTGCAATTGATCTATCCTTTTGCAAAAATAGTCTACAAAAATTTGCACAAAATTAAGTTGTTGTTCCCGTTTTTACCTCTTTCCCCTTCAGAATTCTCAATGCGTCCTCACATTTCCACACTCTGCTATGCTTGTAAGGATCGTTGAAATTCTCTTGATGGACGATTTCCCTTCCGAGGTCCCGCACTTGGTCATGCATCCAGAATTTATTGTCGTCTTTGATTTTTATAAAGGACATGAGAGAGAGGACTTCAAGGGAATGGTGTGGGAAATATTTACAAGCATCCCACATATACAAAGGGTATGTTTTGTCCTGATCAACAAAAAAACAAGCTATATCCAGAAATACTTGCTTTTGTGCATGATCTAACCTTTCATAAGATATCATCAATTTTTTTGGACTCCCATGGGTGGGGCTTCTTCTAGCTTCTTCAATGTGTCAACCCAAATTGCTTCTGATTTACCGTTAAGGGATGAACCTGTAATCTCAAGAGCCAAAGGAAGATTTCCTAAAGTAGAGACAACTTCTTTTGAAAGAGAGATATAACGATCCGGTGGAGAGTCTCTTCTAAAAGCATGCCTACTGAAAAGCTTAAGAGCATGATCAAATTCCATTGCATGTACTTCATAAGTTAAAACATTTGCAAACTTTTTTACCGGGCCTTCACCCATTGCTTCTCCCTCAATCATTAAGACACTTTGGTCCCTAGTAGTTATGATAATCCTACTACCGAAACCGAACCAATTACCTTTTTCTGCTAGACTTTTGAGTTGCTCTTTCTCATCCACGTCGTCAAGAACAATGAGAACTTTTTTATTGCGAAGTACCTTCTTAATCATGTTGATCCCATCATCCACGTTGAGAATGGTGTCGAGGATAGGTCGAGAATTGAGGAACTTGGATAGTAACTGTTTTTGCAAATGTACCAAACCATGACGCCGTGTTGACTCTCCGATGTCTGAAAGGAAATTGCAATCTCCGAAGTGAGAAGATAGTTGGTTGTAGATGACCTTGGCAAGTGTTGTTTTGCCAATCCCACCCATTCCGTGGATTCCAAGGAATTGTACGCTATCAGATTCCACATGCAACATTCTGATTATAGCTTCTACACGATCATCAACTCCAACTAGATGTTCAGTCACATTTTTTTTAAATCCGACATTCAGCTTAGTCCACACTGTTTGAATTACAGATTGTATCAACTCTCCTTGGCTGCCACAACATAACAACCATGTTAGGGATAAATTTTATAGTGTAAAACTACTCCCTAAGTGACTCGACTGCCCTAACAATTTGCAGAAAATTACGCAAAGTAATCTAGACGCCAAAACAATCCTGATTTTTCCCATTCTCTCTCCGCTCCCCCCAGTTTCAGTCACCACACCATCGGCCCCAGCCACTGCCGCGCCGCCGTTGACATCACTTGCCTCCTTGGGCAGTCACCGTGATGTTCTTGTGCCGTTGCCCATCGCCCTGTCAACCCGGCCATCTTGGCCTTGCCTCAGTCTTCCACACCATGTGGGTTGTGGCCTTGCGACCAGCGGGGATGGCGTCACCAGCCTTGGGCAACACCAGATTTGGGGTCACCCAAGGTTGGCGACGACAGATTTGGGCTTGGTGACGTCAGAACTGGCATCCCGAGCCCAGATCCAACTCGTCACAGTGAGTAAGAAGAAGAAAAGGTGGGGGCTGGATGGCTCAGCGGCGACTTCTAGCGGCTTGGTGCTAGCTAGCGACGAAGAAGTGGCAGCGATTGATGGTCGAGTTGCTGTAGTGGTTGGCGGTGACTAGCTGGAACTGCTCGGAGAT
The DNA here is from genome assembly GCA_016097485.1 of Eucalyptus sideroxylon x Eucalyptus melliodora. Lineage (NCBI taxonomy): Eukaryota > Viridiplantae > Streptophyta > Magnoliopsida > Myrtales > Myrtaceae > Eucalyptus > Eucalyptus sideroxylon x Eucalyptus melliodora. The sequence continues at coordinate 28,382,378 of CM027825.1, forward strand.
TTATTACTGTCGTGGCTGCTGTGTCAGAGACTGAGTGTAAAGGAGAAACAGAATCGGGATGAGTAGGGTGCGCTACCACCGCAATAGCACCATCAACCGAAGCTATCGCTGCGATGGAGCCGATGTCGGCCACTATGGTCGACAGCAGTAGCGGCAATGGCCACGACCACAATTTACATATAGGATAGGTGAGATGAATATATTTACCGTCAATACCACAAGTAAACTGACTAGAAGGGAAAAGAAAATCTACATATGACAGTTGAAAAGTTTTAAGATATTTACCCTTGGTCTTTCTTCCAGTTCCAACCCTTTATCTCGTCCACCTCAATAAGAACCTTTTTTCCATGATTCAACTTCAGTGCAAAACTTTTTCTGGTACTTTGATAGAGCTTTGCGGTATAAGTCTGTTTTGAGCTTGACATCGTTAGGTTCCACATCCAAGAAAATGGGCAGAATCTCTTTATTCTCATTCGATTTGGAGGTACACTCAACCATGTATGCGAGCTCTCGGAGGCACCAGTGACTGGAAGCATAATTCTTGGAGAATATAGGAATGTAGATCTTGGAGTTCTCGATTGCTTGTAGAAGTTCATGGCCAATTCTTTTACCAACATGAAGTGATTCATTGTCCCTAAAGACAAGGATCCCAGCATCAACCATGCCACGGTAAAGAAAATCAGTGAATTCATGACGGGTGTCTGCTCCTCGAAAACTTAGGAAAACCTCGTAGGAAGGCTCCGATGATGCCCGTGAGTTCGTCTCTTTTGCTAGCATTTCGCGCTTCTCTGAGGTCCGGCTGAGACGGACGCAGAGGTAAATGACGAGAGCAATGGAGAGCGCAAAGTAGCTGAGGATTCCGATGAGGACATAGAGCTTGAGGCTGGGGAAGGGAGACTGGGAGGTGAGCTCGTGAGGGAGAGAGCCGTCAAGAGGTCGGTGTTCGCCATAAACCGCCATGTTCCAGCGGAGCGAAGAGCAAGAGAGTTGAAAAGGCTGAGGGAGTACGCGAATGCCTGAGAATTGAAGAATAAGAGCTCTGCGCACAGAGAGAGAGAGACAGAGAGAGAGAGAGAGCAGTACAGGGCCTCAGAATGGATACAAAGGAAAAGGAAAGAGAGTGACAGAGTGAACTATGATGTCCTTGTTAAAAGTCTCGTCTAGCAATTTTATTACGAAAGTACCATTGTCTTGGATGAGCGACTTTTGTTTCTGTTGTATGGATGGCGGTGATAAATTGATAATTGGTGTTGAGGGCATTTTTGACATTTGGAGATGGGCGTGGGGGTGAATGGGGAGGAATCTGCTTGTTTGAGCGTCAATTGACTAAACTAGGAGAAGGAGACGAGAGGAAGGTGCGATTCTCTTTCTTATTATATGGTCTTCGGGATGAAATTGTATATCATTAGAAAGTTTGGTCTTTGAGAGAGTAGGTTCGATATTTGAATTGGTCTGTCAATAAGTGGACCGCGTCAAAGCTAAGGAATCTATGTTAGAGGGAAATTTTTTAGAAATAAAAACAAGCAGATAAAAATCCATCTTTGAGATGATAAAAACACAATAGAGAATATAATCCTTCCCCCAAACACATTTTAATATATTTTAGTGAATCATAATTTTTTTACAATAAGTAAAGTAAAACAATCATAACTCTTTATGTCTTATCAAAAAAAAAAAAAACAATCATAACTCTTTATGAAATATATTTTGATTCATTTTTCATTGAGACATGGATTGCGCAATTATGAGATTTTAAATCATTGGAAAAAAAATATATTACTTTGCCTCACATATACCAAATCAACCCTTTACCCATATTAATTAAGGAACCCATTAGATTACAACATCATCCATTCAATGATAACAAACTGTAGTTAGCATTATATTATTGGATAAACCTAAACCTAATAACGTGAAAGGCCTACTAAGTATTAACTGGTTCATGCATGAGTTGACAACACAATCTTAGAATCCTAGTTATGCTCCTATTTTGGTTTTCTTAATACATATACGAACAAGACAGAAGTGAGTACTGTCATAATACTCTACAAGATTAACTTAATTAGTTGATAAGGCAAATTGGAGATCTTAACTATGGATTATCAAGAAATATTTAGTATATGACTCTACTTGGTTCAAAATGTCATGATATCATAGTGGTGTCATATGTTATATAGCAAGAAAAATTTGGTCTATAGCAAGAAGAATTGATTGTCAATATCTTTGATTTTTGTGCAAGCGAAAATGAAGGTTTGAACAATGAAATAGCACTCGGTGTACAACTTTTTAAAGGAAATTATTGTCCATAGTTTTCATTTAAAAGACGTGTGGAAAAACAGAACGTGTTTTACGAGTCATCCTAGAAGCTTAGTAGAAGTTTCCACTAGTCAATCGATGGGTTGGAGTTTCCATGTCCCATACGTTCAATAGAGCTAGAGATTCATAGCCTTAAAATAGAGTACATAAAGTGAAACTGGGATGCAAATGAAGATGATTTTTGAGCTTTTTTTTATTGTAATTATATCAAGAAAAAATTGAAAAATCCAATCAGACTTTGTATCTACATCAAATACTACTTTGAGTTCTTGAAATTTGCGGCATTGTTCATCTACAGACAAAAATCCTTAGCTAAATGCTAAATTATCCTTTTATAATTGAAATGTGTTGTATGGGGCGATCACATGATTGGTGTGGTGTGATCCGTCATTCCATGCAATGCGCATGTCGTTTTAACTATTACACGTGTTAGCATCTAAGCATGCGTCAATCCGGGCCTTAATTCCCCGATGGCCCACTCCTATTGCTCCCGCTCCCAATGGAATCATCCTAGCTGTCCGATCCAAATACCTACTTCCAAGTCAAACCTCATCACACAATCAGCGGGGCCCAGAAAGGGAAAACGAGAGGAAAAGGCATATGAAACGAGTGCGTCATCATCATTGAGGACCCCTCAACGACGAGAGAAAGCGCGTCGAGAGTCTTCCACCATCTTGCTGGCTTGCTTCGTTGCATTCGGAGACAAGAGACCAGCATTTATCGTGACAATATTACATAAACTTAATTTAATAGTGATATAATGGATAAAATTAATCATAACATAATGACAATATGGAACTTTGTATTTTTTTTGTGACACGTGAAATGGAATTTTTATATTTTTCTTAGGTGTTATAAGAAATCTAGATGCCTAACAATGCAATAGAAATTTCCTATACATCAAACTCTTCAATTTGTCTGCCGGCTTTAAATAACTCTTATTGATGCGAAAGTAAAGCTACAATGGTTAAGATGCAAATTCTATTTAAAACACCATTTCTATTAAGAAAAACACATTAATAAGTTTTAACTAAAGAAACTTATCCGTTGTTGGAATTAACGTAATTACTGAACCAAAACTATTTTATATGTATCAAAATCTTAACCTTGCTTGGAATTAATTCATTTACTTAAATGAAAATTATTATATATGTAACAGAATCCAAAATTATTATAATATGACAAATTTTGAATGCTAGACGATGCCCTACCTTTTCAAAATATCATTTATAGTATATAGATTTAGATCCCGAACCAATATGGAAAGATATATGGCACCACAAATTAAACATAAAGACAGCTAGAAATTGCGGATCATATCAATGAACATTACACAAAATCAAACTCAAATATATCTATCATCCCATTAAAAAAAGATGATTGCAGTGAAATCAACTTGATTTTGGAAATTGAGTAAATGTGGAGTGCAACGAGCAATATGTTTTTTTTTATTTATAAATTGGATTGATTTGCAAAATTCACTATTCAAACTATTTTATAAATTATGATCCAATCACAAGTAGCTTGATATATTTTATTCCAAATTTTAAAGTTGCAACATGCACATCTTAAATTTTAAATTTATACTTTAAAAGAAAGTAAAGAGTGGGACGATGAATTATAAAATTTAGATTAATCCTGATTGGTTAATTTGTCTAGAAGTCACACAAGTTCCAAATTGTTGGTGTTGGATAATCTACTTCAAAGCGTGCAACACGCAAAGCAAGCCAAAGTTTTCTAATAGTATTTTTGCTCGCTTCGTTCCATTTTCCTCTTCTCGGCCAAAGAAGTCAAAAGTCTTCCACCGTCTCCCTTGCTTAGTTGTAGAGAAAGTGATAAAGCAGAAGCTGACAAAACCTACTCAAAAGAAAAGACTGGCGAGGGGAAGCAAGTTAAAGTCTTCCTCCATCTAGCACCAGGGGTGGGACCCTTATTGAAGAGTCTTCCTCGGACGCGGTTTACAAAATTGTTCAATAAATCATTGTCCATTAGTCACATTTAGAGGACATGCCAAAAAGTAGAACGTAGTTTACAAGTCATCCCGGAAATTTCCTAGAAGTTTCATTGATCAATCGATGGGTATCGTACTAGGAGCTTTCATGTTGCATTCATTTAACAACAAATTTATAAACTAAGGATATAGAGTGAAATCAGGTGAATGTGATTTTTGAGCTTTTCTTTATATTAACCACATTAGAGAAAATTTAAAAATCCAATCAAACTTTGTATTTATATCATATACGACTCTGAGTTATTGACATTTGCGACAACATTCATCTTCAAACAAAAATGCTTAATTAGAAAATTAAACTATCCCTCTATTAATAAAATTTATATTATCTGCCGATCACATGATTGATATGGTATAATCAGTCAATTCATGTTATCCATGTAAAGAACGAGTCATTTTAATAAGTGCTAAATTATTAAAAATTCTCATTTTACATTGATTTATCATATCATGTGATATGATTGTCACATGAAATATCTTTTGCTCTATCATGCCATTTCTCTCTCTTCCCCCCAAAACACAAAAAAGAAAAAAGAAAAAAAACCGTACCGCCAATCAACGTTACCATCCTCGGACACGCCACTCCCCAATCAAAACCAACAATGCCCTCCACAACTTAGCCCCACCTTTGTCTGCATCTCGCTCCCTCTCCGTCTCTCTTCTCTACCATGGCCTAACTTGAAATTCGAGGCGTCTCGCTCAAAAGGTGCTATGAAGCTTGTCTGCATCTTTTTTCACTTTTATTTTTTTTTTCATTGTAGCTGGAGAGGTTGGCAGCAAGCCCTTACAAGCCCTTGCTGACGGCTGGCAATGGTCGCAACCCTTGCCTAAGTCCTCAGCGATCGCTGATGAGGGCACAAAAGCCCTCGTTAGACCAAGGTGAGGCCCTTGCCCACAATTGCGATATGGGTAAGGGCCTTGCCTAGTGTCATTGGCCACGAATAAAAAGAAAAAAATAATAAGGAAGATAATGGAGTATCCCGGCTTTCAATTAAGTAAATCAAGTTGATTAGTTGAGCAAATTTCATTTCCAAATTTTGTTAAGCTAATTACCCTATTGTTATTTTTAGTGTGATGTGAGATTCTCTGGTCTTAAGGTTGAGATCCATGATTCAATCGAGGCAACTAGCCATTGATTTGTCGTCTTTATCAACAAATTCTTGAAAAGATGTCAGATGATTTCTTAGGAGAAAAATGTTGGGATAGACTTGTTCTTTACACTTTTTATTAGTCCCTCCTCTCCCTCGCCCTCAGGCAGATGACATGATCAGGTTGGCGATTTATGCAAACACAAAACGATTGCACTTATAATACATATCTATTATATGGTCAAAACACTGTCTTGACCATATAATAAGGAAAAGAAGAAACCAAACAAAAGGAGGGGTGCACTAAAAGAACACTTTCGCGAATAGTAAGGGAAGGATACTAGAAAAATGTGATTCATAAAAGATAAAACGCACAAAACTCTGTTGAGGGGTGTTTTAGTGAAAGTAAGAGTGGAAAGAGCACGGCGTTCCCATAATTCAATAATGAAGTGAATGAAGAGTGCCACGAGCGGTATGTTTTTTATTAACAAAATCCGGACTATCAAGCATCCCTTGCGACAATACATCAAGCGATCCAGTCGTCCGACATGGACAAATTAGGAGTCATCGGAAAGCTCTTACAATAAACAGCCCAGTTGTAAACTTTGATCATTATCTTAAAAAAGGTTGACTTTCTATCAAAATCTAGTCGAACCTCGGTAAAAAATATTAGGTGTTTACAGGGTCAACAGTCTTCAACGAAGTAATAAATTCGATTCACGTGGAATATGCGTTTGGATTGAGGGAAGAGAAAGGAAATGGATAGAAATAATAATTAAAAAAAAATTCCCATATTTGGCCGTCTAAATTAGAGAGGCAGTGCATGGAAATGATTTTAAACAGATGGAGACATACTTCCCTTAAGCAGGCACATTTTTGTTTCCTTCCAAAAGTGAAGAAAATAGACGGAAATGCCAAGATTACCCTTAGTTTCTTTTTAAGTGTTAGCTTAGAGCCTTTACTATTCTATTAATAAAGCGCACTCACTCTAACGGCGTACCTTTTGCATGATGGGTCAGTGAGGAAATGGGAATACCGGCTTAAGCCATTAGGTGTAGGCGCTGTCCTGATCTCGTTTGGAAACCCTCATCATCTCTTCATACGTTGAGAGCTCCGTGGCCATTTTCAATGTGGGCATTTGAGATTATTGGACCATTCACCAAGACTTATTAAAATATAAATAGACCGACATTCATCCTCATAGTCACCGAGTACTACACAAAACGGGTCGAAACAAAGGGACGAAGTGACTGGACTGAAAGGAGAGGAAAGGAATTGCCGGTGTACATATAGATCTATATGTACTTTCAAAACTGTCACTTCGAAATGTTTGCTTCAACCGCTGTTTCACCTCCCAAAAGCAAAGTTGGCTTGACAAGCGCAACGCAGATGACAGGAAGTGGGATTTTCTCCTTTTGGTTGATAATAAGGGCGATTTCATCATTTGAAACAGTTCTACCTTTTTTGAACTAGTCGATGTATAATAAGTCCGTTTCTTAACACTTCTTCAATAGAATCGAGATCAAGTTCTAGAGAGATATCCTCTACCGGAAAGGGGTTTTGATGGGGAACCAGCGGTGGGGCCTCTCATGAGAGCAATGGATTTGGAATCTGTGGTAACACCTCTCGGGCAGCGTTGCTAATTGGCATATATATCATGAATTCCTATGTAGATTTACCCACTTCATCGATCCGGTGGTTCAATGGGCGGTTCAACTGGCTGACTCACAAATCGAAACCCAAACCAGTTCTTTAACATGTCCACACTTAGAAAATTGTTTGACACGTTTATAAAACCCAATAATGATGCGTGGCCATAAATTGCCAGCTCTAAACAATCATGTTGTGATGATTGGAGCGGTAAGTGGCACAAATGATATGGTGGTACTTGATGATGACGTCATCTTTCGGCCGCATGTGGCAGCGATCCGAGTCTCTGTTTCCAGTGTTCAACTCGGAGGACAATTACTTGTCTGATGGATGGTTCGTTGAGAAACAAACACCGAAAGCCAACGGGCTACGAAGGCAAAGATTTGGACGAGTTGCGTCGTCTCGGCACGTGAGGTTTCTGTCCATGGTGGAGTTGAGTCGCAGTTGGCGTCGATTCAACAACGTGATTTTAAAATTCAAAGCCTTTCGTAGTGAAATGTGGCGAAAATTATCTAAGTAGGTAATGACGAATTTCAATCGAAGGGTTATGTCAACAAGAGATAGACAAAATAAAGGCCTTTTGTATATCATTGGAATGCATTATACAAATAATTGCGATCATTTGTATATAAACCAAACTAATATAGTATAGATACATAGATACACGATTTTGTGATTCTAGATATAATCAGACTATACAGAACATACACGCTATAGTCTGCATGTGTGAAAGATTTAGTATTTGTAGATAATGTGCATTACAAGTTGTAACATTGTTTCATATATCAATGATTTTAATCCAATAGTACTGTTAAAAGGTCATAGTCCAAAGGACATAAAATAGATTAGGTGTAAATTTGAAGGGAGATTTTTGGATAGTAATTTTGTCACATATATAGATATCTCTTTACTTTAACTTTAGGCTTTTTTTCTCTTTTTCGATGTTTTGGAGATCGAAATCAAAACTTGATTAACGTCTAACATCTCAAATTTTTAAAACTAGAATTGGGAAATTCCAAGATGGCGTTTTAATTTGGTTTGAAGCAAGAAAAACGGCAAAAGAACGCTTCAAGTGCCATAACTTTGCCCAAAGGGACACTTAAGTGCCATAACTTACGAAATGTACACTTAAGTGCCACATTCGAAAAAAAACGGATCACTTGAATGCCACTATGGTCAAAGTCCGGCCAAAACACCGACGTGGCATTTTTTTGGCGCAGCGAGCCCAAAACAACGTCGTTTTGCACGCAGACATGGCCAAATAATACAAAAATGACGTGTCGACGTTGGTAAAAAAATAATAAAAAAATTAATTAAATTAAATTTAGTTAAAATATTTTAAAATAATAATTTAAAATTAAATTTTTAAAATATTAAAAATAATTTTAAAATTAAATTTAGTTGAAATATTAAAAAAATTAATAATTTAAAATTTAATTTAAAAAAAAAAAAAAGGAAAGGGGGAGGCGGGCCGAGGGATTAGCCCTCACCGCCGCCGCCACCCCGCCGCCGCCAAGAAGGGCCGGCGACGGAGGGGGGAGGGTCGGTCGGGGTTGTCGGGCCCTAGCTAAGGCCCGTGACCCCGACCGACCGCGATGAGGGTTGTAACCCTTGCCCAAATCCAATAAGGGTCAGCGGCCCTGGCCTGGCCGTGTGAGGGCCGCCGACCCTCGCCGAATCTGGGCGAGGGCCGCGACCCTCCCCAGATCTGCGGGCGAGGGCCGCAATCACCCCGATCATTTGTGGCTCCGAGCCCTCGCCGTCGGTCGGCCAAGGTCGCGGCCCCGGCCAAGGCCCAACGGCGACCTCGCCAACCCTCCCCCGCCGTCGCCGGCCCTTCCCGGCGGCGGCGGTTGAGGGTTGATCCCTCAATCGCCTCCCCTCCTTTCCTTTTTTTTTAAAAATTATTATTTTTTTAATATTTCAACTAAATTTAATTTTAAAATTATTATTTTTAAATATTTTAACTAAATTTAATTTTAAAATTATTTTTAAATATTTTAACTAAATTTAATTTTAAAATTATTTTTAAATATTTTAACTAAATTTAATTTTAAAATTATTTTTTAATATTTTAACTAAATTTAATTTTAAAATTATTTTTTAATATTTTAACTAAATTTAATTTTAAAATTATTTTTTAATATTTTAACTAAATTTAATTTTAAAATTATTTTTTAATATTTTAACTAAATTTAATTTAATTATTTTTTTTCGCGCGAAGCTTTAGAAGGCCGACCACTCCATAAAGAGATCCATATACCAGTCATGAGCGATAGCAAAGCGGATTAAGTGGAGAGAAAAAAAAAAGGATTGAACTGAAAATCCGGAGATATCCATTTTCCTGATAAGATATTTGGCATCTTAATGAACAGGAAAAACAAATTCTAAGGAATCTAAAAAATGGAAAAATTAATCCACATGTCCAATGGATTTTTTGAGCGTTCGAGAAACGACACCGTTTTTGCATTATTTGGCCACGTCAGCATACAAAACGGCGTCATTTTGGGCTTGTTTCGCTGGAAAAATGCCATGTTGGCGTTTTGGTTGGACTTTGGCTGGATTGACACTCAAGTGATTCATTTTACTCCGATTTTAGCACTTAAGTATATATCTTGTAAGTTATGGCACTTAAGTGTCCATTTGGGCAAAGTTAAGGCATTCCAGAGGTCCGCACGTCCATTTTTGCCTCATCAAAGGGAATATCTTTATAGTACATTGCATAATGGCCAAGAATGCCACATGAGTAGCAATAGTGGGATAAGCGTTCGTAGCGAAAATCAAGCCATATGTTCTTCCCTTCTGATCTGATTAGCTTCTCAGGTTTAATTGGTTCTTACAAGTTGATTTCCATACGAGCCCTGCCTACCCGTAGTGTTGTGCCTTCTCTACTCTCAATCTTTACTTCCTACACCTTACCAATATTCCTTACAGCTTTATGTATCATGTCCTCTATACATCTTTTTAGGGGGAGCCCAAAAACTTGCACTCAAAAAGCACAAGTGGTAAAGTTATAGCAATGTAATGGAGTGTTGGGTACCCAAGGCTTCACAATAACAAGATGGCTCGAGAATAGCCAAGGACCATCGTCTAACATCCTTTGTTTTTCTCCTTCCAAGTTGAATTTAAACACATATAGCCCCTCTTCACGTTGAGAAATTTCGACTTGGTCATTGCGCCATGCTCTTTTTAGTGTATTCTAAAATGCTTGGAAATTAATAGAGGGGTTAGAGAGAATTTTACCCACCAAGATTAGTTTACATTCTTCTAACTTCTCTGCAGGGGTAGCTTCATCCCACACATCGACATCCTGTTCGGACCAGAGTCTACCCAATTGGTTATAGAGAGCAGCAAGGTGGGCATCCCCTTCCTGGCTAGTGCAGTCCATCAACAAGCATGCCGTGGGTAGGAAGGCAGCAAAGGTAGGTAATGGGTATGTGTCGCATGCAGTACACCGGGTAAGAAAATGACTCAAAAAGCCAATTCAAAGAAAGTAACCATGCGAAGCAATAGAAAGGCTTGGTCAAGACTTTGGGCTAAGGACAACAGAGGTAAAGCGGCCAAAATGGATGGGTCAGCCATTGAGGGCAATTGGGAAAACCGGGATCAAGCAAATGGGGATGAGTGCGTCGAGCATGGAACAGGGTCAAGATTAGGAGATTATGGGCGGAAATAACAAAGATGGAATTGGGTGGGTCAAGTGGATGAAAGCCATGGCTAAAGAGGGAAGAAGCTTCGAGCAATTTAAAATGGTGTCAACGGAACGATGGAGGTCAATTGTGGGTATAAGGGTTTGGTGAAGAAGAACTACCATAGGGTAGAGGGGAGCTCTACATGTCGAGAGGTTTGAGTGGTCATAATTCAGGGGCCACGCGATTGCATTTCATAGAAATGGAATTCTTCAGGTCAAAACTTTACCGAAGAAAACTAGCAAAAATGCCTTACTAATTGCCATTTGGTTGACTAAAAAATGGTTGGACCCTTGCAGAAAGACATAAACCACTCATATGGTGTAATTGGACCTTCTTGAATATGAAAATGAGTAGGGTAACAAAAGGGAAAAGATCATTGAATAGAGTCTTTGTTTTATTAGCAGGATGCTAAACGTTGGCTCTAAGAAAATCTTGACCAATTAATCTACCTATTTTTATAAAGTTAACCATAGTTAACAGATGACCAGAGGTAGCGTCTTAACCTGTGCATAAAAGAACTCAGGTTAATTGTAAAAGAGAAATACTTAGAGACGGTAAAAAGGCATGTTAGTGTCATGTATTTGTTCGACGTGCGGACCTTTGGAGTGCCTTAACTTTGCCCAAATGGACACTTAAGTGCTATAACTTACGAAATGTACACTTAAGTGCCAAAATTGGAGTAAAATGGATCACTTGAGTGCCAATCTGACCAAAGTTCGGCCAAAACGTCAACGTGGCATTTTTCCTGGCGAACCGAGTCCAAAACAACGTCGTTTTGCATGTTGACGTGGCCAAATAATGCAAAAACGGCGTCGTTTTGGGCTAACGTGGTAAAAAAATAATTAAATTAAATTAAAAATTAAATTTAGTTAAAATATTTAAAAATAATAATTTTAAAATTAAATTTAATTAAAATATTAAAAAATTAAATTTAAAATTAAATTTAGTTAAAATATTTAAATTTAATTAAAATATTTTAAAATAAATTTAAAATTAAATTTAGTTAAAATTTTTGAAATATTAAAATTAAATTTAGTTGAAATATTAAAAAAATTTAAAAAATTTAAAAAAAAATTTAAAAAAAAGGAAAGGGGGAGGCGGTTGAGGGATCGACCCTCAAGCCTTAGCCACCGCCTCCGCTGGGAAGGGCCGGCGACAGCGGGGGGAGGGTCAGCTAGGGTGGCCGGGCCCTAGCCAGGGGCCGGCAACCCCGGCCGACCGGCGGCAAGGGCTCACGAGCCCTCGCCGGCATCGAGGGCTCGCGAGCCCTCGCCCTAGATCAAGGCGAGGGTCGGTAGCCCTCTTGCCCAAAGCCGCCGGGCCGGTGGTCGCCCCTTGCTCGCCCCGGCCGAGCGAGGGCCGCCAACCCTCCGATTTGGGCGAGGGCCGCCGACCCTCGCCACGGCCACAAATCCGGGAGGTCGCGGCCCTCGCCCAGATCCGGCGAGGGTCGGCGGCCCTTGCTCGGCTGGGCCAAGGCCGTTGACCCTCGCCGCCGGGCCGGGGTTGCCGGCCCTTGGAGAGGGCCGGGCTCCGGCCGACCCTCCCCATTGTCACCGGCCCTTCCCTCGGTGGTGGGGGTGGTGGTGGCGACCGAGGGCTGATCCCTTAGCCGCCTCCCCCCTTTCCTTTTTTAATTTTTTAATTATTAATTTTTTAATATTTCAACTAAATTTAATTTTAAAATTATTATTTTTAAATATTTTAACTAAATTTAATTTTTAATTTAATTTAATTATTTTTTTTATCACGTCAGCCCAAAACAACGCTATTTTTACATTATTTGGCCATGTCAACGTGCAAAACAATGTCGTTTTGGGCGCTTCACCGAAAAATGCCACGTCGGCGTTTTGGTTTTGGCCGGAGTGACATTTTTTAAATGATCCGTTTTTCATTTGAATGTGGCACTTAAGTGTATCTTTCATAAGTTATGGCACTTAAGTGTCCTTTGGCAAAGTTATGGCACTTGAAGCGTTCTTTTGCCCAAGAAAAACTGACTGTAAATATCTTCGGTTGTTTTGTGTGAAAATGAGAGGACATGGTCTTCGTCTTCTATAGGCATTAGATATTTGGATTTGATGGTTGAATGTGGAAACAAGGAAGAGTCGAATAAATAATGGCACGTGGTTACGAAATTGTTCAGGAAATTCTTGTCCATATGTCATTTTGGAAAGACACGGCAAAAAGCAAAAGGTGGTTCATAAGTCGGTGCTTACACCTTTTCGTGTACGAGGTCTCTTTGGCAATGAATAAATAGATGCTGAAAAGTCACCTTCCCACTTGGCCGAGAAGCTTCCGCCTTTTTTATAAGCAGATTTTCTTGCTCTGTTTTGGCCGTGAATTCCGGTCCATGAATGCTGAGATCGCTCCCTTTGTCAAGATGGAAACTGCACGCTCCTTTCCTTCTTTGATTCTCCTTTGCCTTTTCTTCCAATTTCGACGCGTGCAGTTGAACAAGACTTTCCTTCCATCTCATGTGTTCAGACTGGAATTGGCTCCGAAAATGGGTGTTAGCCGATTGAAATCTGGATGGCCGCACTTTCTTTCCCTTCATTATGCCGAGTTTGATTAGCTTAGGGCCGGGCTCGCGCGGGCTCCGTTTTGGAACCTCAAGTGAGTTCAGTACTCATTTCGCATATTGGGCCGTCTATTGAGCCAATCCCAAAGAAAATCATAGCCCGATCCAAGTTTTGCTACGCTTTATGCCCAAAATTTAAATGTCCCTAACATCTAAATGCGAAGTAATATAGCAACAACTGCAAAGATCAAAGTTTTTGTTTAGGGCCAAACTCTATTGAATTCGATCCTAGTTTTCTTATTAAATGAATGAGAAGTCTTCCTAATGAAAATCTAGGTGTTGGGAATCAAATCAGTATTAGTAGCTAAGGCTAAGATAGTTTTCTTATTAAATGAATGAGAAGTATTCCTAATGAAAATCTAGACGTTGGGAATCAGATCCGCATTAGTAGCTAAAGCTAAGAGAAAGTAAAGAACAACGGGTTTTTCTTAATGAGCAAAAGACGAGAAAGTGACATTACACGGATTCCATCCTTGTAATAACTAAAATGGAGATGATATTGAATATTTTAAAATAGTTTAGGAACATAATCAATTAAATGATAAGGAATTACAGTGTAGATTAGATAAATCTGGGGAATTAATTAAATCAATTGTTCGTGATGATGGTGCTGGCCAAGAATGGAAGCACCCTGGCCAAGACTTTGACCTCTTCAACTTGGGTCACTGTGCACACTTTCCAAGGCTCAGGCTTTGATTCTTTCAGTAGGATTGCTGCCTTGTTTAGGAACCTGCTCCCGAGCACAAGATCAATCAGTCATTCGCATTGCCAAACTATGGATCGACATCTGAGCCTTCAGCTCGATAATTATTTATAGGCGTTGGGATATATCTAACATTTGTCGATCGATGTTGTATTAACGCGTTTTTACCTGAATTGGTCGGTATGAGCGATTTTGGCCACTACTAAGGCACTGCCTTCTTGTCGCCGATCTCATACAAGTCAGCTGAATTCTCTGGTAAACGCAACTTCTTGCTCTTGATGGCTAGAAGCACAACCTGTCCGATTATGACAGCAACAAACTTGAGTGACATCCTCTAATCTGCTTTTTCATTGGACTACATAGTCAAAGCTTGAAAAACTTGTCCACTTGAAGGTACAAGATTGATTTACAAGAATGACGTGATAAATTTTTATTGTGGGCTTGAATTCGACCTACTTAGATATCTATTTATGAAAATAAATTAGCCGGACCAAGCAGAGGTGTCCTGCTGGATCTCGCTTGATCTAATGGTATCCAAGTGGCAAATTCGCCTAGTTTTTGGCTCATGTAATTAGAGACCGTATTGCAGTTTACTACATCGCATAAACCCATGTTATATAGTAACCTTTTGTATTCCAAACATGTTGCACCATGTACCTGGTTGTGGTAACTTTAAGATCTCACTATTAGATTAAAGATAAACTAAAACCTAACGATCCCGATTTATCATTCACAGATAAATCCATACAAAATTCGAGATCGGATTGCAAAAACGTAAAGATCAACATACCTCCAGCCATTGATGAAATTTGGAAAAGCAGAAGACCCCAAAACCTTTGACGGATCCACGTACTATTAGATCTGTACGTACTGTTCTACTAGCCAATACCCCTCAAACCCGATGGTGTGTTTTCTGTAGTGATAGGGTTTGAACTAGACGACCTGACGTTTTTATTCTGTTTATTACATTATCGGTATCTTCTATCAAGATCTTTATGGTAATAAATTAACGGATAAATATCACTTAATACACGTGAGTAATAAATTGGGCAATAAATTGGAATTTATTGAGAATACAATATTGGGATCATATTTAGAATAATAAAAAAAATATTATATATTATAACATTCTCCCACTTAATCCCAATATTCCATCAAATGAATTATTAACCCAAACCCACATAAACTTCATGCTAAAATAAAACACATGAATCACGGCGATGAGTCCTCTTAGAGCGAGTATTATCTTCCATGTATCACAATGTATTTCATCAGTCCATATGTGATCAAATAACTTAATGAATAAACCTTATGTTTACTCCAAGTCAAACATAATTGTTTTTCTCATAATAACTGAATGTATATAATTATATCGAGAAAAACATTGTAAATGAATAAAAGTCTCACAAATTCTTCCATATAAAGAAAAATTTACATGATTAGACCAATGCTCATTCCAGATACATGATCCTTATAACTCATTGGTGGCATGTCTTTAGTCAAAGAATCAACTATCATCAATCCAATGCTTATGTGTTTTATGACCAATTTCTTCTCTTTAATATATTCTCTAATGGCTAAATATTTTATGTCAATGTGCTTGCTTTGACTACCACTTTTGTGGTTCTTAGCCATAAAAACTGCAGCTGAATTGTTACAAAATATTCTTAATGGCCTAGCAATGGAATCCATAACTCTAAACCTCGATATGAAACTTTTCAACCACACACCATGTGAGGTGACCTCAAAATAGGAAGCGAATTCTGCCTCCATAGTGGAAATGGCAACCAAGGTCTGTTTTGCACTCCTCCATGATACAGCTTTGCTAGCAAACATAAAAATATATCTCGATGTTGATTTACGGGAATCAATGCAGCCAACAAAGTCTAAGTCGGAGTAACCAACTACCTCCAAGTTGTCCGTCCGTCTATACATAAGCATGTGTCCCTTTGTTCCTTGAATGTATCTCATCACCTTCTTTACAGCTCTCTAGTGGTCCATACCTTTATTACTTTGGTATCTTTCTCAACATTCCCACAGCAAAGGCTATGTCGGATCGAGTGCAAATTTGAGCATACATTAAGCTTCCGACAGCAGAAGCATATGTGATGTTATTCATTTGTTCTCTTTCAAAATCGTTCTTTGGGCATTGATTTAAATTAAACCTATCGCCCTTCACAATGGGTGCTATACTTGGTGAACAATTTTTCATTCGAAACCTCTCTAAGACCTTATTGATATAGGTTTCTTGAGATAGTCCTAATATACCTCGAGATCTATCTCTATGGATCTTAATACCAATGACATAAAACATTTCACCCATATCCTTTATATCAAAACTCTTAGAGAGAAATTGTTTCACTTCATATAACAACCCATTGTCATTGGTTGCAAGTAAAATGTCATCTACATATAGCACAATGAAACAAATTTTGCTCCCATTAACCTTTTGGTATATACATTGATCCATGACATTCTCTTTAAAACCGAATGAAGAGATGACCTCATGGAATCTTAAGTACCATTGGCGGGATGCTTATTTCAAGCCATATAGAGACCTTTTAAGCTTGCATATCAAATGCTCACCAACATTAGAGAAGAATCATTCTGATTGTTTCATGTAAACCACTTCTTCTAATTTTCCATTAAGGAATGACGTTTTCACATCCATTTGATGTAACTCCATATCAAAATGAGCAACTAACGCCAAAATCATACGAAGAGAATCTTTCTTAGATACATAAGAAAAAGTCTCCGTGAAATCGATTCCCTCCTTTTGAGTGAATCCATTGGCAACGAGTCTGGTTTTGTATCTCTCAATATTGCCTAATGAATTATTCTTAGTTTTGAATTTACAACTAATGGCATTCGCACCATCAAATAACTCAACTAAACCTCAAACTTCGTTAGATGCCATAGAATTCATCTTTTCTTTCACGATATTGTACCACAAATTTGATTTATCACAACTCAAAGCTTGTGAAAACGTCTTAGGATCATTTTCAGCTCCAACATTATAGTCAGATTCTTGCAAATACACAATGTAGTCACTAGGAATTGCCGATTTCTTCATTCTAGTAGACCTTCTTAATGTTGCATCAACATTCTCCTAAGGAGTTTGTTGTTCTACTGGAAGTTCAACAATATCTAGTAATTGATAATTTGGTCTACCGGATCAATATCAGCAGGTTGTGAATTTTCAATGATTGATTGCTCAATGACCGGTTGAACTGAAGGGGCGTTGTAAGCAACAACAAATCCAGTATCTGAGGTGGAAGGTTGAGTATCTGAATGATTTTCTTCGAGAACAAAGTTCCTTAATTGAGCGCTCCCACTAATCAAATCATTTTCAAGAAATTTAGCATTTCTTGATTCCACAAACCTAGTGGTGTGAGATGGACAATAAAATCTGTATCCTTTGGACTTTTCAGCATATCCAACGAAATACCCACTTATAGTCCTTGGATCTAACTTCTTTTCCTGTGGATTGTAGACTCTTACTTCAGATGAGCATCCCCAAATACATACATGTCACAAACTCGGTTTCTAACCTTTGAATAACTCAAAAGGTGTCATTGGAACAGCTTTGATTGGAACTCGGTTTAATATGTGCACAGCCGTTTCAAGAGTCTCAATCCACAAAAACTTAGGAAGTTTGAAGTTGCTAAACATACTCCGCACCATATCCAATAATGTTTGGTTTCTTCTTTTTGTGACACCATTTTGGTCCGGTGAACCAGGCATAGTGTATTGGCAATAATCCATGCTCTTCAAGAAACTTCGCAAATGGACCAGGTGCTTGTCCATCTTCAGTGTATCTACCATAGTATTCTCCACCTCTATCTGATCTCACGATCTTAATTTGCTTGTTGCATTGTTTCTCTATTTCGATTTTAAATACCTTAAAGGCATCTAGTGCTTTGTGCTTATTACAAAGCAAGTAGAGATACATGAATCGTGAATAATCGTTTATGAAAGAAATGAAGTATCTCTAACCATTTGAGTTCATATCTTGACTAAAAATATATGTATGTATGATTTATAATATTTATGTACTCCTATTAGCACTTTTATTTGACTTGTTGGTCTATTTTCCCTTTATACAGTCTACACAAGTGTCATAATCAGTAAAATCTAGAGTATTAAGTACTCCATCATTTACTAGTCGCTTAATTCTATCCATGGAGATATGTCCAATCTCCGGTGCCACAACATAGAGGAATCCTCATTCACAACACATCATTTTATACCAGCATTATCATGAACGTGCATCGCATTATTAATGGCATTGTCTTGTAAATTAATTCGAAAGAAACCGTCAGACAAAATGCCACTTCCAACAATTTCAAATTTATATGATAAATTGAATGTTGAATCTGAAAATTTAAAGGAGTATCCCAAAGGTACAAGTCTTGAAACTGAAATTAAATTCCTAGAAAAACTAGGAATATAAAAGGTCATTTCTAAAATTAAAACAAAACCACTACTGAGAACAAATCTGCATGTCCCAATAGCTTCCACACGCAAGCGCATCTTGTTTTCCGAATAGATGCCTTGTTCACTTCCCACTGGTTTCCGCTGGTTCTAAAAACCCTGCAAGGAATTCGAAATGTGGATTGTAGAACTAGAATCAATCTACCAAGTGTTGTGACTCACATCAACCATATTAGTTTCATAACAAACACAAGCGAGTTTGTTATCTTTCTTTTTAGCCAAGCCTTAAATTTTGCGCAATCCTTCTTCATGTGCCCCTTCTTTTTACAGAAGAAGCACTTGGATTCCTTCTTAATGCTAGCTTGGGGAGGTAGAGGCATCTTACCTTTTCCCTTCTGCTTGCCTTGCCCTTTATACTTATCCTGTGTTGCCATATGAGCACTTTCTCCTTTCTCCATTAGTAGCCTCTCTTCCTCTTGAACACACATGGTCATGAGTTCATTGATTGACCATTTAGTGTTATGTGTATTGTAAGAGATCTTGAAAGTGGCATACTCTTGTGGAGAGTATTTAGGATATAGTATACAAGAAAGGATTATGATATCCCAACCTCAAGATTCTTCAGTTGAGTTGCAATGTCCCTCACTTCATAATGTGCTCACGCACACCTCTTACACTAGTAAGCTTCAATGGTGAGAACTTCATAATTAGGGTCATGGCATGCGCCTTCTTTGAAGACTCAAATTAAGCATCAATAGCCTCCAGCAATTCCTTGGCATTGTTATGCTGAATGACTGAATCACGAATGCTAGTAGAGAGTTTTGTCTTTATGTACATCATACTGAGACGGTTAGACCGCTCCCATTGAACATAACGAGTATGTTCAACATGAGTACTATTCTCTGTAGGTTTAAGTGGTTCATCTGACCTTAGAGCATAATCAAGATCCATGCACCCCAATTGGAGAAAAACTAATTCCCTCCATTCTTTAAAGTTATTTCCATTAAGCTCGGGAACAATTATACCATAACTAATCGTAGGTGATAAGACTGCATCATAATCAAAGAAAACTTATGTATCAATGTATTTGAGGCAAATAAACTTAAATCATATTTTACCAATGTAAAACATGTTTTAAAATATGAATCACATAACATCAAAAACTGCTTGTGGGCTAATTTTCTAATTTAAATTGATTCATAATTACTTCATGATGAAACTATCAAATTATATTCTCTTTCTTAATCCCTGTGGGTAAATTAAGAAAGATAAAATAATATTTCATCCTAATCAATCACATTAATATATTGAAAATTCCCGTGGGATAAAATTCATAATATTAATGTAAATAATTACAATTATTGTCTTTGACTATATGTGATCCAAAGGCTCTTAATGTATATAATTTAATATAATCAAGATGCTGTGACTAATCCTTAATTAATTAAATATATACAGATCACTAGACATTTAATTTTATAAAAAAAGTATTCATAAAATTGCACATAAGGGTAGAACAGTAAAATCACGTGCAAAAGTAGTAAACTGGAATTTTGCACCCAAGGCTAGAATTGGTATTTTACTTTTAAGGGGTAAAACAGGAATTTTACGCCCAAAAAGGGCAAAATCGTAAGTTTACACGCCCTGGGGGGCAAGATCAGAATTTCACGCGAGCAAGGGTAGAATCGCAATTTTCTTTAACGTGGAGGGGCAAAATCAAGAAAATGTGCACGTGCGCTTTTACCCGTTGCACGCGCTCGCTTCAGCCCCTCGGGCCTTGGGTGCTTGCGACGCACGCGCCCAAAGCCTTCTTTTCGAGCTTTCTTCTTTTCCGTCGCTCCTTCCGCCGTGACCGGCTTTGTTCCGCCGTCTGGGTCTTCTTCCATAGCCCATGTCTAACCAAATTGGTTGATGGGTTTCGAAGAGAACGTCGGGACATACGAATAAATTCGAGATCCGGCAAAAACGACCAATGTATGGACCATAATTAAGCCAAAAAGCGATTTGCCCTATAAAACCCTAACCACCAAAATTTCACCACTCGATTAACCTCGAGAGAAAGAGGGGGTGATGCTATTAGCAATTTGGTGGGCAGAGAAGATATAGTTGAACAAAGGCTTTGTGTATAACGTGCAACGCTTTAGAT
This sequence comes from Eucalyptus sideroxylon x Eucalyptus melliodora, assembly GCA_016097485.1. NCBI lineage: Eukaryota > Viridiplantae > Streptophyta > Magnoliopsida > Myrtales > Myrtaceae > Eucalyptus > Eucalyptus sideroxylon x Eucalyptus melliodora. The sequence continues at coordinate 28,402,996 of CM027825.1, forward strand.
TGATCGCCAATCCCCATCCTCTCTCTCTCTCTCTCTCTCTCTCTCTCTCTCTCTCAGCTTGTAAATCTCGAAAGACCCTTTTTCCCCCTCAATTAATTTAATTGGAGATTGGGGAATCCATCATATGCATAAAATATAGTCAACAAGATTGTGACATGTTCATTGAATGAAATGACTTAGATTTGACTGGTAGACAATGGATTAAGAATTTTGATGGCCGCATGCGTGAATGATTCTTAGCTGCTAGAGATACGCTTCGCATGCTAAATGACGTAGTTTCGCGAATACAAAAGGTCTCCTGAAATTGAGCGAGAGTCGGATTCCTTAACTTTCTAGATAATCTTCCGGTTAATTTGTGGTATATCACGTTCAAAAAGCGAAACGATTCCAGATTGGTTAATTTCGAATGGTTAAAATGATTCAATAAAATAGCTTATTGGCCTAGACATTGGAAGAAAAAAGCAAATTGTGGAGTGTTTCATGTAATACTAAATTTTCATTTGCGTAGGTCATTCAACGTGGTTTGCATAACACATTTCTTACGGAAATGATTTAATAAAAACGACTAAAAGAGAAACCGTAGCACAAATCATCAATAGTTTCTCTTCGAAATAAAGCGATGGGACGAAAAAGTTCATGAGTGTCATTAGCATATCGCCAAGGAGTAATACAGATTTGATCCATCCTGATGCTATTGTGATTCTTGAACTCGAGAAGAAATAAAATACTCATCACTTACCAGTGGATCTTCGATTCTTTTCTCATTGTTCCCTCAACTAATTACGTTTAATTTATTGCCAATTAACTATAATTTATCATCAATCTATGGTCATATGAGAGAGAGAGAGAGAGAGAGAGAGAGAGAGAGAGAGAGAGAGCAGCAGCAGCAGCAGCAGCAGCAGCATAGGACAAATGGCTTTGAAATAATCGCTGGATGATGTTGAGTAATCGTCTTGTTCCATGATTACAAGTCTAATGCACAAAACCTGAAATTACATTGTGTTTACAGCCTCCAAGCTTGTACCTTAGTGATCTTATCCAATTCTCTACTTGTCGGGATAGAAAAGTTGTGGATCTGTAACTTGTAAAGGTGTTTGAAGGGGGGCCATAGAGGAGAGAAAGTGTTGTTAGGTTATGCTATATCATTGTCGGAGAAACATTACATGGATGTGCAACATGCATCTATATTCTATATAGTACCCAATTGCCAAGCACTTTTTAGCCGAACGTCCAATTGAGAACCTGGTCCCATCCGCATTTCCCACGGATGAGGTACTTTAAAACCCCGGCACCGATCCCGTGTCCCTTTAATTATGTACCTGAATATGTATCGTGCGTGTAAAAAACCTCGACACTTGTCCTCTTAGGTAAAGTAGAGAGGACAATAAGTTGTTTTGAATGTTCGAATTGCTTGGTTTATAAGAAGTCCGTTGCAGTAACATTTAAACCCACGCACTGAAAGAAGGCTAACGTACAGACGAATGAAGAAGAGTGCGGGAAATCAATCTCGATCTCCGGCTCTTCTAACATGTTGGAGGTGAGTACCTTGCCTTTTAAACTACAAAGTTTAAGCGATTCAATAATAACGTTGATAATGTTCCATATATGAAAAACCTTGACAATAAAAACCACTGTTGTAATCTTTCCAAACAATGGATAACAAGGGTTGTCATCGTATGTACACATGACATACATAAAGACTCTATTGTATTATTGTAAGGGATTAGCTTAACATGGATTGCATTTAGGGTTGCCATAAACAAGATTCTTGTTATCTACACCAATTATTGGGAGATTATTGGATATTGAGTCCCATCCTTCAAGAAATTGAATTTTAATAGGGGATGTATCGAGATCTTTCTCATGCGATGTGGAACAGGACGCGCTAAGAAGAGACACTTGCAACATCTGTAATGGACTATGATCACCCTGCTTTAGGGTTTAACTGGTTACGTGGTGACATAAATATTTGAACTTTGTGCTTAAGAAATATGAGATCTCAAGTGCTGATCCAATCTGTAGTGAACCCTTCGAGCTAGGTCGAGAGGAAGTGATTTTGCCAAGGAGTTTTTTGGTCTCGGTATGGATGGCCTGCCTAATTCGATCGGAGAAATAGACGTCATCTGATGTTGAAAGTATCGTAAAACGCTATTGAGAAGTTCAAGGGGAGGATGATTAGGCCTAAAACAATCTTTCATTGTCCTTTATAGAGAAAGATGATTAGGAAATCATGTCAATCTCCATATCCAATGGAAGTACATCAAATGCATGATTAATGACGCTGACAGCTTTGAAAGGGATGGATTTGGGTATCTTTCGATCTCAACTATTGTCGCGACCTAATTTTTCACAGGTTCACCACCTAAAACTAGGTTAATGGATTACTAAGTCTTTAAAGCTTAACTCGGGCTCTCCCAAGCCCCATACCATTCGCGACTTAGGTTTGAATTCTTAACATGCAAATGATTTTCAATCGAGTCGCCACTAATCGTTTTTTGGTAGGTCGATTAGATACCTAAGTAAAATAAAGGGAGATTTATTTTACTCCTACGGACCAAAGACTAAGTGCACGGGAACTTGGTTACACTAGAATTTTCTAATGCCCTTTCGGTACCATTTCTTTTAATTTTCAAAATATTTTTGCAGGCAGTTTGGATTATTTTTAACCTAAGTTACTATCATGCAAATGTGGTGACCACACGGGTACTCATCCATTATTAATAAATTGCATCACACAAAGCAAGCAAACAACATTTTTGGATTTTCTCAAAAATTAGAATTCTTTTAAAAATGCATTTTAAAACTAAATGACTTAATTTTATTAATATGCAAATTCTAGTTAAGTGGGCCTATTATGCAAACTAATTAACATGCACCTCATGACCTAATTTTACTAATTAACAAATTCTGATTAAATGATTATATTATGCAAACTAGTTAACATGCATCTAGTATTTTTGCATTTTCTTTATTGAAATTCAGAATTTATGAAAACCCTAATTAATCTATCTAAAAATAATCTTCTAATCCATTTTTGGGATTAATTTGACTTAAACCCTATTCCGTCTTAGAAAACTATTTTTTTTTATTTTAAATAAATGAGAATATGAAAATGTGCCAATTATATCTAAGACTCTAAAAAAGGCTATTTACATCTAATCCTAACTTATTTATTTTAAAATATCTAAAAATGCAGTCCTAAAAATATTATCTAAAAATGCAACCCTAGAAATATAATCCTAAAAATTTGATTAATTAAACTACGTGTCTATTATATTAAACCCTAATGTCCTATATGCAAATTTTGAATATTTTGATTTTTTTTAGGTTGAATAATTATTAAATTAGGGTTAAATCTAAACAATTAATATAGCCACTAAATAAAGGATCAAAATAATTGAAAAAATAACTGTCGTCTCACAGGTTAAATTAACAATTATTTTAACCCTAATCATCACAACAACTCAAAATAATTAAATAATCTAGTCCGAAGTCTTACGGACCAAATTAAATAATTATTATTATTTAACAATTAAAATTTCACCAAGAAACCCAAAATTAATGTAATTAAAAGAATAATCCGATGTCTCTCGGATCAAACTAATTATTACAAAAATCTAGGATAAAGCCTTAAGGATAATGTCTAAACAATGCAAATAATTAACATACAATACTACAATTCAAACAATTAAACTAAAAGAATGCTATCAAATAAACATAAAAATAAAGACAGTAAAATAAACTAAACTACAAAAAGGTAAAAGTAAATAAAAAAAACTACCTAAAGAGGGTAAACCAACGTCAATGAGGAAGTGGTTCGGGCGAGGCGATGCGGGAAGCACGGCGTCGACGAGGTCGGAATGGCGAGTAAGGTCCGGTGGCGAGCAAGAGCTGTTCGTCGGAGGTCCGGCGAGATTCGACGGTAACCGCACCTACTGACAAAAAAAGAGAAGGCGCGAGATGGCTCTGTTCGGGCGTGCAGCAGTGAGCAGAACAGCAAATTCAACAGCAAGGAGGCATTCGGGCGTGCAGGACAGCTCGCTCAAGCGTAGGACTCGGGGCTGGCGCCTTGGAGCGGGCAAGAGCGTCGGGCACCGGGTCGAGCAAAGGTGACGCGGCGTCGGGCGGAAGCGGCCGCGGGAAGTCTGGGCGAAGGCGCTGCTGGTGCTCCGGTGTCGGGCTGTAGTGGATCGGTGGCGCTGCAGGTGTCGGGGCAGAGACGTCGGAGGAGGAGTGGTCGCGGATGCTCGGTGTCGCGGGGGCAACGACGGCGCGGAGTGGCGGTGCGGGGACGCGGCGACCAGTGGGGGCGGCAGTGGTGTCGGCGAGCGGATCGGCGAAATGGCGGTGGCGCGAGGCGGAGTCCGGTGCGGCGGCCGGTGTGCCGCGGCTCCGGGTTAGCGGGCGGATGTGCGGAGCTCCGGTGAGATCCGGCAATTCGGGAGCGGGCGGTCGCGGACGAGGTGCTGCAGCGAGGGCTCACGGAGATGGATGGGCTGAAGCGTCGGACTTTCTTGGACGGCAATCGGCGGGACCAAGCTTCAGGCGACCGTCGGAACGGTGGTGGTGTCGCGAGCGCGGGGCGGGGTTGCGAGCGCAGGGCAGGGGGACCAGCGGCTTGGGCAGGGGCGTCGCCGGCGAAAGGTTGAAGAAGAACAGTAATTTTTTACTGTCACACGCTGCTTTTCCTTTTTCACTGTTGTCGCAGTACTTTTCCCCTCCTATTCACGATGACTTCCCCTCTCTCTTCACTTTTTCTCTCACGTTCTGACTTTCTTCCACTTTTTCACTTCTTTTTCTCTTTCACCTGACACTCTCTCTCTCTCTCTCACTTGTCTCTCTCACCCTCTACCGAAGACTTCCCCCCATTAATTTTCTACCTTTTTCTCTTCTGACTTTCTGAAAACCCAATGAAGGAGCCCCTAAACGATAGAACTTTGCTCTGAGTTTTTTTTTTTTTCGAATCTTTTTTCCCCCGAAAGGTGAAGAAGAACCCCTCTATTTATAAAGCGAAAATTCGAGTTTGTTTCGCCGGTGGAGATTTTTGCTCAACCTCTCGCCGATGGAGATTTTCGCTCAACTTCTCCAACAAAGAAATGGCTCCAAAATCCGGTTGTTGAATTATTTTGAATTCAAAATTTCTTTTCAAAATTTCCCTCTAATCTTTTATTTTCTAAAAATTGAATCTAAATTAGGTGTCAACAACTATTGTTGTCACCACATAGCAAATGAAGAATTGACCTGAAAACTACAGGGCCTCTTTACCTACATACTCCGAGGAGATAGCTTCTAGATCTAATAGATTATTATAGTGCCCCTTGCTTGGAAAGAAAGTGACTTACCAATTGACTCAAAGTGATACGACAAATTCTTAACAGACGCTAATGATGTTTCGAAGACACTTGAGGGAGGACAATGTAGAGAAGATGCGCATAACTTTAAAATCTTTCGACATTTTCCACTCAAATTTTCATTCCCCTCATTCTGCCCAATGTCCCAAATAGAGCTAAGAGTTTCTTGCATCTCATTTCTTAAGCAATTTCCAGGTTTACATATGGGGATATCCTTATACCCTTTTTACAAGAAGAAAGTATGATCTGTTTCTCTGTCTGATTAAATTTAGGCTCACGAAAGTGATGCACTTTTAGATAACATGTTTGATCTCAAAGGACTAAATTGATTTAAGTAAACAATAACTGAGGGTCTTTCCTTTTGGTCATCATTTTCCTTCTTGGATTTGGCTGGATAGAAAGGAAATTTGTTGGCAATTGTTATCTTTATTCTATGATGCATCCCTACTTCATGTTCTTTGATTTGACCCATCATTTTTCAATTAAATACAATAAGGTTGGTACCCCCCCTACGCATGGTAACATGCATGAAACCCCACCTTCCATTCCTCCTATCAACTTTTGAGCTTTATTTTGTAGATCAATCCCCCCCGCTCCCCATCCTTTTCGGCCTCCAAAAAAGAATGCTGTTGGGATTGAGTTTCTCCCATTCCTCGCTTTTTCCACATATACTCGTGTTCACCCACATGCGAAATCTCTTCTTATGTCAAAGAGTTTCGTTATTTTTTCCAACAAAAGAATAAGAGGATAGGAGGCGACGACTTGTAACGGCCATGTCTCATATGTTAGCATGAGAGTTTCACACTGTTACAAAATATCTAGTTTGAATCATAACTACTACTTAAATGAAGTATCTCGATCTTAGAGAGGTCTCTAGAGTCGAGACTTTGGGAGGATCAAGTTGGTCATGGCAGCTCTAATGACATTCCGGCATGAATAGCACTCTTGTTACTTCACAAAATAAACAGGTAGTGCCTTCACAATTAGGCTATTATGCTCCAAATTGTTTTTAGGTAGACTTTCCATGGACACCAGAGCTTTTGAACAAGCATAGTTAGCAATCCGATTTTGCGCTTGGTAAGATTACATGGTCATGAACCAAATTTCTCAACTTTACTAGTTGCATCAGCACATTTAAAATTTAAACTCAATTTTCGCTTAAGTTTGATAGTAATGCAACGTGTACTAAGGAATTATCAAGAGCTTTTCCATTCTGTTACTCTTTCTGTATTGAGTTCTACATTCCCAGAAGCATTGTAACTCTTCATTGACTGAAGTCCTTCGTTCCTCCTTCACTATCCTTCTCCCTAAAGTCCTTCCCGCTCAATAGTGTCAAACCAGCACACTTTAACTATGATTAAATCTAAATTCTATATGAAAGCTCTTCATAGTCCTTAACCTCAAGTCCTTCTAGAAAATGTGTACGAAATATGCACAGCACTCGCAATCAATGTACAACACACTTATGGCACATGCATGACAAAGGGAAATTTCGGCGAGGTCAAGAAAAAAAGAGTGTGGCCAAATTGCATAGTGGGGCTGGCAAAAATGGGTGAGCTTTAAGAATTCAATGAGTTAAGAGCCCAGTTTTAAAGAAATTCAAAACATTGCCCAAGTTTATATTCATTTCGGACACGCAATTCCTAACCAAAATTATCTCTTGAGAATTTTCTGTTGACTTTTTTTCTTGGAAAATTAACATGGTTTTTCTTTTTTGATTTTGTCCACATCAGCAAACATCACCCAATTCATATAATGCATAATTGCTCTAAAAACCCTAACAAATGCATCCATTTTCACGAGATACTCCCTATCTTATACTCATTTTCTTAATCGTTCCTCTCTGCTTCCTCCATCGCTCAGCCGTCAACCTCATTGTTCCTTTGCACCTCCATCTCCCTCGCTGCGGACCTCCACTCAGTGTATTTAACCAAAAACTGCCCAATCTCCTCCTATGTAAGCCGCTGCATCTCCAGCATCATCTTGTAGATGAACACTCAATGCTTGCGATCGCCATGAATAAGAAGAAGATACTGCGGATGGTGATCCCCTTGCAGGACAAAAAGAATGTGATCGATAATATTCCACTCACCACCTGGTCCACGACGACGTTAGTGTGTATCTTTGCGCGTGCAGCTTCAACAAGAGGATATCAGAGTTATACGCCTACGTAATTGGCCCCATCCTGATGAAGAAGAGGCCATGTTTGACAACACCGAGGCAATGCACATGGCCACTGCTCACATGAGCTTCGCGTAGCTGTCGTCAATGATGGCGAGGCACGTTTCGAGGGAGGCGAGTGAAAGATCACCCCATCAATGCGCTCTCTAACCATGAGTAAATCAAAATTCTAGATGAAAAACTCTTCTTAATCCTTAGCCAGAAGTCCTTCTTGAAAAAGTGTATGGAAATGCACGGCATATACATGACGTATGCACAGCACAAGCACGACACAATGAAATTTCAACGAGGCCCAGGAATAGGGAGTGTGGCCAAGCTACATATTGAGGCTGGGCTCAAATGGGCGAACTTTAAAAACTCCATGAGTTAAGAGCCCAATTTAAAAGAAATTTCACAAAATGACCCAGGCTTATGTTCAAAGGGAACACACAATTCCTAAGTAAAGTCATCTCTACTTCCTAAATGCGAGGAATGCAGTGAAAAATGCGAATGTAACACTATGCAACATTGATGTTATTGTTAAGGGGTCCGAGTCTTTTGATACCGACAAGTTCGATCTTTAGTTTTTTTATGAAATGAACAAGAAATCTTTGAGGGAAAATTTCGGTATATTAGAGAGAGAGCCCGAACACAATAATGAGTTAGCAAAGAACAAGTTCTCATAAAAAGAAAGCAAAGAGATGAAACGACCCACTTTTCGACATTGTGAAGTTCTTCGTGAAGCTTGGCTTTCTTGCCCAAAAGAGACAACAACATTACCTACGGATTAGACGAAAGTCTTTGCCCTAATTAACGAGAACGAGAATGGCATTTCTTTATGAAATTTTCCTATGCCTACATCAAAATCTCAGGAATCGAAAGAATATGTTCGAAACACTTTACTTCAAAATGCCTTCTGCTGTTGAACTTCTGTGAAGCCGACCCAAACTTACTATTGGCTACCAGTACCAAATGGTCTGGGGTTGGAAATAGATTATATATTATACTTTTTGTCTTCTGACACGATATATCTTTTCCTTTCAAACATTTAAATTTCAATTAATCCAATCAAGTATCTAAATATAGATAAGTTTCCTAATTCAGTGCAGGGAAGACAAACGAGTCTAACTAGCTCGGCTTGCAATTGGCTGTGCCAGCAAGTCAAGCATGCCACATAGCTTAGGCTGCGTTTAGTTCAACATTTGCAACGGGCTTTGAGTCCAATGCAAATGCTGAAAGCCCAAAGTTACTTGGGAAAAATGTAATTATGTTTGGTAAAAAAAATTTGCAAATGGACTTTAAGTTGAATGTGCGTTTGGTAGAAAAATTTTTCGCAAGGGGCTTTGTGGGTATAATATATATATATATATATATATTTCTTTTTCTTTTTTTTTTTTTTTTTTGAAAATTCAGCTAAACCCTTCACCGGACCGGTAAAGGGCTACGGATCGCCGGCGAGCCAGATTTGCGCGCGCCGTCGCCGAGAGTCGCCGAGGTCGGGCGACCTCGACGAGGGTCACGCGACCCGGTCGAGGGCCGCCGAGGTTGCCCAACCTCGAGCGACCCTTGGCGAGGGTCGCGCGACCTAGCCGAGGCCGCCGGAGGTCGCTCGACCGGGGGCCACACGACCTAGGCGACCGCCGCTGGGTCGAGCGACCCTGGTCGCCGAGGTCGGGCAACCTTCGGCAGCCCTCGGGCGAGTCGCGCGACCCTCGCCGAGGGTCGCCCGAGGTTGGGCGACCTCGGCAGCCCTTGGCGGGTCGCGCGACCCTCGCCGAAGGTCGCCCGACCTTGGGCGACCTCGGCCCTATGTAGCATCGACACGCAACACGCGACACGCAACACGCGACACGCGACACGACACGACACGACACGCGATACGTCATTTCTCAAAAAGTAGAGAATTCCGACATGTTCCAACACGTTAAATATTAAATAAATATTTTTATATATACATATAATTATTTCAAAAATAAAAAGTAGAGTCAATTTATTTAAATAAATTTATAATTTTTCGTGATGATCATAATTTATTACTATTTAACATTATTCATCATTTTTCTTTTTGAAATCACCCTCCACCCTCTCTCTCTAAAAAAGAAAAGAAAAAAAAAGACAAATCCCAACCAGGACAGCATCCCATTTTAATTTTTTTAAGGCTCTTCATGGCACCATCATTTTTTATTTTTATTTTTCCTGTTCTTTCTTGAAAACCCAAACACCAGCTGGCTATCACTCCTCCTAGGCGTGTCCTTCTTGCACGGTACCTCATTTTTAATTTTTTTCTGCCCTCCTTGGAAACCCAAACCTAGCTGCCTCATCCTCCTTTGACTCCTCCTTTACGGCACCCCCCTCCTCGGAAAACCAAATCGTAGCCTCCTCCTCCTTCTGTGCTCATCCTCCTTGCACGGCACCCATTCTTTATCTTTTACAAACCCTTCGAGAGCAGCCTTGAAAACTCTGGAAAAAGGGCCTCTCCCTCCTCCATTGCACGATCATCTTCCTCTCAATCCCTACTCTCTCTTGGTCACCTTGTTGCAGTTGCTCTTTTGTGGTCGTAGCCTTGTATCCGGTCCTCTGTCGCGGTCATCTCGGTCGCCTGGTTCTCTCTTCCTCCAGCCTTCTCTCACCGTCGCGGCCTCACTGTTGTTGCCTCGCCTTCGCAGCCTTGCTCCATCTCCCTCGCCTCGTCTTCACCCTCCATCGCCAACGATTCACTCTCCCTTCACGCTTGCAGATCCGCTCTAGAAACCCAGCCTCTTGCTCGGACACGCTCCGACTCGCGTGTCGAGAAGAGTTGACCACTTGTCGGAAAATCCAACACGTGTTGATCGCGTGTCTGAGCGTGTCCGACACGACACGGAAGGTCCTCGAGCATGTCCGTGCTTCATAGCCTCAGCCGACGGCCGTCGGCGCTAGATCTGGCTCGCCGACGGCCGTTGCCTTTCGCTGGTCCGGCGAAGGGCTGCTCCTTTTTCATTTAAAAAATAAATAAATACAGGGGTAATAACGGAAATATGAAAAATTAATGAGGGTAGTTTAGGAAGAAAAAAAAATGTTTTCAGCATTTCCAAGGACTGGCTTTCATTTGAAAGCTCCTTGAAATTGATTGCCAAACACCCATATTTTGGCTGAAGGGGCTTTGGGGGCTGAATGGGCTTTCTAAATGCCCATCCAAACGCACCCTTAGGCCCCATGACAAGCTGGCTTGACCCACCTTTTTCTTAACTTTTTTTTTCAAGAACCTAAAACCAATAAAGCTAGCAAGATTGTATCATATTAACTAGTTTTAGTGTCTTTCAAAAACAATAAAACTCACGAAGTATTTTAAAAGGTTTTTAATTAGTAAAATTAATTTAGTAAAGTGACAGTTGATATTGAGATGATGTTTATATTTAAGATCATAGAAGCATTTTGGGAGATGAGCACTACCCGGACTTTTCAAATTAAAATAAAGTAATGGGTATTGTAACCCTCTAGAATAACTCACGGGTAGATGATTGAGTTGTGCTCGGTGCAATGGAAATTATTTTATATATTTAAAAGAGGATTTGGGAATAGAATGTCCTTCTATAGATAGCCAATTTTGTTGATCATTTTGTCTTCTACCCCTTTCTCTCGGACTACATTTCTAGCTCTGTAACTAGTTTTCCTGATAATCTAAGCTTTTGGGAAAAATAGATACACCATAGAAGCTCTCAATGAATTAGCCAATCTATTAAAAAATGGGATATATTTACCGGAAGTTTTAAAACTTGTAACAAAAGTACAATTGAGTTTTATAATTTTCAAAAAGTGTAATTAAGTTTTAAAATTAGTCAAATTGGTACAATCAAGTCATTCTATTAACATAATTAATTTGACTAATGGAAATGCTGACATGGCATTTTGAATTAGTTTCTATTTCATACATGGCATTTTAAATATTTTAAATAAATTCTTATTTAAATTAGATTAAAAAACTAAAAAAGGAAACCTAAATTTTTTACTAAAAAACAAAACTTAAAAGGAAAGGAGATAAATCACTGACCTTGAGCAAGGGTGGTTGGTCCTCGATAGTTCATTGATTGCATGTTCATGATAAATTTTAAGATTTCAAGTGACTATATCTCTTTGAAAAATAGACAAAGACGGCTCATGGATAATTCAAAGCATTTAACCGCGCTCCACTCGCGACACCTGCGCGTGAGGCCCACTCTTCACACCCCCAGCCCCCACTCCCAGCCCAAACGCGATGGTCCCCGAAATTAGGCGGGAAGCGGAAGAGCTCGAAGCCCTAGAATTCAATTCATCCCAAGCAGCTTCCATTTCATCCCTCGATTTCCACTACAACAATTCTCTCTCTCTCTCCGATATGGGCATCAAGGTAGTTTCAGTTCGACCTCCGTCTCCTCCAATCCCATCATTTTCCATATGTTGTTCATCGAGTCTCGTCCATTGATTTCGATAGGGACTGACGAAGCTACTGGCGGACAATGCCCCGAACGCCATGAAGGAGCAGAAGCTCGAGAGCTACTTCGGCCGGAGGATCGCCGTCGATGCCAGCATGAGCATCTATCAGTTCCTCGTTAAGTTGCTTTCTATGGATTGATGCCTGTGATTGCGCGTTTCGGTTTGTCGGTGGGGATTTGGATTTTGAGTGTTGGGGTTTTTTGGTTCTTTTGATTGGTGGATTAGGTTGTGGTTGGGAGGAAGGGGACTCAGATGCTCACCAATGAAGCTGGTGAAGTCACCAGGTACTAACTGGCATTGTAATACTCAGGTTTCGTACAGTTTACAACTGAATTATGGACTAGCCTTCCGTTTTGATGTCTAAGATGCAATTGCTTGGACTCGGGTTTATGTATATGACATTGAAGCGTGTTGCATTGTTCAATACTTGCGACATGATCTTTGTGCTTGGAAAGTGTTTGACTTTGAGCTGCTTTTTTTATTTGTTTTCCCATGTTGTCATTTGCAAGACATGTTTTACTGGACGATTATGTTGTTGGAAGCGGGGATAAAGCCAGTGTAAACTTCTTTCTTTACCTTCTTTGTTTTCATTGGGATGGAATGCTAGAAGAATGAAGCTCGTGCTTCTCTGAATTATGCTCTGCTGTTGTTATGATAGCTATGTATTTGATGGTCAACCTCCTGATTTGAAGAAGCAAGAGCTTGGAAAACGGTACTTTATTGTTATGCAGCCTTCTCTTTTCTCTTTTTGGAATTATCTATGAATAAGTTTAGTTACCTTAAATGAGTCTCTGAGCAGTTTTTCGAAGAGGGCAGCTGCCTCTATGGAGTTGGCAGTAGCCATTGTGGTATATGCATCTCTATCTTTCTCTCTCTCTCTCTCTCGCACATAAGCTCCCAGAAACACAGCACAAAAATGCTCAGTGAGCTCTGTATTTATTGTGTCTGCAGTCTCAGAACAAGGAAGACATAGAGAAATTCAGTAAAAGAACTGTGAAGGTTGGTCTTGTTTCGGTTTCCTTACTTTGCGATATTTTTGTCTTATTTGATGTGAAGTTTGATTTTGTCTCTGTTTTCCAGAAAAACCTATCTACATAGCTAATTGGATGTGTGTGCACTCGTGGTACATGGCTTTGATACTCTTGCAGGTGACGCAACAGCACAATGAAGACTGCAAAAGACTATTAAGGCTTACTGGTGTCCCAGTAGTTGAGGTTACTATTCTGTCCGAAAAGTTTGTTCTTTTTTATTTCTAACAAATAGTTTAGATGCCAGATTCAGTTTTGGTACTTTAGGCTCCTTCAGAAGCAGAGGCACAATTTGCTGCACTTTGCAAAGCTGGAAAGGCAAGTATCTTCCCATTTGATTGTCTTCTGATTTAGAATTGTTCATTGTTTTCCCACGATAATCAATCCTTTAACACTATGAAAACATGATTTAATTGCCTTTTTCACTCACACATATGCTTGTTCACTTGTCTAATGTCTTCTCCTGCGTAGTCATTTACATTTGGTATGTTCTTTACTAAGCCATCTTTGTCCAAGGAATTTTCGCTGACTTTGAATTCCTACCATTGCTTAATTGTTGTGTGGTAACCAGAATTCATCTACCATGAATGGTGCTTTAGCTGTAATATTTGTTTTTCAGATTTATGCAGTTGCTTCTGAAGAAATGGATTCCCTTACTTTTGGAGCTCCTATATTTCTTCGCCATTTAATGGATCCCAGCTCAAGAAAAGTTCCAGTCATGGAATTTGAAAGGTACTTAAAATAGTTTATTCATTGTGATTGCTTAAATTTTTTTTCTCACTTTCCTGACTTTTAGATCTTGGAGGAGATGAATCTGGATATGGATCAATTCATTGACCTGTGCATTCTCTCTGGATGTGATTATTGTGAAAGCATTCAAGGTAGACGTGATATTGTTGCAGTGCTCTGTTAACTGTTTTATGCTCTCGCATATCATTTTCTCTCGTTTTTTTTTAGCTTGATGATTTCAGTGGCTTTACTTTGGAATAAATTTATCAGGTATTGGAGGGCTGACTGCTCTTAAGCTTATCCGTCGACATGGTTCCATAGAAAACATACTAGAGAACATAAACAAGCAGAGGTGCTTCTTATGCTCTTATCTTGTCCCCTGACTTGTAAGCAAAAGTAGGCAGCAAAGTTTCTCACTGTAATAGTCTTGGCTGCTGAATTCCTTGACTTAAAAGAATTATCTCTCAAACTCAGCTGGCATGGAAATATTTGGTCAACAATTTGAAACTGAAAGATCATTTTCCACCAATAGATTTGGGCTGGCAATCAGTGCATCAGCCGTGCTACTTCATGTGTTGATTTACTGTAATACTTTTATCTATTCTGATGTCTGCTTTGTCTGTTCCTTCATCTCACTTGAACAAAATCATACTGTTTCTCTATCCTTAAGACCCAGAGGTTCTTTGCATTACTTGGAAGTCTTTATTCAGTTCGGCTATCCTTCTTAAGGAAACATTTGCTTGAATTTTGAATAGGTATGAGATACCAGATAATTGGCCCTATAGCGAAGCTCGACTGCTTTTCAAGGAATCAGTAGCTTCTACGGAAGAACAACCTGAGATAAAATGGACTGCTGCAAATGAGGAGGTGGGCCATTTTCATGTTGGGATTTACTTGCAACATTTCACTTTTTGAATTTTTGACTCGTTTCCTAACTGATTGTTATGTTTCCCTTTCAAGTGCTTAATTTCTTTCTCGTGAACGAGAATGGGTTCAACATTGATAGAGTGACGAAGGTATGTCTTTTATCTTCAGTAATGTGTTGGTCAGTTGCCTACTTGAGGAATTTGCTTCTTTTCCTCTGAAGGGGAGACCATACATGTTTTCATTGTTGTTTTACCTTGTGTATCAGGCAATAGAGAAGATTAAGGCAGCTAAGGATGAGTCATCACGAGGCCGTTAACTAAAGCTTGAACAAATGAAAGTAACTTCCAAATCTTATCCCATGATTCCTTTCGTTTATCCTCTACAGACTAGAATCCTTCTTTAAGCCAGCTCAGAATCTGTCTGTACCTGCTAAGAGGAAGGTATGTCATCTTGACATCTTTGAGGACCGAGCACCAGGAATTTTCCTTCTTTTAGTGTATGTGAAGGTGTAATATTACACATTGCTCTAGTGAAGAGATGTCTTGAGATGCTTCTTATGATGGATGAATAGTAATCTTTTTAACTCACTTCGTAAGCCTTTGATTGCCCTAACGGTGCACAAATTTTCAGACCTTTGTGATCATTTTTAAACTTTTGGTGATGGTGTTGTAAGTCAAAGGTAGTATGTTGACATGCCCCTGTTGCTTATGCCCGATTACTCTAATATAACTTTACTGATGTGCTAATGGTGTTGCATCACCCTATTCATGAAATCAATTAGATAAACAAAAGCACCAGTGTGCTTATACGGATCTGTTAAGAGTTTCGGCCTGATTAACTATGGTAATTGCACTGGATGACAGGGAAGCAAATGCACACTTCAATCCCCCAATCTGGCGATCAAGCCTAAGACATTCTCTACACAAGTCTCTGTAAATCCCCAGCCCAGGTTCCGTGGCAGCTTTGAAATCCCAACCATGGTCCTGGGTTTGAGGAACTTTAAACAACCATTGAGAATTGTCTGCCTCCTGACTTGGATCTAAATGATGGTGAATGTAAGAACCCTATTCACTGAGCAAGTCCTGACTTGTAGATGCTGTTTTTGCCAGTAGTTGGAGAAAAGTTGATGCTTTCCTTTCCTTAAAAATGGGTCATGTCTTATGGTACTGCAATTTTGGGAGAGAGTTGTATAAATTTTAATTGGAGGGATGAAGTTTGCCCTCTATGCTAGATCGAGAGGGGTACTTCTTTTTGGGCTGACTGCATATAAGTGTTCCTTTTACAGTGCGTGTGTATCTGCTATCCTAAGGATTCCATTTCTTCCTTGGATTGTACATTTAACGGTACGTATATATCACTTATACTAATTGTATGTTATTATCATCCATGCACCAGGAAACCCCTAAGAATATTGCCTCCAGGGCCGGTGGTGGTAAGAAGAAGAATAGTTTAGGGATTTATTTTGTTTGTATTTGTATGATGTATATAAGAAAATTGAAATAAGATCATTGGTAAGGTTTCACATTGTTATTTGGCCTAATAAAAACCCTTGGAAATTTCCTTTCCTGTCAAGGTGAAACCTACTCAGGTCCATCATCTATTATAATTATTATTTATAAACTTAAAATTAAGAAAAAAATAAAGAGAATATATCTTGAGATACATTTATAAATAACATTGCTTATCCATTTATATATTCTTTACATAAAAGTACAATGAATGACCTAATTATGCTTTGCTACCAAATGATAGTATTCAGGTTTAGTTATATCAAACTAGCACATAAATATGTACAAATAACTCTAAAAAGTCCGACTTTAAGGTTACACAGATATTTGATTTAAAATGTCTCTGAAATGTAAAACAATAAAATATTTTCAAATAAACAAATTTCTTCTATTGATTCATATCAAGGAATCAAAAGGTGGATTTTGTAGAGCATATATTTCTAGCAAGTTAGAATAATAGAAATGGAAAAATTAGTAAATAAAAAACTTTTAAAAATTACTTTTAATAAATTTGAAGAATAGAATGTCAGAAGATGGAGTAAATAAGATGACCTTTGTGTAAGAACAGTGATGTGATTTCTCTAATTCACTTGTTTTCCAACAATATAATGTGAGTTCTTGGCATTCCTGTTCACACGTTTTGTTTCATATACGATACAGGCAACCAATTATGTAGCCTCCTGCTTAGGCAAAAGACATGCAGTATGGTATGACTTGAAACATAAATTAAAAAAAAACAAAAATGCTGATCTGAGTGACATTTTTCCCTGGATAAATGTAAAACATAGGAGGAAATGATGAAGATGGTCCAATGACAGCTTACCGGGTTCTTCTATCTCATTCTTCCATATGAGTGGTGATGCATAGGATGGATTTTCTAGCAGATTCTCCTCTCCTCCGTTATTCCTTTATACATGTATAACATATCTACCCAACAGATACCCCCAATCTCTCTGTGGCATCAAGTTGTAAAATAGGATAATTGTTACTTAGAATTTGCATTACTACCCTCTAGAAAGAAAGATTTTTATTGCCTATATAAAAGTGCCAGTTTGTTCTTTGATTCCAGATATGCCAGAGAAGCACGGTTGATATTACATTGTCCAAATGAAGGATTACTACCTTCTAGAAAAGTTAAAGATAGTCCAATGACAACTTTCCGGGTTCTTCCATCCCAGTCTTTCTTCCATACAAAGTTGTGATGCAAATTATGGATTTTCTAGCAGATTCTCCTCTCCTCCGCTATTTCTTTATACTCTCTGTGGCATCAAATTATGAAGTAGGACAACTGTCACTTATCATTTGCATTACTATCCTGTAGAAATAAAGGTTTTGATTGTCTAAATCAAAGTACCTACTTTTTCTCTGATTCCAGATATGCCAGAGAAGCACGCTTGATATTACATTACGCAAATGCAGTGGTAAATACCAATTTCATCATCACCATTTTCCATGATCATTTTGTTGTGTATTCTGAACAATATTGTGCTTGTGCTGTTGTAGAAACCATGAGCAAGCTGTGCACTATCTGCACTGCCATATGTAGCTTCTTCAGCTCGCTAGCTACCTTCATACTCTGCAACTCCTCCCGCAGCAGTCCTACTTACGGTGCACTCACGACAGCATACGTTGTGACAGCTCCTGCATACCTGTCGTATCCACCATATCCAGTGACGTACCCACCTCCACCACATTTTCCCCATCCTCTAACAGCCTATCATCCTCCCCCTTTGGCTTATCCTCTGTGTCCATCTCCACCACCTCCCAGCCCTCCTGATATGCACCGAATTTCAACAGATGTGCATGAATTACCTCATTACTAGGTTGATTCTATGCTGTTCATTGCCGAGTGTCATTACTAGTTGTTCATTTCTCGGGTCCTTATTCGGGGCATTGTCATCCACGATCTTGCTGAGAGAGAGTTTCTACTAGAAGAAATGTCAAAGGTTTCGCAGGAAGCTGCTGTTGTATAGTCACGTAATAATGTTGTTGAACACTGGAAGTTCTCTTCCTTTGACCTGGAAACTTTTCTTTGTTTTTCTAACCTTATCGTTGCTCGTCAAGAAGTGTTCGTACAGCAAATTACCGTTGCGCATCTTATGCCAGTTCCATTTTTTTAGAAGGAACAAAGTCTGTCTACAATCTAAATATCTTGCTAGTTAAAGAGGGAAAATGAATTTTATTTGCAAATGGCTATCATAAGCAGTAGGTGTAAGAGCACAGTTACGTTGTGCATATTTTGCGAATGATCAGGTGCAAACTGCTTAATCTTTAAGTCATGTGTAAATGAAAATCTATTTTGCAGTTCATTTGCATTGATGGCCTCGGTTTCAGCTGGAATTGATCTCTCAAATCACGTTGTGTGCCATATCCTACATTTTTAAGCAGAAGCTAAAGGTAACTACCAAGATAGTTACAACACCATGGAAGAGAGAATTTGCATGACAGGCTTTCTCTTCATAAGTCACTACAACCAATTTTGGTGGGCCTCGTCAAGCATATATCGCATGAGTTCAATCCCCAACAGCTCTTCAGTAAGGGAAAAGAAAAAAGAAGAGAAACAATCTAGACGAGTCTTATTTTGAAAGCCTAAAATTACTTATGTAAACATAACCATAGCCTCTACTTTGCTATAGAAATACTACATATTCAAATGATTGCTAAAGTTCCCAATTCTCTGCAAAACGAGTCCGTCCCATCAAGTAAATTTGAATTCCAAGGAGAATGTGCATGCAATGCTTTTCTCACTTGGCCCTTTTGATGACTTCTACTCTCCTAGAACAAAAAAGAAATATTGTTAGCACCTAGCATTCTCACATGCAAAGTCATGAAAAAGACAAACAAATTTATCAATTGACATCTCTATGGTAACCAATCAGGGACAAGTCAATCTCACGTGACGATGATAATGATGATCATAGATAAAACAGTCGTCATCAAATTAATTCCCCTAAGAAAGAGCAAAACTCACTTGGAGAAGTTATTTGATAAGTATTCATCCTATAGGTGATCTTTCTGCACCAACCAATCTCAAAGGCAAATATGGACTGTATACACTCCTGCAGGTAATCTTTGAGTTTCAAACCCTCGACAAGAATAATTTCTTACAGCTTTGCTGATGTGTCAGTTTCTTGAGCCTAGACTTCATAATGCAACGATGTAAAATCTGGGCAAAATCACCAACACTAGTTAAGTCTGAGATGGCAATTCAGCAATGAAATGTTCATTCTTAACTTTGATGAGGAAATTCGTCATACGTCAAATCAATTTCTTACCCAGCTTTCAAGGAAGATAAGGTGGGATGGAATCAAATCATCATATGCAACAACAAATAGGTAATCAATTTATGCATTGAATACCACAATCTGGTCATGCAAGATTGTATCTCAATCTACAAGTTGTAGAATGAGAGAGAAATTAGATGATCAAGTGGCACTATTTCTCAAGGGTAGGCTTAGAAAAAAATGAACCTGCATAGTGTTCAAAAGCCTTATAGCAATATATGCTTGAGCATTGTCTTACACACGCATGTCTTTAGAGATCAACAGAATATCATGTGTTTATGTTGACAGTTATAACAGCATTGTACTGCAACTATTGTGTCAATCGGGGAGAAAATCAAACATGATGAAAGCACGCATTTCTTGCCATGCCTAAGAAAAATAACATTTGCTTGTAGTGAAGCTGCAAGTCAAAATTCGTTGTAATAGAAAAGGTAGCTGCCTAACAGAAAAATATATCCTAGCATGGTTTTTGGGTAACAATTGAGAAAAATCATGAAGTACACTACAAATCAGTGAGTCTGGGTAAAAGGTGAAGATAAGATGACAGTGACGCAAACCAGCATCACAAGAGAAAAAAAAAAGGTTCTCACTAAGATTTCATCAGAATAGTAAAGAGGGACGTATCCTACCAACAAGTTTAATGTTAGTGTTCTCTACCAAGCATTTTGCTCCATCTCTCATGAGTCCCACATAGCTCGTGTCGAACTCTTTTTTGTACATAAGCCGTCTGAGAACGAAACAGAGCACAAATCAAATTTGTCCCTCTGATCATGGCACTCACCAATACCACAGTTTATTAAGATACTCATATGAGTGCTCCCAACAATTTGGAAATTCCACATTAATTCAGCTGACCATGACCCACATAAGTATTTTAGGAACATAAGTTTAACTGGCAGCATCAAGGGTTCCGTAGACACTCGTCTCACACCCTTGGGAATATGTAAAAACTCCATTACTTCAACTGTAGGAACTAGTCTATATCGTTTTACAGAATTGGTTCAACATATCGCTATGTTTAAATCTCAAAAGCTGTTGTATCAAATGTTAGTAAGTGCCTAATGATATTATTGAAAAAGGAGGAGGAAAAAGCCAAGGCCTTGTTCTCACTAACAAGACGAGTAATATACTTGTTCCATTGCAAAATTAACAATATCAGAATCTAGCTAGAAGAACGAGCGTAAAGCCAGCAATGGTCACTATTGGGAGAACTAAATTGTGCTAGATTTTTACTTCCTGAAGGAATAAATACTCCTGATATTAGCAAATAGCTCATGTTTCATAGTAAACAAAATATATGATATCCATAGATGGCAAAACAATGTAAGGTGGCAAATATGACATGGCAATCCCTAACACTAAAATTGATATGGAAAATGCAGCCAGTTTCCAGTAGATCATTCAAGCAATCAAACCTACTTAACAATAACAATGACGGCCACCACCACCACCACCACCACCACAACAACAACAATTGACATGTAATTTCAAAAGCAAAGTTAGAATGTAGTCGAGTTATTACTGGATGTGATTGAATTAGAAAAATCACACCACTATTCTTAAACAAAGGTCACCATATGTACTCTATTATCTAAAAAAATTAATTTTTTTGTATTTTGCTTTTGAACCTGACAAATAATTCTATATACTTAAGAAAAGAGGAACTGATTTAATGGATTGTACTTGCCCGTTTTTAGTTTGAAGAGGCCAGACCGTATTATCAAAGCTCTGAGAAAGAACCTTATGAAGCCAAAATCTTGAGACGATGGAAAAGACAACTAAGATAAGAACACTAGCCGCTCAAGGACCAAATTCTAAAACAACTCAACAATAGTTTTGTTAGCAAAATAAATTCAAGGTAGGAAGCAATTACTTTTCACTGCCGATGAAGTGTCGAAGGTGAGGATATTGTTGTTCCATAGCGCAAGATTCAACTCCCTAAGCCCTTCAACAAGTGTGAACAGAAACTTCTATTGAAATGTGGGGTTTTTACCACCGTCTGCACACCAAATCAAACCAAAACTAAGGTGCTAGTCGCTCAATTTTCCAATTAGCTCAACACCATAAACTTCAACCATCAGACCCCTGTAACAAAACTCCATATCCAGATCTGAACAGGGAAAGAGGTAATTGTGCAAACACTAGGTGCGCAATTTAGAATTACTAGTACAAGTTATGGTGCGAAACGTGGTGCTGCCATATTCCACCTACTGATGGGGTTCCTAGAGGTGATGGCAGAGGCGGAGGCAACGGCAACACGCTGAAGAATGCAGCGGGTTTGAGCTCGCTGGACGCAGATGACGAATCAAAGTTGCCGATGGGACTCATTATACCACAGCGGAGGTGGAGGCAGCGTTTGTGGTGTCACCCCCAAACTCTCCAGCATCACGGCTTTAAACGACTCCTACAGTAAGAGGAGAGAGACGAGTCGAAGAATGCATCAGTTTTGAGCTCATCAGGGACAGGCAACAAATCGAAGCCTCCAACGTTGCAAATGTCACCCCCAAACTCTCCATTCCAATAATTCCTATAGATTTCCTCCCTATTTAGCTCAGGGCAACCTCCTACCTGGAGCTTTGGTAGCTTTTTCAATTTCGATAGGTCTGACATTCTCTCCAAGGAACGGCAAGACTCGACTGATAGAGAGCAAAGGGATCCCAATTCTTCAAGGCCACGAATCTCGACTAATGAATGGCAAAGTCTCAAACATACATTTTCTAGATTCTTCATGTGCGACAGATCAAGCACTTCTGGAAGGAACTTACAACAAGCCATCTCTAATGATCTCAATCTTTTCATTTCTAGCTTCAACGGTGTGTCCACTTTTCTAAACTCACAATGCTCCATATGGAGTTCCTCCGACTCCGCATCAAATATCCAGGAGAATTCTAGCGAACATCTATCGAATGTCAAGGTTGACAAGTCTTTCAAATTGGAAAAATCTGGCGATCGTGTGGTTGCCAAATCTCGAAGTTGTAACTCTCTTAAACAAGATGGGAGCTGGGGGAGGAATTGCACATTTTCACAGCACAATATTAGTGTTTTAAGCTGAGATAGGCTACCGATGCTAGTGGGAAGAGTAAGCTCATGTACCTCTACGAAGAACCCCCAACAGCTCCATGTCAGACAAGTCAAACTTAGGGGAAGCTCCGACAATTGTTTAAGCTTAGGACATTTTTTTAACTTAAGTGTCTGAAGATTAGAGAGGTGATTCACTGTGGTTGGTAATCCGCATATACGTGTGTCCGACAAATTTAGGATCCTCAAACGGGACAGTCTCCCAATTTCTTTAGGGATTTCGCCGGTCAAGTTGCAACATCCTTGAGCATCTAACTCTTCGAGCTTCTCCGCCAGCCCAATCGCACTTGGTAATTTTGTTATCCCTCTTATGTCACTCATCCTTAGTACTTTCAGTTGCTTTAGATTGCCAATTGAATCAGGTAGATGATCAATACTTGTCGACGACAAATCCAACTTGACTAATGATTTTAATTCCCCAATCGAGTTCGGAAGTTCCTTTATCTCTGTACACTTCGATAAATCCAACCGCCTAATTTTCACCAACCCTCCAATCGAGTATGGCAATTTGCTAATTTTCCTATTTGGTAAATCAAAGGTCAACAATGATCGCAAATTACCGAATGTCTCCGGAAGTTCATGTAGCCTTTTAGGCATGACAATCTCTGTCAAAGCTTGAAGACATCCTATTTCTTCAGGCAACTCTCGAAGAGATAGCGATCCGCCCAAGTACAAGGAAATTAGGAACTTTAATTTACCAATGGATGGGTCAATTTCAATTAAATTGTAACAGCATTGAAGAATCAATCTCTCCAAGGACACCCACGTAGACAAATCAGGTGTTCTCTTTAAGTATGTACAGCAGCTGAGATCTAGTACTTTTAGTTTTCTGGCCTCCTGCAAAACAATTTGGTAAAATATATATATTAAGAAACGACCTGTAGGGAAAAAAAGACAAAATAAATTATATGCTTCTACAAGGAGTGGGATTCGTATCATACTCTGATTTGGTCCCAACCAGTCCATTCCTCCGAAATATACCAACTCAACAGCTTAAGAACAACCAAATTAGTAGGATGAAAGTTTGTTGTCTCAAAGGAATTGCCGTACCAAGAAAGCCATCTTAAATTAAGGAGAAGATTCTTGAAGTCTCCGACGAGGGACACAAACTTCCCTTCAAAGAACCTCAAGTTTTGTAAATTAGCAAATTCATCGCGTGTTAGAATCTCTCTATGAAAGAGATATCTTGCACGAATTCCTTCTACTTTGCAACTTCTCTGACAATGGAGACACCAAGAAGTCAACATGTCAAGGTTAATAGCAATTAATTTTTCCTTTTGCAAGAATAGGCTACACCAATTCACAGGAATATAAATTGCCGTTCCCTTTTTACCTCATTCTGCTGCAGAATGCTCAGTCCTTCGTCATGTTTCCACACTCTGCTGCGCTCACTAAGATGTTTTGAATTCTCTCGACGGACGATTTCCCTTCCAAGGTCCCGCACTTGGTCATGCATCCAGAAAAATTTCTCATCTTTGATTTTTATCAAGGACATGAGAAGGAGGACATCAATGGCAATGTGTGGGTGGTATTCACAGTCATCCCACATGTAGGAAGGGTATGATTTATCCACATTAACAAAAAAACAAGCTATATCCAAAAATATTTCCTTTTCTCCATCCTCTAACTTTTCGTAAGTTATCATCAATTTCTTTTGGACATCCTTGGGAGGAGCTTTTTGTAGCTTCTTCCATGTGTCGATCCATAATTCTTCGGCTTTACCAAGTAGGGATGAACCTGTAATCTCAAGAGCTAAAGGAAGCCTTCCTAAAGTATGGACGATTTTTTTGGAAAGGGAGACACGATGATTCGGTGGAGAGTCACTATTGAAGGCATGCCTACTGAAAAGCTTGAGAGCATGATCAAATTCCATTTCACATACTTCGTAAGTTGAAACATTTGGGCCTTCAGTTAGGACACTTTTGTCCCTAGTAGTTACGATAATCCTGCTACCTAAACCGAACCAACTATCATTTTCCGCTAGACTTTTCAGTTGCTCTTTCTCATCCACATCATCAAGAACAATGAGAACATTTTTATTTCTAAGTGCTCCTCTAATCTTGTTGATCCCATCATTCACGTCATCAATTTGGTTGATAGAATGAGGACCAAGGAGCTTGGATAACAATTTTTTTTGCAAATTTACCAAACCATCTTTGCCTGTTGATGATTCTCGAACATCTACAAGGAAACAACATTGGTCAAAGCTAGAAAATAGTTTGTTGAAGACGACCTTAGCGAGGGTTGTTTTGCCAACACCGCCCATTCCGTGGATTCTGAGAAACTGTACACCATCAGATCCCACATCCAACTTTTGGATTATAGCTTCTACACGATCATCAACTCCGACTATATGTTCAGTCACATTTTGATATGCAACCTTCAGCTTAACCGAAACCAATCGAATTACGGAACGAATTTGTTCTCCTTGGCTGCCATAAGGGAATAACCATGTTAGGGATAACTTTAATATTGTAAAACTACTCCCAAAGTGACTAAATTGCCTTCACATAATGAGGAAATAACGCAAAAAAATCTAGACATATTTGCGGTTCTGATTTTTGCCTATCTTCTCCACTCAACAACTTCAGTCACCATCACCGTCGGCCCCTGCCACTGCCATGCCGCCGTTGCCATCGCTCGCCTCCCTTCACTGTCACCATCGCCTTCCAGTGCCGTTGCCCGTTGCGCCCCGTTGACCCCCCACCTCGGCCTTGCCTCAATTCTCCACGTCACTGGGGTCATGGCCTTGTGACTGCCGGGGATGGCGTCATTGGCCTTGGTTGAGACCAGATTTGGGGTCACCCACAGTCAGCTACGCTGAATATGGGCTCGGTGGCATCAGACCGGATGTCCAAATCTCGGATTCGGCTCGCCACAGTGAGTGAGACAAAGAAGGTGTCGAGGGCGGATGGCTTGGAGCCTTCTGGCGGCTTGGTGTTGGGATGGTGACGAAGACGTTGTGGCGACTGACGGACGAGCTACTGCGGTGGCTAGCCAGCAGCTTCGTGGATCTGCTCGGAGATCTATTACTATTCGTGGCTATTGTGATAGAGACGGAGCGTGAGAGGAGAGAGAAAATCAGGATGAGTAGGGTGCGCTACCACCGCAATAGTGCCATTGACCGAAGCTATCGCCGCGATACTACCAATAGCAACCACCATTGACCACTGCCAGTGAAAATTCTATCCTTTCCGCTACAGTGGCCAATGGCAATAGCGGCAGTGGCCGCGACTGCTAATTAAACTATGTAAAATCGAGGAGATGAATAAATTATATTTTCAACAATAATACCACATTTAAAAGGACTAGGGAGGAAAAAGGAAATCTAAATATGACAGTTGAAAAGTTAAGACATTTACCCATCGTCTTTCTTCAAGTTCCACCCCTTTATCTTGCCCACCTCAATAAGAGCCTTTTTCCATGATTCTACTGTTTCAGTGCAAAACTTTTTCTGGTGCTCTGAAAGAGCTTCACTGTATAGTTTTGTTTTGAGCTTGAGATCTTCAGGTTCCACATCCAGGAAAATGGGCAAAATCTTTTTATTCTCAGATTTGGAGGTGCAATCAACCATGTGTGCGAGCTCTTCAAGGCACCAGTGACTCCCGGCATAATTCTTGGAGAATATGGGAATGTAAATCTCTGAGTTCTCAATTGCTAGTAGAAGTTCAGCACTAATTTTCTCACCAACACGGAGGGATTCATCATCCCTAAAGATGAGGATCCCAGCATCCACCATGGCATGGTAAAGACAATCGGTGAATCCATGACGAGTATCTGCTCCTCGAAAACTTAGAAAAACCCCGTAGGAAGGTCTAGATGATGCCTGCGAATTCGTCTCATTCACTAGCATTTTGCGCTTCTTCGAGGTGTGGCTGGAAAAGGGAGTATGGGAGGTTAGCTCGTGAGGGAAAGAGCAGTCAAGAGGTCGGTGTTTGCTAAAAAACCGCCGTGTTTCCAGCAAAGCGAAGAGCGAGAGACTTGAAAAGGCTGAGGGAGTACGTGAATGCTTGAGAATTGAAGAATGAGAACTCCGCGCAGAGAGAGGGAAAGCGCAGTACAGGACCTTATAATGGATACAGAGGAAGAGGAAAGGGCGAGAGAGTGAAGGATCTTGATGCCATTGTTAAAAGTCTCGTCTAGCAATTTTTTTACGAAAGTGCCATTTTCTTGAATGAGCGACTTTTGTTTCTGTTGTATGGATGGCGGTTGTAAATTGATAATTGGTGTTGTTGAGGGCATTTTTGACATTTGGAGATGGATATGTGGGTGGATGGGTTTGAGATTCACTTTTCCATTATATGGTTTTTGGGATGAAATTGTAAATCATCTTGGCCTTTGAGAGAGTAGGTTCGATAATTGAATTAGTCGGCTAAATAGTGGACTCTGTCAAAGCTACGGAATCTATGATAGAGGGAAATTTTTTTAGATATAAAAATAGGCAGAGAAAAATCCATCTTTGAGATGATAAAAGCACAATAGAGAATATAATCCTTCCCTAAACGCATTTTAATATATTTCAATGAACCACAAATTTCTTAGAATAAGTAAAGCAAAATAATCATATCTCTTTATGAAATATATTTTGCTTCATTTTTCACTGAGAGTTGGATTGTGAAATTATAAGATTTTAAACCATTGGAAAAAAATTATTTTGCCTCATATATTCCGAATCAATGCGATACCCAATCTACTATTAATTAAGGACCCATTATATTTCAACCCCATCGATTCAACGATAAAAAATGCAACGAGCATTATATTATTGGATACACCCTAGAACCTAATAATGTGGAAGGCCTACTAAGTATTAACTGGTTCACGCATGAGTCAACAATGCAATCTTAAAATCCTAGCTATGCTCCTATTTTAATTTCTTAATACAAATGCAAACAAGATAGAAGTGAGTATTGTCATAATACTATGCAAGATTAACTTAATTAGCGATAAGGTAGATTGGAGATCCTAACTATGGATTATCAGGAAATATTTAGTATATGACTCTGCTTGGATGTAAAATGTCATGATATCATAGTGGTGCCATTTGTTATATAGCAAGAAAAATTTGTAAAGTAAGAAGAATTGATTGTCAATATTTTTGGTTTTTGTACTAGTGAAAATAAAGGTTTGAATAAAGAAATGGCAAGCGGTGTACGATATTATTCAGGAAATTTTTGTCCATAAGTTTCATTTAAAAGATGTGTCGAAAAATAGAATGGGTTTTATGAGTCATCCTATATGAGGTAATGTCTGTCTGATTAATTATTACACGTGTAGCATCTAAGCATGCGTCGATCCGGGCCTTAATTCCGCGATGGCCCACTCTTATTGCTCCCACTCCTGATGGAATCATGCTCAGCCGTCTGATCCGAATCCCTACTTCCAAGTTAACCTTGTCACACAATCAGTGGGACCCAGAAAAGGAAAACGAGAGGAAAAGGCATTTCAACATCATTGAGGACCCCTCAACGATGAGAGAAAGCGCATTGAGAATCTTCCACCATCTTGCTCACTTGCTTCGTTGCATTAGGAGACAAGAGATCAGCACTCATCGTGACAATATTACATAGACTTAATTTAATAGTGATGTAATGGATAAAACCAGTCATGACATAATGACAATATGGAACTTTGTATTTCTTTCGTGACACATGGAATGAAATTTTTATATTTTTCTTAGGTATTATAAGAAATCTAGATACCCGACAATGCAACATAAACTCAATATATATCGAACTCTTCAATTTGTCTATTGGATTTAAATAACTCCTATTAATCCGATAGTAAAGCTACAATGGTTAAGATGCAAATTCTATTTAAAACACCATTTCTATTAAGAAAAACACATGAATAGGTTTTAACTGAAGAAACTTATCCGTAGTTGGAATTAACGTAATTACTAAACCAAAATTATTTTATATGTATCAAAATCTTAACCTTGGTTGGAATTAATTCATTTACTTAAATTAAAATTATTATATATGTAACAGAATCCAAAATTATTATAATATGACAAATTTTGAAAGCTAGGCTATGCCCTACCTTTTCAAAAGATCATTTATAGTAAATATATTTAGATCCCGAACCAATATGGAACAATACATGATACCACAAATTAAACATAAAGACGGCTACAAATTGCAGACCATATCAATGA
The DNA here is from genome assembly GCA_016097485.1 of Eucalyptus sideroxylon x Eucalyptus melliodora. Taxonomy (NCBI): domain Eukaryota; kingdom Viridiplantae; phylum Streptophyta; class Magnoliopsida; order Myrtales; family Myrtaceae; genus Eucalyptus; species Eucalyptus sideroxylon x Eucalyptus melliodora. The sequence continues at coordinate 28,431,610 of CM027825.1, forward strand.
AGATTACACAAAACCAAACTCAAATATATCTATCATCCCATCCCATTAAAAATAAGATGATTGTAGTGAAATCAACTTGATTTTGGAAATTGTGTTGTGAAATAACCTAGATAATCAAATTTAGCAATGGAGTAAATGTAGAGTGCCACGAGCAATATGTTTTTTTTTTATTTATAAACTTGATTGATTTGCAAAATTCACAATTCCAATTATTTTATAAATTATGATCCAATCATGAGTAACTTGATATATTTTATTCCAAATTTTAAGGTTGCAACCTACATATCTTAAATTTTAAATTTATACTTTAAAAGAAGGTAAAGAGCGGGACGATGAATTATCAAATTTAGATTAATCCTAATTGGTTAATTTGTCTGGAAGTCACACAAGTTCCAAATCATTGGTGTTGGATAATCTACTTCACAGCGTGCAACACGGGAAAGCAAGCCAAAGTTTTCTAATAGTATTTTTGCTCGCTTCGTTCCATTTTCCTCTTCTCGGCCAAAGAAGTCAAAAGTCTTCCACCATCTCCCTTGCTTAGTTGCAGAGAAAGTGATAAACCAAAAGCTGACTAAACCTACTCAAAAGAAAAGACTGGCAAGGGGAAGCAAGTTAAAGTCTTCCTCCACCTAGAACTAGAGGTGGGACCCTTATTGAAGAGTCTTCCTCAGACCCGGTTTACAAAATTGTTCAATAAATTATTGTCCATTAGTCACATTTAAAGGACATGCCAAAAAGTAGAACGCGGTTTACAAGTCATCCCAAAAATTTCCTAGAAGTTTCATTGATCAATCGATGGGTATCGTACTAGGAGTTTTCATGTTGCATTCATTTAACAACAAATTCATAAATTTATAAATTGAGGATATAAAGTGAAATCAGGTGAATGTGATTTTTGAGCTTTTCTTTATATTAACCACATTAGAGAAAATGTAATTATTTTGGTGTTAAAGAACTATCTTATTAAGGTTATCAAGGACAAAGCTCCAATTTACAATAATGTGCCCAACTCGTACAAGAATAGAAGACTTCAGAGATGTTGGGGATTTGATAATTCTATTTTTGAGCCTACGTAGGTGGGTTCTAGCTGTTGCGACTCCTCTTCGAGGATTCTCTTTTTGGCAGTGGGTTGGTTTTTGTGCAGGCGGATGCGGTCTGGCGATTGTTTTTTTTGCTTTTGTTGATTAGGTCCACTTGTTTTGCAGTCCTCCTTGTTTTTCTTCAGCTCCATTCCACTCGTCTTGACTTGTTGTCTTTATGAGTGTAAGTTTTTGGTGTCGAACCCTCTTGTATAGTTTGGTTCTTAGCTTAATATATTCTTACCTTACCAAAAAAAAAAAAAAAAAAAACCACATTAGAGAAAATTTAAAGATCCAATCAAACTTTGTATTTATATTATATACGACTTTGAGTTATTGACATTTGCGACAACATTCATCTTTAAACAAAAATGCTTAATTAGAAAATTAAACTATCCCTCTATTAACAAAATTTATATTATCTGTAAATGTAGAATGTTGCGGATATTATGTTACTGAGTGAAGTAAAAATTAATTTCAATGTACATTGTCGATCATAAAAAAATATCAATACAAGCAACTAATAGAGTGTTAACAGATGTAAGTCGAGCAGTTGGTTCAAAATTGTCTTGTCATAATACTACTTTAAACCTTTGGCTACTAGGCAAGACTAATACTGCTCTATGGAATCATCACAGGTGAGCCTTAACTTGATAAACCCACTTGCTAACCTCTAATAATTGTTCCAGGTGGACAATCGACCAAATCGTACATACGAGTCATTTTCAAAGTTTGCAGTTCCTCAAGCATTAGCTTCTACCAATTAGTGTTGGAACGCGCTTATCAATGGGATCGAGGTTTCATAAAGAGTAGCAAAATAACAACGATATAGAAGAAGACGTATTGAAGGTAGGTCCTATCAGAGTGCCGAATATAGGGTCCTACATCGGAAGCGTGCATCAAGAGGAGACAAACTAGAAATAAAGACGCAACCAAACATGACTGACTCTCGTGTGAGAGCCATTTGGATTCACATGGATGCAGAATGGAGTACTAAAGAACCATAAAGAATGAACTAGAGGGACAGAAAAGGCAATAGATTGACCAATCTAGTCGACACTTTTCTCCTTTTCCTTGTCTGAAATTGAGGTTTTGATTTATTTCAAACATCTCGAATTTTTAAAACCAGGAGAGGGAATTTCGAAGCTGCGTGCTTCCCATCGTCGAGGTTGGGTGAATGGCTGGCCTCTCATCCATCTATTGCCATATTGATTTTGGCTTTGTTGCTTTTTGACACTAACATGGTCATGTGCCAAGTAACACGAGAACCCGATTTACTTCACATGACAATGTGGTAATACATTTTTTATAAGTAATTAGTGACATTACATCGATGCCCCACTTGAAATGAACTTTATGATGCATATCAAAAGTTTTATGAATGAGCCTTTCTAATTAAGAAATTAAAAATTAAAAATAGAAATTTAGTTTTAACTAATCTTATTTTAATTTATATATTCAACTTTAATTCTATCTTATAATAAACATTCAATCTATAAATTAAATATTTATAGTTATTATATATTTTAGGTATTTTTGTATTTTAGGTATGTTAGTACAATTTACTATTAGATAAAATTTTATTAAAGAATGATGAAAGGGGAAAATAAATAATAAAGAAAATAACATTAAAAAGAGGAAAAATAAAATAAAAATAAATTAATGAATAGTGTTACAAGAGATTTTCACCATCTCCCTTTATGAACATTTAGGTTCATGATCAAAAACCAATATGGATCAATATATGATACCACTTTGATGATATTTCGAATATTTGTGAGATTCGATAAATTGAGGATCATCGATGAAGATTACACAAAATCATACTCAAATATATATAGCATCCCAATAAAAAAAAAAGATGATTGCACTAAAATTAGCTTGATTTTGGAAATTTAGCTATGAAATAGCTTAGATAATCAGATTTAGCAATGGAGTGAATGAAGAGTACCATGAACAATATGTTTTTTATTTATAAAATGGATTAATTTGCAAAATTCTTAATATGAATTTTTTTTTTTATAGATTCTGATCCAACCATGAGCAACTTGATATATTTTATTCCAAATTAAAGTTGCAATTTGCTTATTTTAAATTTTAAATTTAGACATCAAAAGAAGGTAATGAGCGAGATGATAAATCTAATTTGTTAATTGTTAGTGTGAGATTTTGTGGGATCATTGACTATTTTAAAAGTTTAAGCTGTTAAATGAAGATATGATTTATTATTTAAATATTCGAATAGTCTAGAAAGCACACAAGTCCCAAATTATCATGGTTGGATAATCTACTTCATAGCCTGTAACGCGGAAAGCAAAGCCAAAGTTTTCTATTTTGATCGCTTTGTTGCATTTTCCTCTTCTTTTCTTCCGACCAAAGAAGTCAAAAGTCTTCCACTATCTCACTTGCTAAGTTGCAGAGAAAGTGCCAAGGCAAAAGCCGACGAAACCTACTCAAAAGAAAAACACCCCTTCCTTTTCTCTTTCTTTCTTTTTTGCAGGGTTGCCCTTAGTTTCTTTTTCTAAGTGTTAATTAAACAAGAATAACCAGTCTATTCACGAAACTTCCCTCCGTATCATTCACACCCAACATGCATCTAAATACATAAGTGCTCTTTTTCGTGATAATTGGCATATTTTAATATAGATCATGAATTTCTTTGTAGATTTTCCAACTTCATTGATCTGGTGATTCAACCGATTGACTCACGAATCAGAACGTAGTTTTTTGATGTTGTGATGATTACTCGACACAATGACAAAACCTGATTAGGATACGTGGCTACAAGTTGCATACTCTAATAACGATGATGTTGTGATGATGTGGAGCGGCGAGTGGTAGAAATGATGTGGTGGTTGCTTGATGCTGACGTCATCTTTCTGAGGAAGAAGCTGGCACAGTTAAGGTTGTGGTCTTGACCGTCCTGCCGCATGTGGCAGCGATCCGAGTCTCCGTTTCCAGAGTTCAACTCGGAGGATGATTAGTTGTCTGATGGGTGGTTCGTTGAGTAACAAGCACGGAAGGACAGCGGGCTATGAAGGCAAAGATTTGGACGAGTTTCGGCATCCCGGCACGCGAGGTTTTCGTCCATGGTGGAGATGAGTTGTAGCTGGCGTTGATTCAACAACATGATTCTAGGATTCAAAGCCTTACATAGTGAATTGTGGCGAAAACTATCTAAATAGGTGGTAACGAGTTTCGATTGAAGGATTATATCATCAAGAGATAGATAAACTAAAGGCTTTTTGCAAATGCATTATACAAGTAATTGCGATAATTTATTATATAACCTAAACTAATATAGTGTAGATGCATGGTATCGTGATTCTAGACATAATATGACTATACACAATGTACACACTATATTATGCATGTGTGAAAGGTTTGGTAATTTGTGGATGATGTGCATTACAAATATATCTAACAAATTGTAACATTTTTTCATAAATTATTGATTTTAATCTTACATTACCGTTAAAAGGTCATAGTCGAAAGGACAAGAAACAGATATTGGGTGTTAATTTGAAGGGAAGTTTTTCGGCTAGTATATTTTGTCATATATATGGATGTCTCTTTACTTTAACTTTAGGCTTTTTATCTTTTTTGACATTTTAGAGTTCGAAATCAGGTCTTGATTCACTGTCAAGCATCTCAAAAATTTAAAACTAGGATAGGGAAATTCAAAGATGGCATTTTAATTTGGTTTGTAACAAAAAAAAAAGAAATGATTATAAATATCTTTAGTTGTTGTGCGTGTGAAAACAAGAGAACGTGATCCTCGTCTTTTGCAATATTGCTGGATACTTGGATTTAATGGTTGAATGTGAAAACAAAGAAAAGTCAAATAAACAGTGGCACGTGGTTACGAAATTGCTTAGGAAATTCTTATCCATTTGCCGGCTTTGAAAGACACGGCAAAAAGCAAAAGGTGGTTTACAAGTAAATGCTAATTCTGAAAATGACAGTAAGATTCTAAGTGATTATTGTCCATTAAATGTGTGAGTATTCTTCAGATTAGTTGGAAAGTGAACTTCCTCCGAAGAGGGCGGCCCTTGAGAAAAATCTGTCACTGTCAATGGTAACTTTTGCAAAGTCCCAAACGCGGGTCCCTTTACACGCCCTTTTATTAAAGATAAAATGATTTTTGCACACATTGGTTCTAACTTGAACAAAAGTGGTTTGACTTCAAAATAGGGCCAAGCTTAAATTCATTTTTTGGCTTTTCCCAAGTGTAAGGTGCGCCAGGCTTTGAAATGAAATGATGGAAAAATTTAACTTTGAGGAATAAAATTCTTGGAAATTATAGAGTGCAAAGGAAAAATGAACCTCAAGAAAGATGCTACGGAAGTAAATTAGACAAACTTACTGTGAAATTGCATCTTTTGTTCCCTCTCTCTTCCTTTTTTGGCCTTTCCACCTCGTCCACGAGAATCTTCGTCCTCTTTTTCTCTCTCTTTCTTTTCGTTTCCTTTCTTTTGCCGACCATAGCTTTCTATCTGTATTCCTCCTTTTTGGCCATGAAGAAAAGCTTAAACTTTTTTTTCTTTTTCGAGCTCTCTTCGGCAATTATTATATGCTGAAAAGTCGCCTCCCCACTTGGCCGAGAATCTTCCGCTTTTTTATGCCCAGATTTTCTTGCTCTCTTTTGGCCGTGAATTCCGGTCCCTGAATGCCGAGATTGCTCCCTTCGTCAAGATGGAAATTGCACGCCCCTTTCCTTCTTTGATTCTCCTTTGCCTTTTCTTTTAATTTCGACTTTTGCAGCTAAACAAGACCTTCCCTCCATCTTACGTGTTCAGACTAGAATCGGCTTCGAAAATGGGTGCTGGCCGCTTTTGAATCTCCCTCGTTACCACCCTTGAATGGCCGTGCTTTCTTTCCCTTCATTAGGCCGAGTATGATTAGCTTAAGGCCCGGCTCATGCGGGCTCGGCTTTCAAGCCTCAAGCAAGTTCAGGACTCATTTCGCATATTGGCCCATCTATTCGGGCCACTCCCAAGGAAACTTATAGCCGGATCTACGTTTTGGGCAGTGCGAAAGCTTTATGCCCAACTTTTGAACGTCCCTAATGTATAAATGTGAAGAAATACGGTAGCAGCGGCAAATGCAAGACCATGCAAGATCGATGTTTTTGTTTAGAGTCATACTCTATCGAATTATAGCCTAGTTTTCTTATTAAATGAATGAGAAGTCTTCGAATGAAAATTCAGGTGTCCGAAATCATATCAACAATAGTAGCTAAAGCTTGAAGAAAGTAAAGAATGACCAATTGTTCTTAACGGGCAACATATGAGAAAGTGACATTAACACGGATTCCATACTTGTAATAATTAAAAATGATGATGATATTGAACATTTTAAAATAGTACAGGAACATGATCAATTAAATGATAGAGAATCATGGCATATATTAGACAAATTTAGGGATTTAATTGAACCAATTGTTTGATTAGATATGACATGGACGCATTTACACAAAAGTTCAAGGACAAGCCATTTCATTAATAGATAAATCTCGAGAACTACTTAACTTGTTTTCATATAAAATGTGGAAATTTCCTTGTACATACTTGAATCTACATTTACTAAAATGATTGGATGATGAATAGTAAAATGAGGATGTGGCATGCTTGGGAATTCAGTTCGTTAAGTTTTTTTTTTTATTCGATTAAGTTAGTTGGTGTTGTTAGGTACTAAAAATTTATTTATTTATTTATTTATCAATTAGATAGAGTGCCTTAACTTGCTAACTTGCTTGTTGTGGACATAAGGATTGATGTGTGCCAAGACAGCTATCCCAATATTAACTTCTCACTCTTTTCTTCGTTTGTGAATTTCAAGAGCAAATTAAATATTTTACCTTGAAGTTCATTGTCAAAAGTCAAATTTCACCACCATAATTCATTCGTTTGAAAAGGATTTTAATTTGCTATGCAAGACCAAATTTGCTTGTACACATTTAGATAATATGTTTTACCATATTTTGCTTGGGTTTTTAATTGACTTATAATAAATTAGTGGCGACTCCTAAATGAATTGATTTGCATATTTAAATAAAATAAATAAAACCTAAAAAGTTGCGATTGGTATGGGCTTAAGAGAGTTTATACTTAGTGACAACACATATCTTTCATGAAGTAACCGATCATCCCCACTTAGTAATTCATTAATTTTCCCTTGATACTTCCCCTTAAAAAAGGGTTGCAAAGCCAATGAATTTGCTCCACTTCTGTCGTCTCAACCATTGAGAATACAAGATTGGTTGTTCTAATCAAATATCTCCAATTCGACATGGGTTGACCCTTTGAATATCTCATCTAAAACACAAAAAATCACTATAATAATCCATTTTCTCTTTTCTATAGACATACAGATAGAATAGAACCTTGACTGAATTAATAAAGTAGATGAAAGTACCTTCAAATACTTCAATCCATATCAATCAGTAATCGATTTTGACCTCTATGTGCATTTTACATTTCCATCCACCTAATCACTAGGAACGAGGAGTTATAACTATCAGCCTAAAAATCTCAAGAAATCATCGGAGTACGAATATGAACGTCACACGAGTAGAGGTGTTAAAATGGGTCATAAACGGGTCACTTGTTTATAATAAAAGATAGTTAAATGGATTTCACAATTAAAGGTTTAAGATAGGTGGATCTTAAGTGGGTTTTTAAATGGGTTGGGTTGGAAACTCATCTTTAACAAAAACATTATAATCCCTTTCTTCTCTCTTTAACTTTATAAAAATCGAAATTATAATTTTTTTATTTTCTCTTTTCTTTTTTCTTCCTTTTTTTTTTTTATCTTTCTTTTTTTTTCTTTCTCATTCCTCCTTCCGGTCGCCGGCACAGTGACGACCAACGACCGACCAGGCGAGCCTCGAGCTCGCCAGCGTCGGGCGAGCTCGAGCTCCCCGGATCTAGTGAGGCGGAGGCCTCGGCCGATGCTGGCGAGGCTCGAGCCTTCCCGTCTGGGAGACTCGAGCCGTCGGCGTCGGGTGAGGCTCGAGCCTCGAGCTTGCCAAGATCGGGCAAGCTCGAGCTCGCCGGATCCGGCGAGGTGAAGGCCTCGCCAACGCCGGCGAGGCTCGAGCCTCGAGCTCGGCGACGTCAGGCGAGGCTCGAGCATCGCTAGTTTCGGTGAGGGGCGAGCTCGAGCGCGCCCGACACCGGCGAGCCTCGAGCTCATCGGATCTAGCGAGGCGGAGGCCTCGCCGACGTCGGTGAGCTCGAGGCTCGCTTGTGGCCGGTCGCCAGCCATCGTCGTGGCCGGCGGCCGGCCAAAGAAGAAGAAGGAGAAGAAAAAAGAAAAAAAGAAAAGAAAAATTATATTTTAAAAATAATTAAAATTTTATTTTTTTAAAAAATAATTAAATTTTGATTTTTTTAAATAATTATTTTAATGTTTATAAAAATTGTCCGTTAAATTTATATTGTATAAAACTATTTTAGCAATACAATTTAAAAAATAATAATATATATAAAAGCTTGAAAATATTTTAATAATATAATCTTTAAAAAAACATAGGAATAAGTTTTTTCTAAATTTGTTAAATATGAAAACATTTTATTAATATGAGTTGGGTCAGGTCGGGTATGAGTTGGGTATGGATCGGGTCGGGTTTGAGTCGAAAAATTTACATTAAGCGTAAATGGGTTATAAATGAGTTAATGAGTCAATTTGGGTCGGACCATTAATGGACCTGACCCAAACCCGACCCGACCCACCTGTTTAACGGCTCTACACACGAGTAAGCACATATCATAACAGCTGCTTCAAATGGGCCGAGAGCTTATAACTAGTACTGGAAAAAACCAGTCGCGACACCCGTGCGTGACGCACACGCTTCATCCCCGAACGCGATGATCTCCGAAATTAGGCGGGAAGCGGATGAGCTCGAGACCCTAGAATTCAATGCATCCCAAGCAGCTTCCATTTCATCCCTCAATTTCCACTGCAACAATTCTCTCTCTCTCTCTCTCTCTCTCTCCCCGATATGGGCATCGAGGTAGTCCAGTTCGACCTCCGTCTTCTTCAATCCGATCATTTTCCATCGATTTCGACAGGGACTTAGGTTGTGGTTGGGAGGAAGGGGACTCAGATGCTCACCAATGAGGCTGGTGGATTAGGTCGTAATACTCCATGGAAATGAAAATCAAATTCGCTCGAGTTTCGTACGGTTTATGAATGAACTGTCAACTAGCCTTCCGTTTTGATGCTTAAGATGCTATTGTAATGCGATGTGATCTCTGTGCTTGGAAAGTGTCGAGTTTGAGCTGCTTTTTGATTTGCTTTCCCACGTAGTCATCTGCAAGGCATGTTTTACCAGACGATTAGGCTGTTGGAAGCGGGGATAAAGCCGGTGTAAACTTTTTTTCTTTACCTCCTGTGTTTTCATTGGGATGGGATGCTAGAAGAATGATGCTTGCGCTTCTCTAAATTATGTTTTACTGTTGTTATGATAGCTATGTATTTGACGGTCGACCTCCTGATTTGAAGAAGCAAGAGCTTGCAAAAGGGTACTTTATTATTAAGCAGCCTTCCATTTTCCATTTTTTCTTTTTTCCTTTTTTGCAATTGTCTATGAATATGTTTAGTTACCTTAAATGAGTCTCTGAGCAGTTTTTCGAAGAGGGAAGATGCCTTTGAGGAGTTGGCAGTAGCCATTGCGGTATATGCATCTCTCTCTCTCTCTCTCTCACGCGCACACATAAGCAAGCAGAAACACGGAGTGCAAAAAGGCTTTGTGAGCTCTGTATTTGTTACCTGCAGTCTCAGAACAAGGAAGACATAGAGAAATTCAGTAAAAGAACAGTGAAGGTTGGTCTCGTTTTGGTTTCCTTACAGTGCAATATTTTTGTCCTATTTGATGTGAAGTTTGATTTTGTCTCTGTTTTCCAGAAAAACCTATCTGCATAGCTAACTGGATATGTGTGTGCTTGTGCTACATGGCTTTGATACCCTTGCAGGTGACACAACAGCATAATGAAGACTGCAAAAAACTATTAAGACTTATGGGTGTCCCAGTAGTCGAGGTTACAAGTCTGTCTAGAAAGTTTATTCGTTATTATTTCTAACTAAAAAGTTTAGATACCAGATTCTGTTTTTGTATGTTAGGCTCCTTCAGGAGCAGAGGCACAGTGTGCTGCACTTTGCAAAGCTGGAAAGGCAAGTATCTTCCTGTTCGATCGTCTTCTGATTTAGGATAGTTCATTGTTTTCCTATGATTAGCAGTCGTTTAACTCTTTGTAAATTACCATTTTATTTCCTTGATTTGATTTCCTTTTCACTCACACACATGCTTGTTCACTATTGCTCAATTTTTGTGTGGTAACCAGAACTCTTTTATAATGAATGGTGCTTTAGCTGTAATTTTTGTTTTTCAGGTTTATGCAGTTGCTTCTGAAGATGTGGATTCCCTTACTTTTGGAGCTCCTATATTTCTTCGCCATTTGATGGATCCCAGCTCAAGAAAAGTTCCAGTCATGGAATTTGAAATTTCCAAGGTACTTAGAAATGTTAATTCATTGTGTTTGCTTAAATTTTTTTTCTCACTTTCATGACTTTTAGATCTTGGAGGAGATGAATCTAGATATGGATCAATTCATTGACCTGTGCGTTCTCTCTGGATGTGATTATTGTGAAAGCATTCGAGGTGGACGTGATATTATTGCAGTGCTCTGTTAACTGTTTATCTGTTTTATGTTATCTTATGTCATTCTACCCTCTCGTATGTTTTAGCTTGATGATTTCAGTGGCTTTACTTTGGAATGAATTTATCAGGTATTGGGGGGCTGACTGCTCTTAAGCTCATCTGTCAACATGGTTCCATAGAAAACACAATAGAGGACTTAAACAAGCAGAAGTGCTTCTTATTCTCTTATCTTGTTCCATGACTTGTAAGCAAAATTAGGCATCAAAGTTTCTCACTGTAATGGTCTTGGCTGCTGAATTCCTTGACTTAAAAGAATTATCTCACTCTCAGCTGGTGTGGAAATATTTCATCAACAATTTGAATTGAAAATCATTTGCCACCAGTAGATATGGGCTGGCAATCAGTGCATCAGTCATGCTACTTCACGTGTTGATTTACTATAATAATTTTATCTATTCTGATGTCTGCTTTGTCTGTTCTTTCATCTCACTTGAACAAAATCGTATTGTTTCTCTATCCTGAAGACCCAGAGGTTCTTTGCATTACTTGGAAGTCTTTATTCAGTTTGGTTATTCTTCTTACGGAAATGTTTGCTTGTTTTTTGAATAGGTATCAAATACCAGATAATTGGCCCTATAGTGAAGCTCGACTGCTTTTCAAGGAACCAATAGTTTCTATGGAAGAAAAACCTGAGAAAAAATGGACTACTCCAAACAAGGAGGTGGGCCATTTTCATGTTGGGATTTACTTGCAACATTTCACTTTTTGAATTCTTGACTCGTTTCCTAACTGATTGTTCTTTCCCTTTCTAGGGCTTAATTTCCTTTCTTGTGAATGAGAATGGGTTCAACATTGATAGAGTGACGAAGGTATGGCTTCTATCTTCAGTAATGTGTTGGTCAGTTGCCTACTTGAGGAAGTTGCTTCTTTTCCTCTGAAGGAAAGAGCATACATATTTTCAATGTTGTTTTACCATGTGTATCAGGCGATTGAGAAGATTAAGGCAGCTAAGCATGAGTCATCACAAGGTTGGTAACTAAAGCTTGAACAAATGAAAGTGACTTCCAAAATGCACTTTCTTTTATCCGACGATTCCTTTCATTTATTTTCTACAGATTAGAATCCTTCTTTAAGCCAGCTAAGAATCTATCTGCACCTGCTAAGAGGAAGGTATGTCATCTTGATATCTTTGAGGACCGAGCACCTCCAATTTTCCTTCTTTTAATGTATGCGAAAGTGTAATGTCAGACATTGCTCTAGCAAATAGATGTCTTCAGATGCTACTTTTGATGGATGAATAGTAATCCCATTAACTCACTTCGTAAGCCATTGATTGCCCTAGTGGTGCACAAATTTTCAGATCTTTGTGATCATTTTTAAACTTTTGGCAATAGTGTTGTAAGTCAAAGGTAGTATGTTGCCATGCCCCTGCTGCTTATGCCCGATTACTCTAATATAACTTTACTGATGTGCTAATGGTGTTGCATCACCATATTGATGAAACCAATTGGATAAACAAAACCACCAGTGTGCTTATACGGATCTGTTAACAGTTTCGTCCTGATTAACTACCGTAATTGCACTGGATGACAGGGAAGCAAATGCACACTTCAATTCCCCAATCTGGCATTCAAGCCTAAGACAGTCTCTACACAAGTCTCTGTAAATCCCCAACCCAGGTTCCTTGGCAGCTTTAAAATTCCCACCATGGTCCTAGGTTTGAGGAACTTCAAACAGCCGTTGAGAGTTGTCTGCATCCTGATATGGATCTAAATGATGGTGAATGCAAGAACCCTATCCATTGAGCAAGTCCTGACTTGTAGATGCTGTTTTTGCCCATTGTTGGAAGCAAGTCGATGCTTTCCTTTCCTTAAAAACAGGTAATGTCTAATGGTACTGCAATTTTGGAAGTGAGTTGTATGAATTTTTATTGGAAGGATGAAGTTTGCCCTCTATGCTAGAACGAGAGGGGTACTTCTTCGGGCAGAGTGCATGTTAGTGTTCCTTCTGCAGTGTGTGTATTTGCTGTCCTAAGGATTCCATTTCTTCCATGTATTGTACATTTGCGATATGTATATATCACTTATACAAATTTTATATTATTGTCATCCATGCAAGGGGAAACCCCTGGGAATATTGCCAAGGAAGCAACCAACAAGAATTCCAGGGCTGGTGGTGCTAAGAAGAAAAAATAGTTTAGTCGGCACATAACAGATCATGGAACAGCAAAACCTTCGACTTTTAAAACACAAGGAGATTGTAACAGACATACTTCTTAATCTATTTCTAATCCTTGTTATGCACTTCAGATTTATTAGAAGTAATTCTGTCATGTGAATCTTTGAGAATGTTCATTTTTCTATTTACTAATTTTTCCTTTTCTATTTTTCTAACTAGCAAGATATATATGCTCTACCAAATCCACCTTTTGATTCCTTGATATGAATCAATAGAAGAAATTTGTTTATTTAAAGATATTTTATTGTGTCGAATTTCAGAGACATTTTAAATCAAATATTTATGTAACCTAAGAGTCGGACTTTGGAGAGTTAGTTTGTACATATTTAAGTGCTACCATTTGATTTTCTGAATTTCTTACCAAAGAGCGTGTGCGTATATGCTAGTTAGATATAACTAAACCTGAAAATCGTTGATTAGGTCATTATTTAGTAGCAAGACATAATTAGGTCATTCATTGTACTTGTATGTACATGGATAAGCAATGTTATCTACAAATGTATCTCAAGATATTTTCTCTTTATTTATTTTTTCTTAATTTTAATTTTATAATAGCAAGAACAATAATTATAGTAGATGATGGACCCGTGTAGGTTTCACCTTGACAGCAAGGAAATTTCAGAGGATTTTTATTAGATCAAGTAACAATATGAAACCTTGTCGATGATATGATTTCAAATTACTTATATACATCATACAAATACAAACAAAATAAATCCCTAACTAATAAATCCCTAACTAATGATAGGATTCTAGTTTATATACCATACATACAAATAATATAACGTACCTAATTAATTAGGTTATTTGTTTTATTAGTATGTGCCATGTATATAAGCTCCTAAACTCCTCCACATGTATATCCATTTTAAACTTGTTTCATCTTTCCAACCTCTAATTTTTCACATCCTAATTTTGCCATTCTCTCTCCTAATGGTGGTTCCATATGATATTATGTATGACTTCAGGTTTAGGTGCTCTTCCCATCGCCTTCCTCTTGTGATAGAAGTCGACGAGCCCTGCATCGGTTGGGTCGAAGAGAAAGCTGTGGAGAAGAGCTTCTAATATCGTCACGAAACCCAAATATTCTCGTGTTGTAATCCCATGAAGAATTTCTTCAGAGACCACAATCAACAATCTACAGAGCATCATGCAAACAACTCGGCTGCACCAAGACCACCTCAGCGTCATTCAAACAATTCAACCTCTCAAACACCAACTGAGCAACGTCAGAGTATACCGTAGCAAAGGCAATAACATCAAACATCAACTCCACATTTGACGCAGTTTACTTCGATATTGCTGAGTTGGTGTTTGAGGGGTTTAATTGCTTGAATGATGTGGAGGTGGTTTTGGCGTGGCTGAGTTGTCTGCATGATGCTGTGCAGATTTTTTGTTGTCGTCTCCAAAGAAATAGTCCCTGGATAACGACACAAGACAACAATTGTATTTCACGACGACATTAGATATTTGTCACCGATTTCTTAGCATGTTTTCATGCACGCGGACAGTTCATGCAAGGAAGAAGTGAATACAAGTTATGTCTGTATGAGACTGACATTGCAAGCTTCCACACCTGATTCATTCTTTATTGGTGGGGCTGATTGTCTAGTTGCCCTTTTTTTTTTTCTTTCTTATATGTCGAGACTACCGGTGCGTGTAGCCTAATTCTCGAGATCTCTCTTTCCTCGTCGGCCTAAGTTGAAGTTTTGGCATCATTTGAGCGAGCCTTCAGCCTCTTTTTTTTTTTTTTTAATCTTTGTAATCCTAATCTGCTCCAGAAGACAAGTAATTTGGCTCCGCCTCCAAGTCCTTGCAGTGCTCCTCACGGTCTGTTGTCCGTTCTTCAACATTTCTAAAAAGGGTAACATTTCTATATTCCGAGCTAGGGGTGAGCGCGGTTCCCGGTTCCCAGTTTCCGTTTCCTTTTTTTTGGGAACTGGCGGTTCCGGTTCCGGTGGGATAGGAACCGGAACCGGAACCGGTTAGGGCTGAAAAAAAAGCCCCAAATCAGAAATGTCCGTGCCTCTGCTCGACACTTTCACAGCAAACAAGAAGATCAATTCTCTCTTCTCCGAGTCTCTCCCGTTCTCTGCCTCTGCTTGACGCCACCACCGCCACTCGCCCTCAACGCCACCGCTGACCTCTGCTCGGCGAGCCACCGCTGACCTTTGCTTCTGTGATGATTTAGTCTGTAAATCTCTAATATTCTTCTCATTTCCTGCAGCTAACTACTCCTTTGAGAGCGTATTATATTGCAAGCCCCATTTTGATCAACTATTTAAGATGATTGGCAGCCTGGATAAAAGTTTTGAAGGTGATCGAAAGTCACTAGCACAGACTTGAATCTCTCAGTGATTCACTTTTTGACAGTCCATTTTGCACGTCTGTGTAGGTACTCCGAGAACTGTCAATAAATCTGCTGATCAGGTAACCCTTGGTTGCCAAGTCCCTATGCGACTAGCTTCATTATATGAGCTAGATTTAGCTAAATCAGTTGCTTCTGCAACATATCAAGTTCTTAAGAATATGCTAAGATGCTTATGATGGTCGATTTTTGACAGGTACAAACAAACAGCAAAGTCTCGAGATTCTTTTCTAGAACCCGAGAGAAGTGTGTTGCATGCAAAAAGACTGTTTATCCAATTGAAAAGGTGAGCGTAAGAAACATGCTGGCAAGCTACTACTTTTTATGGAGCCATTTTTTGGCATCAACTGAACAATAAGCCTCAACCAAAAAAATAAGTAGTTGTGACTGAGGGTCATCATTGTGTTAATGAATGATTGATCTACCCTTGTTTAAGTGATGTGGAATGAGTACAGCACAATTATCCACCAAATTTAGAGTAAGCATGAGTAATTTGGCAGCGTAATTAATGTCATTCACATTGTTCGCACAAAGTACAAAATGAAAAACTTTGATGAATCACGGTCAGTTTAGCATGAGTTCTTGCATTTCCTGTCCATATGATTTCATCTAAGCCATCCGTCTTTCTATACTTAATTGTTTTTTAGAAGGATTGGTTATTTGATGCAATCTACATCTGAGCATAATTTATCTCAAGATTTCATTCTTGTTCATCTTGTAGCTTCTTAAATTAATCTGTTGGCTATTGATTCTTTCAGGTGGCAGTTGATGGAACATCATATCATAAAGCTTGTTCCAGGTGCAGCCATGGAGGTTGTGTTATTAGCCCATCAAAGTACATCACTCATCTGAATTGCCTCTACTGTAAGCACCACCATAACCAACATTTTAAGGTAAAGAGGAACTTTAGCCAGCTAGACAAGCATGCAAAAATAGAAGAGGTACCTAAGTTGCCACCTGCCGAAGTTGCAGAGTAAACGCCACTTATATTCTTTAATACGCTCCTCTGAGCAACTAAGTCTGATGGTATGTCTCAATTAATGTGTGGATGATTGATTAATTAGGGGTCCCAGAAGAGATGATGAATGGGCATCATTTCCTTCTAAAACACAAACCACATCATTATCTGTTTACTTACAGGTTTTTCATTTCGTGGCTTAACTTTTGGTTTGAGAATTTGGGCAAGGTCAGTGAGGTTTGGAAAAGACAATGATCAGGGAGACAGTATTGAGATCTTTACATTATAGATTCGAGGTTTGTGTATTATTGCAGTGTGGAGCGGTTTTGTTTTCTCCCAGTATGAAATCAACTCTCTGAGGCCAACATAGACTTATCTAGTTTGTTATTTTCACTTTCCATTTTCCAAGTCTGTAGTTTTCATGAAATTATGTACATGATCTGATCTGATTAAAATGTAAAGGTTTGCACATGACAGATTCTAATCAAATGTGATCAGTTCACAATTTAGTCTACTTATGCATATTAATGTATAAGAAACAAACTCTTCTCCATCAGTTTCATAACAGTTTCGTCCTACATAAAATCAACTCGTAATCGAGCTGCTGAGAAGCAATTTTGCGTATAAAGATGCAAAAAACGAAATGTGGTTGACCATCAGAACTCATGAACATGTGAGAGAAGAAAAAAATAGCTTTATTGTTTTTTCAGTGGATCTCCACTGCTGAATATTCATCATTTGGTCTATAATAGAACAGAAAGATAGTGGTTCTTACTTCTTATAAGCAAATAGGCCTGTATCATGCTAAATACACACTAGAAATCAGTTGTTGAGTGCAGAACGATGATACAGCATGTGGTCAATCAGAGTGATGCGAGTTACACGGATGGGAAATATTTGTTTAGGTTGAAGGGCAGTGAGTAGAACTCTTCACTTCTTGTATCACCTTTGAATGACTTGAACTTGTCCCACCACTCCTTAGCCCTGTCTTTTCTGATTTGACCATCCTTCTTAAGCAATGTATTATCCAGGAAATATGCCAAACAGCCCGCGACAAATGGTTCCGAAGACGGGAACATTGATCATGTCATAGAACTTGTAAAGTTTGAGAAAATAACAGAACTTTAGTCAAAAGAGTAGTCATCTACAAATAAAGGCTTACCATTTGAACTGCATGCACGATAAAAGAAGTTTGTGCATACCCATCTTGCTACAGTGTGAACTGGACCATAACCATTGATTGCAGTGTATTCATTGATATTTGCTTTGTCCAGTGTGGTTCTTGAAGTGATGAAGATGCAACCTGTTCAGCATCTGCTGGAGCCAATTCTAGAGTCTTTAATTCGAAAAGTGGTAAGTTTGTTTTTTTTTTTTTTTTTTTTTTTTTTTTTTTGGTGGAAAGTAACCAACGGCATTTTCTTAGTCATTTTGAGTTATTGTCTGATTTATTGCATTTGACCTTGCTTCAACTTAATGATGATGGAACATGCTGGCAACTTTTAATTTGTTCTTCCAACTATAGCAATTTACGCTTGACATATGTGGGCACAATAATTATAGTTAATCAAGCATCTCCTTTTCTCTCTGGAAACTTCTTATTGGTTTTGATTATATATGTCCAGATTCTTGGCACTGGTATATCTGCTAAGATGTGGGAAGTTACCGTAGAGCATGCGCGTACGTTATAGTGCAAATGTGAAAATGAAAGAAAAAAAAAACAAAGAACCTGTTGGAACCTGGAACCGATCCTAGAACCTGTGACAGGGTAGGTTCTAGGTTCTTGGTTCTGACGGATAGGTTCTAAGTTCCAAAAAATGAGGAATCTGTACCCGCGGTAGGTTTCAGGCTCCAGACGGAATCGAACTAGAATTGGGAACTGCTCACCCCTATTCCGAGCTTTGCAACAAGCTACTCTATATTCCTTATCTTCATAGAGAAGTTATTAGGCAGTCCCACTCCACCACGTGAGCATAATCCCTCTCCACCCGGTGAGTGACACGTGGAGCCACGTCAATGGGTGGTTTCATGGGGAAAGATCTGAAATTCTCTCTTTAATATTTCTAATTGTTGGGTCTCCCTCTCGTGAGGAATGAAGAAGACGCAGTCTCTCTTTTTTTCTTTCCAAAATTTACTCTCCCCTTTGCTCCCAATCCGCTGCATTCTCCACTGCGCCGCCTCTGCTGTCCCCTCCAGGAGTCCCTGTTGGCGGCTTCGATTTGTCGTTTGTGTCCAACGAGCTCAGATCCGCTGCATTCTCTGGTGCGTTGCTGCTGCCTCTAGTATAGAACATCATCATGACCATTTACCATGATCATTCTGTAGAGGATTCTGAAATATTGTGCTTGTCCACTTGTAGAAACCAGGAGCAAGTTGTGCTGTGTCTGCACCGCCATATATAGCTTCTTCGGCTCCTCTGGTGCCTTCATACTTTGCATGTCGTCTCGTATCAGCTCCTCCTTATAGTACTCCATTTTGCTAAGAAAACTGCTTTTGAGCTGTTTTGGATTTTGTTCTTTGAGTGGCTAGCATTCTTTTCTTAGTTGTGTTTTCTATCTTCTCAGGGGTTCGGCTCCATAAGGTTCTTTCTCAGAGCTTCAATAATATGGCCTGGACTCTCTGAATTAAAAAATGGGCAGGTACGATCTGTAAAATTATGTATCAGGTTCAAGAGCAACATACAAGAAAAAAAATGCCAGAGGATGGAGTACATAAGACGACCTTGTGATTTCTCTAATTCACTCGTTTCCCAGCAATATAATGTGAGTTCTCGGTAGTACTTGTTCACACATTTTGTTTCATAGAACGACATAGGCGACTGATTACGTAGTGTTGACGCCTTAATTTTATTTAGGTTAATTTTATTTTATTTATTAAGTTATTATTTTCTTTATTGGATAATAAATAAACAAAAAACAAGAAAAACCAAAAAACCAAAAAAAAGCAAGAAAAACGGCAAAAAAACAGAAAACCCCCCTCCTCTGGGCCTCCTCGGGCCACTTCCGCCTCAGCCTGGCCTAGCTGAGTCTCCTTCTTCCTCGTGCTGTTGTAACACACGCGCCGGAGGCGCGACGCTGGAACAAACGGAATGAACAGCGATGCACATGGAGCACCTAGCACCGGTCGGCGATGGGACGTGTAGTAGGGGGGTAGCTGGCGTCGGATGGGACGCCGGTTCGATAGGCGAGGGCCACGGCAGCCGCCGGTCGAGCTCCATTGATCGGCCGCCCCTCGGCCTATAAATAGGCCTCCATTTCCGTCGTCAGAGGCACACACACAGACGGCGAAGAGGAGATCGCCGATGGTAAGCTTCAATAGCTTCCCCTGAGAGACTTCAGGGGAGGCCTGAAGACGAGCCGCTGGAGATCTTAAATCTAGCCAGAGAAGAGAGAGAGAGAGAGAGAGAGAGAGAGAGAGAGAGACGCAGGAGCGGAGGGGATTCGTGTGGGGTCTCGCTGTCGTCGCCGTCTTCACCCTCGCCGCACCATCATCGAAGCAGGTATCGCGCCGTCTCCGTTGCCCTCGCCATCTCCCTCTCCATAAGTCCAGTCATCGCCGCTGTTGTTGCCGTCTTCGTCATCGTCGCCGCTACACCTCTTCGGCGCCCCCAATTCAAAAACCCTAGGGTTCCCGATTTTTCGGGTCGCGATCTCGGGTCATCGGGTCGGACTCGGATCGGGAACCGAGTAGGGATTCTGCAAATCATGGAGGTGGCGGGGAGTTGGGTCGCAATTCGGGTCGGATCCGAGTAGGGTTTTCGTAGGGGAGCCGAGTCGTGGGGTGCGTCGTCGGGTCGGGCCAAGCGTATCCAAATGCTTGGCCACGATTTTTCATCCAAAAAAAAAAAAGGAAAAAGGAGAAAAATACGAGTCAGGCTGTTTTTTAATTATTTTAATTTTAAATAATATTTTAAATAATTTATTTTCCAAAAAAATCAAAAATAATTTTATTTTCGAAAAAGTATTAAAATGTATTTTATTTTCTAAAAAATCAAAAAATGTTAAAAAATATAAAAAAATGTTTTATTTTCCAAAAATCAAGAAAATCAAGAATTTTCCCAAAAATGCCAAAAATCCAAAAAAAAGGTCAAATTTTCATAAAAAGCCAAAAAGACTTGTATTTTCTAAAAAAAAAAAACCAAATAATCCCAAAAAAAAACCCTTTTATGTCCAAAAAATAGAAAAAGACCCAAAAAGTATTTTTCCTCCCCAAAATACATGGAAAATCCCTCAAACATCCAAAAAACCTTTGGGTTTAAACAAGATTAGGTACCGAAAGGGCATTAGTGATTAACTAGTGTAATTAAGTCCCCGATCCTAATTTCTCTGGTTGCGCAGGAGTAAGTATTTCTCCCGATACTTCGCTTAGGTTTCTAATCAACCCACCCCAAATCAATTAGTGGCGACTCCATTTTAAAAATTGATTTACAGGTTAAAAACTTGGACCATTAAGTTGTGAATTGGTGGACTTGGGAGAGTCCGGGCATAACTAATTTCAGCCGAGCCATTAGCTTCCTTAGGTGCTCGTACCCGATTGCGGGCGTCGAAAAAAAGAGAGGTCACAATAGCTTAGTGACTCTGCTGGGGAATTTGAGGACTTAGGCCATTTTTGTCTTGTTTAAATTCTTTACAGACTTAGGTTTTTTTCTTTATGCAAGTCAAAAGCTTAGAAATTTATTTTAATTTTGCTTAAAATAGATTATCTTGTGATTATAAACTGTTGTGCATGCTTTATTATTTTAACACTACACATGGCACACACAACCCGGCCGCCAGACCTGGGTCGCCCTAGGATTTCTAGGATGGTGTTAAGAAATATACGACCTCAAACGCGAGACTGCGATGTAGAGGTTACCTTTCTTTTCCCCGAATTTCTTAGCCGAGGTTAAGGGAATATGCTGCTAACGCGAGACTACGACGGGTGGATACCCTTTTAATTTCAACAAACATTCTCAGTTAGAAATCGAGCCGCACGTATCATGCACATGTCTATGTGATTGTCATCAATTTTCTTGTGTGATGTAAGTTTTTCGTGTACTTTGCAATTTAATTACCTTCCTGCATATATTGAGCAGTCCATGATTAGTCTAAAATTTAATACCACAATCATTTAAATTTGAAAGTAATTGTCATAAAGTTAAAAAAAAAAAAACTTTTGCAAAAGAAATTACTTTCAGTTGATGTTTTTATTCTCAAGCATGTTACAAAGTTCTTTTTCGCAAGAATTTTCATTTGCTTCAAAAGGGATAGAAGTCTTTTTCAAAATTTGTTACAAATCATACTTTCTTTGCCTTTCAAATTATCTTTCTAGTCCATGCAAACATGTCATGTGCATTTTTTCAATCTATGCTTAGGAAATCTTCTAAACGTACAAACTTTTCATAAACAAACAAAAGGGTAGGATTAGGTCGTCATCATTGGTGACTCCCTATTTACGCCTTGTATTCCCACGCGCTTGTTTATTTATGAACAGGTAATCACGGAACGTCAACGTTCACCAATCCAGACTCGCTCAAAAGCAAGAGCAAGAATGGCTGAAGAAAATGTACCAAGCCATATTGCGGTCGTAGAAAGCGAAATGAAACAAGTCTTCAATGTGCTTCAACAACTTTCGAAGCAGATAGACTCCATCCAGGGCAAACTCACTATCACCCCGGCCTCAATCGAGGTATTGTTGCCACAATCATTTACCAGGGGTGATCAAGGTGGGGATGCCGACGATAATGTGCCCGAATTGGAGGATGATCCACACCCAATCACAATTGAGAGAGCTAAGCCAGACAGTTTGTCTAAAGCTGAGCATGACAAACGTCTCGAAAAGCTTGAGGAGAGACTGAACCAACTGCAAGGCCTCCAAGATCCTATTTTGATGGACCTCGCCATTTATTCCAACGTCAAAATGCCGAAAAAATTCAAAATGCCTGAGTTTGAGAAGTACGATGGCACGACTTGCCCTAGGGCTCATTTGGAAATGTACTTGGTTCAAATGACCCAATACGTTAATAATGCACCATTAATGATTCAGTTGTTCCAATCAAGTCTAATAGGCCCTGTCCTGAGATGGTACATTACAAAGAACATGAATCTCATCGAAACATGGAGCGAAGTGAGTGAGGCATTCCTCAAGCAGTATAAGTTCATAATGGACATTACCCCTTCTCGTGAGGATCTTGAGCGTACCGAAAAAAAAAAAAAAACACGAATCGTTCAAAGAATATTAGATGGAGGAATTTGGCCGCCCAAATCAGTCCTGAACCAACCGATTTCAAGTTGAGAAAGATGTTTATCAAAACCCTCCCTTACAAGTACCGCAATCGAATGGTAACCACGGTCGCCGAATCATTTAATCAACTCATTCCAGTAGGGGAGCAAATCGAGATAGGGTTGAAGGATGGTTGGTTCACTGAACCTGCACCCACGGGCAGGTTCAGCATGAAAAAAGATAAAGAACCCCTAGTAGATGTCAATGGGACGTACAATCATTCTTCAACAATTCAAACAAGTGCAAGACAGCAACAGACCATCAGCCGTCAACCGCCCCAGCACTACAACAACAAGAGACAATTCACTTCACTTACCGGATCTCCATCACAGGTTTTGGCAATCCTCTGGAATAAGAACCTCCTCTCGACTGAGCCAAAGCGACCAAACGTCGAAAGCTTCTCCAGTTATGACCCGTCCAAAAAATGCGACTATCACATGGGAGAAGTGGGGCACTCGACTGATGAGTGCTTCACCCTCAAGAGTCAAATCCAGAACCTGTTAGACACTGAAGCTTTCTCATTCCAGAGCAATTCGCTCCCTAATCACACCGAGAAAGTAAATGCGGTATTCAATTCTGAAGACAGCTAGAGCAAAAATGTCGAAGCACATACCGCTGACTATCATCAAGGGCTGGTGAAGGCTGCGTATTATTCAGGCAATGAAGTGCCACCCTTAGCAACAGAGAAAGAAGGGCTAGATGACATGACCACCATGTTTGGAGACCTTTTCATGGACACCATCAATGAAGGACCGTAAGGGGAAATGGGTGTAGGCCCGCTCGAGTAGAACCCTTTTTAATTTCCTTTCGTATTCCCCTACGTGGGAACTTGTACATTTTTCTTAAGTCTAGCTTATTTTATTTTCAACATCAGTTCCACCTGAGGAACTAACTTTTGAAATCACTCTTCCAAAATGTAAATCCATCTATTAAATAAGGTTGAAAATATTTTGAGAGCATGAGGCGGTATTCAAAACCAGCTCGGTGATGCTATCCAACCATGAAAAGAAAATTTCATCCAAGGAGAATCGAGGCTGGACTTTCTCATGCTTTATTCCCTCCAAAAATATATACTTTTGAAAACAAAAAAATATTGCATTATCAAAAGCTTTTGAACAAGATGATAAATTTAATTATATTTGTCTTTCTGATTCACTCACTTTGTGTCTCAGAATATCATCCCCTTTGACTTAGTGTGACTAGGAGGCATTTAAAGCCGGCACATCGTGTGAACTTGCCAAATTCAAAAGCACCCTTCCAAGAAAGCGGGGGCAAACAGAAAGGATCATCACGTTTCAAAAGGGTAAGTCCTATTCCCTGAACATAATGTCGAAAATGACATCCTCTCTCTTCCATCTACAGGAGACGAAGGATGGGATGTAATAGGCACATGCATATTATCAAACTTGAAGCATGCATAACATGATAGCTCAAGGTAGGATGTCGCGAGTTCATTGATGGGACTTCCAGCTTCAACGAGCCAAGAAGCACAAAGAAGAAATTTCTTATCTTCCTTTGAATTGGCTACTGTCAACAGGGAGGAAATCTAGACAGTTGAGGCAGTCTCTAGCCCCTTATTTCAGACAATGACTTAAGGCCTAGAAACCTCACTTCATGCTCCAGACACATGCTCTCCCAAGAAGTGATTGCCATAAGAGAATTGGAAGTTTTGATTATCCATTTCAGATTCCATAGAAGCTTGAAGTACATGACTTTGCCCAATGCTGCTAATGGTCATATAGTCAAAGATATAAGAAAATTCCACAGAAGGAAGGCGTCGAAGATGAATCAACGACCATCAATCATGCATACGAGGCCACAAATGAGGAGGGCCAATTGAAAGAAATGTCAAGTTGTGCCAAGACGAAAAGGCTATCATTGACATTCAAATATCCTTAGGAGTCAGCAAATACAAACTTTGGAGAAGAGTAATTTGGTATCGTTTCCAATACTCCCCCCCTCTAAATTCACTTTTGACATATTCCCCCTATTGGCAGGAAGCATCTGGATTCAAGAGCCGAACTTGACGGTTAGGTTTGGCAAATCAGTATTGGCCAAGCTAGTACGTGGAAATGACCCGCATCAAATTCACCTGGCTTCGTGTAAAAGGACGCGTCATCCAGGAGCCAATTCAGAGAATAATCGACCTAACGAAGCAAGGGACATAGGACTTCGTGCCCCCCTCTCACTTCAGGTTCAACCAATCGTCTGCAAACCAGTGAAGGGTAAAGTTGTATCACTTCCAGTTATTCGACTCTTGAAAGAGTTCATGACTAACACATTCCCTCTTGTCTGTTGTAGGATCACCTGACTGTAAAAAACATAGATAACAAATCAATGAGAGGCATGACAAACTCTTCCAAGCAAAATGGCGTCTCAAGTATCGCCAAAGCAAATGACAGAGACCCTTCAGGCCTCAAGTCACTTATGATCTTGGCCCTACTGGTTGAGCCATTTCCACAGCTTCTCTTCTACAAGAGGCAAGAGTAGAAATTCCTGATCAGATTCCCAATCCTTGACTGATCATTCATAAGTCATGTCCCTAACTAATAGGAGCAATCTGTCGACACCCATTTGTGAATAACCCTTTGTAAATAACTCTTTTGATGTTCAAGTTTCAACACGTTTATGAATATCGTTCCACCAAGTAAACACCCCTAAAGTTGCTAATAAGTTTTTCTTGAGTAAAAAGCCATTCATTTATTTTTACAAACTCTTTCACATCATTTGTTGCATACCTTTTTCCAGGTGAATTTTGCATGATGATTTTGTCCGTCTAAATCTTTGATTCTGTTAAGGATTATTAGAATAGACAGCTAAGTGAAGAATACAAGATTAATTGAGCATGTTGGATAAGGCGCGTCAGAATGATGACAGGCAAACCATATCCCACACACAGTCCCCCATCTATACACTTGTGAGATGAGTGCAAAAAATTCCATGACTATAGGGTAAAGAGTTCTCTCGCGAATGGTATAATGACCAAAGCAGTGAGAGGCATTCCATTGCTCACTTTGAGCCCCGTACATTGACAAATTTCTGCCATACTCCCGTCAAAGAACCACCCCACACTGGGGCAAATCGAAAGCAAGTCAACATCACAAGGTGAGAAAAGGGATAGAAATTTTCTTGCTTGCACTTGCATCAATCTTCGGGTGTCTTTATTGCATATAAACAATCGCGTTAATTTAAGTGCCTTAGAATGACGAATAACAAATCTTTTTCTACGCACTTGTATTCATTGTATAGCCTAGAGAGTCTGTAATTTTACCCTCACATTGAGACGAAACAGAAGCTACTACCATTTAAGTAGCGTAGCCTGGAGCGCTAGTTGAAGACGAAGACTCAAGAGTCTAACAACAGTGTCGTGATTGAACTTGTCTAGGCTAGTTCCTCTAATGACAAGAATGAAAAACAGGGACATAAAAAAGCAGTGTACCTGGTAAAAGTAAGGTCAATGCCCATAAAAGAAGAACTGGAATAAAAAATAGGGGCATAAAAAAACAGTGTGCCTGGTAAAAGCAAGGCTAATGCCCCCAGTCAAAAATACAGCCAAGAAAAAGTTGCTATTGTGGTCCATAGAACCTCCATCTGACAAGAAAGAATAGTGACAAATGCCAAGACAGTCACCAACTCTCACCCTCTTACATGTGAGCCAAATCTACATTACATTCCCATTGTAAAAGTCTCTTCAGACTAGGGGCACTTCAATTAACGTAGGATTTTATATGTGCATAAACATCGCTCGAAGAAGTATGAGCAAGATTACTCTATCTCTCTTCGCAGGATTCTTGACTTGCAAACCCGGAGATGATCGTGCAACACTTCGTTCATGAGCCTTGACCTCGACAGTCCCATTTGATGAGCTGTTGACTAAGTCTTCATCACAATTTCAACAAAGACCTCTCACATTGGTAAAGTCGTACCGTTTACGAGAATACTCAGACCCCTGCTGACATGATGACAGTGAGATAGT
The DNA here is from genome assembly GCA_016097485.1 of Eucalyptus sideroxylon x Eucalyptus melliodora. Taxonomy (NCBI): domain Eukaryota; kingdom Viridiplantae; phylum Streptophyta; class Magnoliopsida; order Myrtales; family Myrtaceae; genus Eucalyptus; species Eucalyptus sideroxylon x Eucalyptus melliodora. The sequence goes on from CM027825.1 coordinate 28,458,151, forward strand.
GTGGTCCTTATAAATCCTGTATTAATGGTCAGGATAGCCTTTTTCATGAGAGTGAGCGAAATGTCCTTTCAAACTGAAAGTCCCTCATCTAGCATGCTCAATACATCTATATTCCAAATAAAGGTTGTCTTTCAAAATCTTCCTCGATGGAAATCAAATGATGCAAAATTGACAAAATTATCATGCATGAATTTCATTTGAGCTCATGAATTTACAGCATATACAATCATGTGTGCATATTGTGCAAATAGCAAACATACTCTCAGAGATCAGAGATATTGCCCGGTAAGCATAACCTTATCCCCATTTGTCTTAAAGTACCTACCACTGTCCAGGTACTCTCTTCTTGACACTCGACCTATTCGAGTCGTCCCTTAAGTTTGGATGCTTGCAACTGTCTTAGTATCCCATTGTCTTTGAGTACTAGCCACCGTTCGGATACTCCCTTTTCCTGACACTCAACCTATTCGAATTGTCCTTAGAGTATTGATACGTGACTGACCAAGTATCTCTTGGAATATCTTCTGTTGTCTAGGTATCCCCATATAGTCAAGTACCCACCGTTGTCCAGGTATGCTTTCTAGCACCTAGACCAGCTTGAGTGGTCCCAGATCATATCATTAAATACTTGTGTTCATCCAAGTATTCCAGTACTTTGTACACCTGTGGCTATCCAGGTGTTCCACCCCTTTTAAGTGCCTGCGGCAATCTAAGTAAGCCTCATACCACATTCAAGTTTATAATACCAGGAGGTGAGAGACCTTCATGAATATGCGGGGCACGCCCTCGATATTCCCAATTACCAGGAGGTGAGAGACCTTCATGAATATCCAAAGTACGTCCTCGATATTCCCAATTACCAGGAGGTGAGAGACCTTCATGAATATCCAAGGTACGTCCTCGATATTCCTATTACCAAGAGGTGAGAGACCTTCATGAATATCCAAGGTATGCCCTCGATATTCCAATTACCAGGAGGTGAGAGACCTTCATGAATATTCAAGGCACGTCCTCGATATTCCTAATTACCAGGAGGTGAGAGACCTTCATGAATATTCAAGGCACGTCCTCGATATTCCCATTACCAGGAGGTGAGAGACCTTCATGAATATTCGGGGCACGTCCTCGATATTCCCCATACCAGGAGGTGAGAGACCTTCATGAATATCCAAGGTACATCCTCGATATTCCCATTACTAGGAGGTGAGACTTTCATGAATATTCGGGGCACGTCCTCAATATTCCCCATACCAGGAGGTGAGAGACCTTCACGAATATCTCAGGTACGTCCTTGATATTCCTCTTTACCAGGAGGTGAGAGACCTTCATGAATATGCGAGGCACGTCCTCAATATTCCCAATTACCAGGAGGTGAGAGACCTTCATGAATATCCAAGGTACGTCCTCAATATTCCAACTACCAGGAGGTGAGAGACATTCACGAATATGCGAGACCCATTCTCAATATTCCCACTACCAGGAGGTGAGAGACATTCATGTATATGCGACACCCATCCTCAATATTCCCACTACCAGGAGGTGAGAGACCTTCACGAATATCCTAGGTACGCCCTCGATATTTCCCAATTGCCAAGAGGTGGGACACCTTCACAAATATCCAAGGTATGTTCTCAATATTTCAATTATCAAGTACCCCTTCGATACTTGTGAGTGTCCAAGTATCCCCAAGAATTCATACTTGTGATCATCCAAGTACCCCTTCAATGCTTATGGTCAGCCAAATACCCATTTTGACGCCAGCAAAGGCCCAAATATCCTTCATATTAGTACTTGTGAATATCCAGGTACTCGTTGATATGCTTGTGAATGTCCAGGTATCTTCCAGAATCAATGCCCTGAGAAAGGTCGGCGCATCCTCTCGAAAAAAGTCGGTACCAGCTATTGTTTTTGACAGAGGTCAGATACCCCCACAAACAGATGCCTTGAGAAAGGTAGAAAGGTTGGGTACCAACTAGTGTCCTCGATACAAATCAGGCACCACAAATGAGATGCCCTGAGAAATGTCGATGCATCTCCCGTCAAGGCGATCGAAGAAAGGTTCAGGTCCTAGACAAATCATTGGTTGTTTTAACAGGCGACCGAAGAATGGTTCGGGTCCGAGACAAACCAATGATTGCTCCAATAGGCGACCGAAGAATGGTTCGGGTCCTGGAGGAGCAATTTCTCGTCAAGGCAACCAAAGAAAGGTTCAGGTCCTAGACAAATTATTGATTGTTTTAACAGGCGACCAAAGAATGGTTCGGGTCCTGGAAAAGTAATTTCCCGTCATGGCGACCGAAGAATGGTTTGGGTCCTAGAAAAGTAATTTCCCGTCACGGCGACCGAAGAATGGTTCGGGTCCGAGACAAACCAATGATTGCTCCAACAGGTGACCAAAGAATGGTTCGAGTCCTGAAGGAGCAATTTCTCATCAAGGCGACCGAAGAAAGGTTCGGGTTCTAGACAAATTATTGATTGTTTTAACAAGCGACCGAAGAATGGTTTGGGTCCTGGAAAAACAATTTCCCGTCACGGCGACCGAAGAATGGTTCGGGTCCGAGACAAACCAATGATTGCTCCAACAGCAAGCGAAGAATGGTTCGAGTCCTGGAGGAGCAATTTCCTGTCAAGGTGACCGAAGAAAGGTTCGGGTCTTAGACAAATCATTGATTGTTTTAATAGGCGACCGAAGAATGGTTCGGGTCCTAGAGAAGCAATTTCCGTCACGGTGACCGAAGAATGGTTGGTCCGAGACAAACCACCGATTGCTCCAACAGGTGATCGAAGAATAGTTTAGGTCATGGAGGAGCAATTTCCCGTCAAGGCGATCGAAGAAAGGTTCGGGTCCTAGACAAATTATTGATTATTTTAACAGGCAACCGAAGAATGGTTCGAGTCCTGGAGAAGCAATTTCCCGTCACGGCGACCGAAGAATGGTTCGGGTCCGAGACAAACCACCGATTGCTCCAACAGGTGATCGAAGAATGGTTTGGGTCCTGGATGAGCAATTTCCCGTCAAGGCGATCGAAGAAAGGTTTGGGTCCTAGACAAATAATTGATTGTTTTAACAGGCGACCGAAGAATGGTTCGAGTCCTGGAGAAGCAATTTCTCGTCACGGCGACCGAAGAATGGTTCAGGTCCAAGACAAACCACTAATTGCTCCAACAGGTGATCGAAGAATGGTTCGGGTCCTTAAGGAGCAATTTCCCGTCAAGGCGACCGAAGAAAGGTTCGGGTCCTAGACAAATTATTGATTGTTTTAACAGCGACCGAAGAATGGTTCGAGCCCTGGAAAAGCAACCTCCTCATATCACCAGGTAAGATGACACCTTGATACTTGCCAAACTCGGGGTTCACACCCTATCTCACTCACTCCCGGTAAGTAACTACAGGTATCTTCTTATTTTTCTTATTATATGTAATGTTATATTGCTTTTTTTGCCTAGAATAATAGGTTCCAAATAAAATATAATCTGCTACACATGCATAGATAAAATTTAGGCATCAGTTTGTCTTTGAATGCAACCTCTGCGAACTCACCTTCAAAGAGGGGCAGCTGTTGACGCCTTAATTTTATTTAGGTCTATTTTGTTTTATTTATTAAGTTATTATTTTCTTTATTGGATAATAAATAAACAAAGAACAGAAAAAACCAAAAACCAAAAAAAAGCAAGAAAAACGGCGAAAAAACATAAAACCCCCTCCTCTAGGCCTCCTCGGCCCATTTCCGCCTCAGCTCGGCCTAGTCGAGTCTCCTTCTTCCTCGTGCTGTTGTAACACATGCGCCGGAGGCGCGATGTCGAAGCAAACGGAATGAACAGCGATGCACATGGAGCACCTGGCACCGGACGGCGATGGGATGTGGAGTAGGGGGGTAGCTGGCATCGGATGGGACGCTGGTTCGGCCGGCGAGGGCCATGGCAGCCGCCGGTCGGGCCCCATCGACTGGCCGCCCCTCAGCCTATAAATAGGGCTCCATTTCCGTCGACAGAGGCAAACACACAGACGGCTAAGAGGAGATCGCCGACAGTAAGCTTCGATAGCTTCCCCTGTGAGACTTCAGGGGAGGCTCGAAGACAAGCTGCCGGAGATCTTGAATCTAGCCGGAGAAGAGAGAGAGAGAGAGAGAGAGAGACGCAGGAGCAGAGGGGATTCGCATGGGGTCTCGCCGTCGTCGCCATTTTCACCCTCGCCGCGCCATCGTCGAAGCAGGTATCGCGCCGTCGCCGTTGCCCTCGCCATCTCCCTCTTCGTAAGTCCAGTCATCGCCGCCGTCGCCGCCATCTTCATCATCGTCGCCACCGCACCTCTTCGGTGGCCCCAATTCGGAAACCCTAAGGTTCCCAATTTTCCGGGTCGCAATCCTAGGTCGTTGGGTCGGACTCAGATTGGGAACCGAGTAGGGATTCCGCAAATCATGGAGGCGGCGGGGAGTTGGGTCGCAATTTGGGTCGGATCCGGGTAGGGTTTTCGCAGGGGAGCCAGGTCGTGGGGCGGGTCATCGGGTTGGGCCGAGCATATCCAAACGCTCGGCCACAACGCGTTTCATCCAAAAAAAAAAAAAAAAAGGAAAAAGGAGAAAAATCCGAGTCGGGCCCGCAACGTGTTTGGGTCGCCGGCACGGGTCGGATCTAGCTGCGGGACCCAGGCCGGGCCCTTTTTTTTTTTTTTTTTTTTTTTTTTTAAATAATATTTTAAATAATTTATTTTCCAAAAAAATCAAAAATAATTTATTTTCGAAAAATTATTAAAAAGTGTTTTATTTTCTAAAAAATCAAAAAATGTTAAAAAATATAAAAAAATGTTTTATTTTCCAAAAATCAAGAAAAATCAAGAATTTTCCCAAAAATGCCAAAAATCCAAAAAAAGGTCAAATTTTCATAAAAAGCCAAAAAGACTTGTATTTTCTAAAAAAATACCAAAAAATCCCAAAAAGAAAACCCTTTTATGTCCAAAAAATAGAAAAAGACCCAAAAAGTATTTTTCCTCCCCAAAATGCATGGAAAATCCCTCAAACATCCAAAAAACCTTAGGGTTTAAACAAGATTAGGTACCGAAAGGGCATTAGTGATTAACTAGTGTAATCAAGTTCTCGATCCTAATTTATCTGGTTGCGCAGGAGTGAGTATTTCTCCCGATACTTCGCTTGGGTTTCTAATCAACCCACCCCAAATCGATTAGTGGTGACTCCATTTTAAAAATTGATTTACAGGTTAAAAACTTGGACCATTAAGTCGTGAATTGGTGGACTTGGGAGAGTTCGGGCATAACTAATTTCAGCCGAGCCATTAGCCTCCTTAGGCGCTCGTACCCGATTGCGGGCGCCGAAAAAAAGAGGTCGCAACACGTAGCCTTCTGCATAGGCAGAAGACGTGCAGTATGGTATGACTTGGTTCATAAATAAAAGAAAATGATGATTTGAGTAACATCCTCCCCTGGATAAACGTAAAACATCGGAGGGAAAAGATGAAGATAGTCCAGTGATCGCTTACTGGTTCTTCTATCTCATTCTTTCTTCCGTATGAGTTGTGATGCATATGATGGATTTTCTAGCAGTTTTTTCTCTCCTCCATTATTTCTTTATACGTGTATGACATATCTACCCAACAAAGACCCCTAGTCTATCTCTGCGGCATCAAATTATGAAGTAGGACAATTGTCGCTTCGCATTTGCATTGCTACCCTCTAAGAAGAAAGGTTTTGATTGTCTATATCAAAGTGCCTGTTTGTTCTCTAATTCCAGATATGCTCAAGAAGCACGCTTGATATTACATTATGCAAATGCAATGGTAACTACCAATTTCATTTAGTATAGAATATCATCGTCATCATTTACCATGATCATTCTGTAGTGGGTTCTGAACAATATTGTGCTTTTGCTGTTGTAGAAACTAGGAGCAAGCTGTGCACCATCTGTACCGCCATATGTAGCTTCTTCGACTCCTTAGCTACCTTCATACTCTGCACCTCCTCCCGCATCAGCTCCTCCTTACGGTGCACTTGTCACGGCACACCTTGTGACAGCTCCTGCATACCCATCGTATCCACCATATCCAGTGACGTACCCAACTCCACCACATTTTCCCCATCCTCCAACAGACTATGCTTCTCCCGCATTCCCTCCTCCCTTTTGGCTTATCCTCTGCGTCCATCTCCACCACCTCCCAACCCTCCTGGTATGCACTGAGTTTTAACAGCTGTGCATGAATTACCTCATTATTAGGTTGATTCTATGTTGTTCATTGCCAAGTGTCATTAGTAGTTGTTCATTTCTCAGGTTCTTATTCGGGGCATTATCCTCCACGACCCTGCTGAGAGAGATCTTCTACTAGAAGAAATGTCAAAGGTTCCGCAGGAAGCTGCTGTTGTATAGTCATGTAATAATGTTGTCAACACCGGAAGTTCTCTTCCTTTGACCTGGAAACTTTTCTTTGTTTTCTAATCTTATTGTTGCTTGTCAAGAAGTGTTTGTATAGAAAATTACCTTCACTGTAAACTGTCGCATCCTATGCCGGTTCCATTTTTTTTTTTTTTTAATAACGAACAATGTCTGCATACAATCTAGATATCTTGCTAGTTAAAGAGGGAAACCAATTTTATTTGCAAATGGCTATCATAAGTATAGGTGTTAAATGTGTGGGTCGGGTCGGGTTCGGGTCGGGTCATTAATGGTCCGACCCAAATTGACCCATTAACCCATTTATGACCCATTTATGCCTAATGTAAATTTTTCGACCCATACCCGACCCAACCCATATTAATAAAATATTTTCATATTTAACCAAATTTAGGAAAACTTATTCTTATGTTTTTTTGTTAAGATTATATTACTAAAATACTTCCAAGCAATACAAATCTAATCAATAATTTTTCAATTTTTTATATATATATTTTTAAAAATATATATATTTTTTCTTTTCCTTTTTTCCTTCTTAATCTAGAGAGGTTCGCTGGCCAACCTATTTTATGAATTGGAGGTATTAAATGTCTCGAAATCAATCAACTTCGACACAAATACAATTGACGACACGTTGATCACCAACGTCAATAGCGAAATTAAGCCCAAATGATTTGCTATCGCCTCCAATTTCCCGTGTAGATAACAATCTATGATGCAATTTGCTTATGCTCACAATCATTCCGAGGAATGAAGGCATGAGTTAGAAAAGTTCATTGCTGAATTAACTTGATACGGATTGTTTATCAAATCCATAATAAAATGTTAGTGCTTTCGCTTCTTTGGCCGTCAAAGGTGATATTGTGACTGTACTACCATTAAATTGCGGCAGCTTCAACACATGATTTGGCTCATAGTCTCGGACTCCTTGCAGTATGACTCCAGAACATATGTTTCAACTGGTGCATCAAATCTAGGGCAAACTATCTAATGCAAATATACATGACTTCCACAAAAAAATGTCTTCAGGAGCTTCTAAGATGTCACACAGCGCTTTCCTCAACCATTACCGACTCGATCTGTCAAATCCTATCCTATAGCCAGTCATTCTTTTACAAAAAGAAAAAGAGAACCAGGGGTTTAACCACATGCTTCTATTTGCAGGGCATAGGACTGATCTTGAACTAGTAAAGTTTCAAGAGCATAACAAATTCATAAACTTGATTAGAGAAACGATTCATTGCAACTTCCCCCTCGATGTAAAGCCATGCTTCATTATGAAGTAGAGCAGAAGACTGAAGCACATGTTCACGCTGTCACAACCACACTACAGATGTTGGTCATCAATCATTTCAATGGTTGGAGCAAACTGCAAAAGCAAAGAGAGCAAGGAAATCTTAGTCACATAGAGAGAGAGAGAGAGAGAGAGAGAGAGAGAGTCTACAAGGCTTACTTCATCATCTTCATCGAAATACACTCCATCAACAACACTATTTTGCTGGAACTCCACCCAAAAGTATTCTCAAGTAGTTCCTTGAATTTCCTTGTCTACAAAGCCAAACAACCCCACTCTAAGTAATTCCTTCATATCCATTTAAATAAGGGTAAGTGATTAGCAAATATGCAAATTGAGATCTACAGCTGCTACATAGGACGCACAAAACTCAACAAGTTTCTTTCAACGAGCTTCTCCCCAAGGCCACAGAGAAACGTGTAATTACAGTTAGGGCAAAGTCATCACTATAAATAGCTAAAGCAAGTTCGATGGTTCAACTCCCATGAGAAGCAGGAGAAGAAGCAATTAAATCAGACGTAATTGCAAATTTATCACCAAGTGATCTCCACAACAATAATATCATTTCATTGCATTTTAAAAGAAACTGCAATTCTTGTCTATCGTCATTAGAAGTGCAATGGCAAATGGCAGATAACGCCAAGGCTCAGAAAACCAACCCAAGATAGAATTTAACATAAAGGGTAAAGAATGAATTCATACATGGAACATGGTTGTTAATGAAAAACCCAAGTCTCTAGCATCTATCAAAGAATCTGACCAATGAAAAAAAACAGCAGTCATCAAATTCATCCTTACGTTCTATAGAGAGCACAAAACATAACAAAGACATAGGTGCACAAACTTCCTACTCAAGAAAATGAACAAAAGTTCAGATCATTAATATAACAGATGGTTGTCCAACACCAAAAGTCATGGAAGCCAAGTCAGAAGCGAGAAAGACTGCTCAATATCTCTAAGCATTGCTCGCTAAGGCTACCTCGAGATTATCTCAATAAAATTGGGCAAAACGTAGGCAGCATCATTTTGTCCTCCTACCCAACAAACCCATCTTCTCTTTCTACCATACCGACCATGAAACACAGTGTCCATAAAACATAAGCACAAAGGTTAGCTAATCAGCAATGCTCTTAAACCGTGCTCTGTTCCAAATCCAGATTCCCGCAAAACCCAAATATCATTTCAGTTAAACGCTCCCTAGTCATAAACCCATGAGGCAGACCGCGATCAAGAACATCTATATACCCGCACACCCTCTTCAGCGACGATAGCTCAACATGGAACAAGATTGACAATAACAAACTGTTAAAATATGATCCATTTTGTGAAAACTCTAGAACACTCATGCTTAATGGAGAAGGAGCAAAATCGGCAGCAACAAGCTTCGAAGACTCTCAAAGGCTGAAGAAATTTCTGGTACGTGGGCAGCAGAACACGTGGACAGCAAATAGGCCAAAGAAAAGTCAACAAAAGTGGCTGAGAGTTGGAGAGAATAGAAAAATGCAGAAAAATGGAGGAGAGACCAGAAGAATCGGGAGAAGCCGCATGGACGAAGAAGCAAGCTGAAATTTTTTATATTTCTTGTACTCAATGTCGGTGAAGAAGAGGCGGTGCTCACGCCTATAAATAGAGGTGTGGTGTCTGTTTTAGTTGGCTGAAAAAAACCAAAACCACTCCTTCCTTTGTAATACTTACTTTCATAATAAAAGTTCTGTTTTTTTAACCCATACACCCTTGCCTTTGTAGCCCATATTTCACACATACACACTTGCACACACACACGCTTCCGCAAAACACCAACAGTGGTATCAGAGCCACGTCTTTGGTTGGTGTCGGGCGTTTGTCCTACCCACCAATTCCTAAAATTACCCTTTCCAAATACCCACTAACTAAACCATGGCCAACCCTACCTCATCATCATTTCCCATTCCCATTTTTTATGGGAACAACTATGATTTTTGGAGCATAAAAATGACTACATTCTTGATGGCCCAAGACTTATGGGACATCGTGGAAAGAGGTTGCGAGGCTCCACTAGAAGGTGCAAGTGTTTCAAAGGATCAACTACAAAAGGATGCAAAGGCACTATATTTTATCCAGCAAGCGCTCTCGGAAATTGTATTTCCGAGAATAATTGGAGCAAGGACTGCAAAAGAGGCTTGGGATATACTACGAGAGGAATTTCAAGGATCGGAAAAGGTACGCATTATTCGCCTTCAAACTCTGAGAAGGGATTTTGAAAATTCTAAAATGAAAAATTATGAGACCGTACAAGAATATTGTGGAAAATTAAAGGAACTCGTTAATCAAATGAGAGCCTATGGAGATGGGATAACGATCAAAGGGTTGTTGAGAAAATATTGGTGTCACTTACCAAAAAATACAACTCCATAGTTACAACTATAGAAGGAACTAAAGACTTGACGACCCTATCAATAAGTGAATTAATTGGCTCTCTAGAAGCATATGAGAAAAGACTAATGGCACAAGATGAAGATTCGGTCGAAAGTGCCTTTCAGTCTAAAGTAAATATACGGTCTCATCAAACTAAAAATGATGGAAGGAGCTCATGGAAAAACAAAAGAGGAGGAGAAATAATAAAAAAGGAAAATTATCCACCTTGTGGTATTTGCAAGAAAACAAATCATTTGGAGAAGGATTGTTGGTTTAAAAATAAAAAACACCGCTTTTGTAAAAGATATGGCCACGTAGAAAAAGATTGTCGCTCGAAAACAAATAATCGAGCAAACTATGTAGAAAAAAAGAAAGTGAAGAGAATACATTCTACGCAGGCCAAGCGGCAAATGACAATAAAAATGAAACATGGTACATCGATAGTGGGTGTAGCAATCACATGACAGGGGACGAAACTATATTCACTCATATTGATAAGTTGGTGAAATCTCAAGTAAAGTTGGGCAATGGTGCATTAGTAGATGTCAAAGGAAAAGGCACCATCGCCGTGGAAACGAATAAAGGCCCAAAATATATACGTAATGTATATCTAGTCCCTCGTCTTGCACAAAATCTCTTAAGTGTGGGCCAAATGATACAAAGTGGGTATTCTCTATATTTTAATAGAGATGCCTGCATTATCTATGATAAATATAAAAATATCATTGCCTCTGTTAAGATGAAAAATAACAATTTTCCTATTCAATGGAAATTGGTCAAAGATATAGCCATGAAAGCTCAACTTGATGATTCATGGCTATGGCATAGAAGATTTGGCCACTTCAATTTTGCTGGACTAAAAATTCTCCATCAGAAAAATATGATGAGAGATTTTCCAGCCATCACAGAAATTTCAGATGTTTGTGAAGGCTGTCTTCTTGGAAAACAACAGAGACAGTCCTTCCCATCTGGAGTTTCATGGAAAGCTAAGAAGCCTTTGGAACTTGTCCACACGGATGTGTGTGGTCCGATGAGGACACCTACACCTAGTCAAAATAAATATTTCATCTTATTCATTGACGATTATACAAGAATGACGTGGGTATATTTTCTTCGAGAAAGATCTGAGGTTTTCTCTATCTTTAGAAAATTCAAGAACCACGTCGAGAATCAAAGTGGCCAAAGAATCAAAGTCCTAAGGAGTGATAGAGGCACAGAATACAATTCAAAGGAGTTTAATAAATTTTGTGAAGATGAAGGAGTCCATCATCAACTAACTGTTGGTTACGCCCTAGAGCAAAACGGAGTAGCCGAAAGAAAAAATAGAACTGTCATGGAGATGGCAAGGTCCATGCTAAAGGAGAAAGGCCTTCCCAACACTTTCTGGGCAGAAGCAGTTTATACTGCTGTATACCTACTAAACAGGTGTCCAACTAAAGCAGTTCAAAATAAAACTCCAGTCGAAGCATGGAGTGGACGGAAGCCTTCAGCAAAGCATCTCAAAGTGTTTGGATGCATTTGCTACGTCCACATCCCTGCTCAAAAAAGGAGTAAGCTAGATGAAAAGACAGAAAAAGGAATATTCCTTGGCTACAGTGACCAATCAAAAGGCTATCGGGTTTACAACCTAAGAACTAAAAAGCTAATGATTAGTTGAGATGTTGAGTTCGATGAGAATGCTGCCTGTAATTGGGAAGACAAGAAGATCGTGAAGAAGTACATAACCTTGCCAAACACAACACCTACTCAAGAGGAGTCAACGTCACAAGAAGAGGGAGAGGTACCGGATTCTACCACTCACGACGTAACTCCACCAAGCTCTCCAAGGGTGACGCAAGAAGAATCTACTCCAGAGTCTCCAATACTAAGGGTAAAAGCCCTTAGAAGAATTTATGACACATGCAATTTTGCTATTTTGCTATTTTGGAACCGGAAAACTATGAACAAGCATCCAAAAATGAAGTTTGGATAAAAGCATCCAAAAATGAAGTTTGGATAAAAGCCATGGAAGAAGAGATTAAGATGATCAAGAAAAATGAAACCTGGGAGCTTGTTGATTGACCAGAAGACAAAGAGATTATTGGCGTTAAGTGGGTTTACAAGACAAAGCTCAATGCGGATGGATCAATCCAGAAGCATAAAGCAAGGCTTGTGGCAAAAGGATACTTGCAACAACCAGGTATCGACTATACTGAAACTTTTGCTCCCGTTGCCGCCTTGATACTATTCGAGCACTTATAGCCTTAGCGGCACAAAAAGAATGGAAGATCTATCAACTAGATGTAAAATCAGCATTCCTAAATGGATATCTTCAAGAAGAAATATACATAGAACAACCACAAGGCTTTATTCTCAAAGGCCAAGAAGAAAAAGTCTTAAAGCTTAAGAAGGCCCTATATGGGTTAAAACAAGCACCACGTGCATGGTATAGTAGAATCGATGAGTATTTCATCAAGCAAGGATTTAGGAGGAGTATGAGTGAGCCGACACTCTACATCAAGACCCAAGGTAAGTCCGACACTCTCATTGTCTCTCTATATGTAGATGATCTCATATATACAGGAAATAATGAGATAATGATCCAAGAATTCAAAGAAGAAATGATGAAAACATTTGAAATGACGGACTTGGGCTTGATGAACTATTTCCTCGGTATTGAAGTTAATCAAGATAAAGGAATTTTCATCTCACAAAAGAAATATGCAGAAAAGCTCCTTCAAAAATTCAAAATGAGTAATTGCAAAATAATTTCAACACCACTAGTGATGAATGAGAAACTATTGAAAAATGATGGAGCTGAAAAAGCCGATGCCTCCCTCTATAGAAGTTTAATTGGGAGTCTACTATATCTTACTGCTACACGGCCAGATATTATGTACGCAACAAGTTTACTATCACGGTTTATGCAGAACCCAAGTCAAATTCACTTTGGAGCTGCCAAGAGAATTCTTAGATATCTACGAGGAACTATAGATTACGGCATTTGGTATCGACCAAGTGCAAATGCCAAGCTCATCGGCTACACTGATAGCGATTGGGCTGGATCATCTGATGATAGGAGGAGCACCACTGGTTATGCCTTCACATTAGGTTCTGGAATATTCTCATGGGCATCTAAAAAACAAGACTCAGTGGCACAGTCTACTGCAGAAGCTGAATACATCGCAGCTGCTACAACTACTAGTCATGCAATATGGCTTCGAAGAATTTTAGAAGACATTGGAGAACCACAAATGGAATCAACACCAATATTTTGCGACAACAAGTCCGCGATTGCAATATCAAAAAATCCAGTCTTTCATGGAAGAACGAAACATATTGATATAAAATATCACTTCATTCGCGAAGTGCAAAGCAAAGGAGAGATCGAGCTAAAATATTGTAAGAGTGAAGATCAAATTGCGGACATATTCACTAAAGCACTACCAACAGCAAAATTCGAGACATTGAGAGGCATGCTTGGAGTATCACAAAAATGGATCAAGGAGGAGTGTTAAAATATGATCCATTTTGTGAAAACTCTAGAACACTCATGCTTAATGGAGAAGGAGCAAAATCGGCAGCAACAAGCTTAAAGAAGACTCTCAAAGGCTGAAGAAATTTCTGGTACGTGGGCAGCAGAACACGTGGACAGCAAATAGGCCAAAGAAAAGTCAACAAAAGTGGCTGAGAGTTGGAGAGAATAGAAAAATGCAGAAAAATGGAGGAGAGACCAGAAGAATCGGGAGAAGCCGCATGGACGAAGAAGCAAGCTGAAATTTTTTATATTTCTTGTACTCAATGTCGGTGAAGAAGAGGCGGTGCTCACACCTATAAATAGAGGTGTGGTGTCTGTTTTAGTTGGCTGAAAAAAACCAAAACCACTCCTTCCTTTGTAATACTTACTTTCATAATAAAAGTTCTGTTTTTTTTTAACCCATACACCCTTGCCTTTGTAGCCCATATTTCACACATACACACTTGCACACACACACGCTTCCGCAAAACACCAACACAAACTATAAATGAAATCCACGAATGCGTGTTCAGACGGATTATTTGAACCAAGCGGCTCTGTCCTCCGATGATGGTTCCGCGAGCCGTTCGCGACAAGCAGAAGAGTGCTGCTTTTAGGGTTTTAGTCCAGCTGATCCGTGAGATTGATCGTGGCGACAAGGCGATGATGGGCGGCGGCGAGTGGCGATGAGGCGACGATGGCCAGTGGCGAGCGGCGACGAGGCGACGATAGGTGGCGGCAAGCGGCGACGGGCGATGGAGGTGGCGCACTGGCGGTGAATCGAAAGCGAAAAGGAATCATGGGTTACCGCCTACTTCCACTGGTTCATCTTCAATGGGTTGGGGAATGGGTCTTAAATGGGTACAAAATAGACCCATTTAAGACCCACGTAATTTAGTCCTTCTATTTTTAAAACCCACTAACGAGTGCCTTGAGAAATAAGCCCGACCCATTAACGACCCATTTAAGTAAAGATAGGTCTATAAATGGATTTGTGGACCCATTTAACACCTCTAATCATAAGCAGTAAGCGTAAGAATGCAGTTACGTTGTGCATATTATGCAAATGATCAAGTGCAAATTGCTAAAACTTTAAGTCATATGTAAATCAAAATCTATTTTGCAATTCATTTGCATTGATCGCCCTGGTTTATGCTGGAATTGATCTCTCAAATCACATGGTATGTCATATCTTACATTTTTAAGCAGAAGTTAAAGGTAACTACCAAGATGGTTACAACACCAGGGAAGAGAGAATTTGCATGACAGGCTTTCTCTTCATGAGTTACTACAACCAATTTTGGTGGGCCTCGTCAAGTATATATTCACATGAACTCAATCCCCAGCAGCGCTTTAGTAAAGGGAAAAGAAAAAACAAGAGAAACAATCTAGACGAGTCTTATTTTGAAAGAGTAAAATTATTTATGTAAACATAACCATAGCCTCTGCCTATAGTAATATTACATATTCAAATGATTGCCAAAGTTCCCAATTCTCTGCAAAACATGTCCCGTCAAGTAAATTTGAATTCCAAGGAGAATGTGCATGCAATGCCTTTCTCACTCGGCCCTTTTGATAACTTCTACTCCCCTGGAACAAAAAAGAAATATCGTTAGCACCTAGCATTATCACATGCAAAGTCATGAAAAAGACAAACGAATCTTCAATTGACATCTCTATGGTAACCAATTAGGGACAAGTTGATCTCATGTGACGATGATAATGATGATCGTAGATAAAACAGTAGCTGTCAAATTAATTCCTCCAAAAAAGAGTGATACTCACTTGGATAAGTTATTTGATAGGCATGCATCCTATAGGCGATCCTTTTGCACTAGGCAATCTCATAAGGCAGATATGGACTGTAAACACTCCTGCATGTAAATCTTCGAGTTTCAAACCCTCGACAAGAACAATTTCCTACAACTTTACTGTAGTGTCAGTTTGTTGAGCCTAGACTTCATATGAGAATGCAACGATGTGAAATCCAGGCAAAATCACCAACACTTGTTAAGTCTGAGATGGCAATTTAGCAATGAAACATGTTCACTCTTAACTTTGATGAGGAAATTTGTCATACATCAAATCAATTTCTTACCAAGCTTTTAAGGAAGATAAGGTGGGATGGAATCAAATCATCATATGCAACATCAAACAGGTAATCAATTTATGCATTGAATAGCACGAACTAGTCATGCAAGATTGCATCTCAAACTACAAGTTGCAGAGCAAGAAAGAACTTAGATGATCAAGTTGCACTATTTCTCAAGGGTAGGTTTAGAAAAAAATGAACCTGCATAGTGCTCAAAAGCCTCATAGCAGCATATGCTTGAGCATTGTCTTACAGACGCATGTCTTTAGAGATCAATAGAATATCATGTGTTCATGTTGACGGTTATAACAACATTATACTGCAACTCTTGTGTCATCAGGGAGAAAATCAAACAATATGAAAGCGTGCATTTCTTGCCAACGCATGTCTTTAGAGATCAATAGAATATCATGCGTCCATGTTGACGGTTATAACAGCATTATACTGCAACTCTTGTGTCATCAGGGAGAACGTCAAACAATATGAAAGCGTGCATTTCTTGCCATGCCTAAGAAAAATAACATTTGCTTGTAGTGAGAGAGAGAGAGAGAGAGAGAGATGAATCCTAACCAACGAGTTTACTGTCTATGTTCTCTACCAAGCATTTTGCTCTGCCTCTCATGAGTCCCACATAGCTTGTGTCGAACTCTTTCTTGTACAGAGAGAGAGAGAGAGAGAGAGAGAGAGAGAGAGAGAGACGGACGAATCCTAACCAACAAGTACGAATCCTAACCAACAAGTTTAATGTCTATGTTCTCTACCAAGCATTTTGCTCCGTCTCTCATGAGTCCCACATAGCTTGTGTCGAACTCTTTCTTGTACATAAGCCGTCCAAGAACCAAACAGAGCACAAATCAAATTTGTCCCTCTGATCATGGCAATCACCGATACCCCAGTATATTAAGATACTCATATGAGTGCTCCAAAAATTTGGAAATCCCACACTAGTTCAGCTGACCATGACCCACAAAAGTATTTTAGGAACATAAGTTTAACTGGCAGTATCAAGGGTTCTAAAAAACACCAACCTCACTCCCTTGGGCATATGCAAAAACTCCATTAGTTCAACTGCATGAAGTAGTCTATATCATTCTTACAGAATTAGTTCGACATATCACTATGTTTAAATCTCAAAAGCTATTATATCAAATGTTAGTAAGTGCCTAATGAAATTCTTGAAAAAGAAGAAGGAAAAAGCCAAGGCCTTGTTCTCACTACCAAGACGGGCAATATACTTGTTCCATTGCAAAATTAACAATGTCAAAATCTAGCTAGAAGAACTAGCATAATGCCAGCAATGGTCATTATTGGGAGAACTAAATAGTGCTGGACTTTTGCCCACTGGGAGGAATTAATACACTCAATAGTAGCAAATAGCTCATATTTCACCAATATACAAGATATATCATATCCATAGATGGTAAAACAATACAAGGTGGCAAATATGACATGCCATGCCCTAGCACTAAAATAGATATGGAAAATGCGGCCAATACTATGAAACACCCAAGTTTCCAGCAGAATGTTCAAGCAATCAAACCTACTTAACAATTATAATGACAACAACAACGATGACAACCACAAAAACAACAATTTGGCAGTCGACGTGTAATTTGAAAAGCAAAGTTAGAACCTAGTCGAATTATTATTGCATATGATTGAATTAGAAAAATCACATCACTATTCTTAAACAAAGGTCATCATATGTACTCCATTGTCTGACAATTTTTATTTTCTTTTTGTATTTTGCTTTTGAACCTGATAAATAATTCTACATACTTAAGAAAAGAGGAATGGATTGTACCTGCCTATTTTTTAGTCTGAAGAGGCCAGACTGTATCATCGAAGCTTTGAGAAAGAACCTTATGGAGCCGAACTCTTGAGACCATGGAAAAGACAACTAAGATAAGAACGACAGCCACTCAAGGACCAAAATCTAAAAAAACTCAACAATAGTTTTGTTAGCAAAATAAATTCAAGGTAGGAAGCAATTACTTTTCACTGCCGATTAAGCTGTCGAAAGTGAGGATGTTGCCGTTCCACACCGCAAGATTCAATTCCCTAAGCACTTCAATGGGTGTGAACAGAAACTTCTATTGAAATGTGGGGTTTTTACCACCGCCTACACACCAAATTAAATCAAAACTAAGGTGCTAGTCACTCAGTTTTTCCAATTAGCTCAACACCATAAACTTCAACCATCAGGCCCCTGTAACAAAACTCCATATCCAGATTTGAACAGGGACAGAGGTAATTGCGCAAACACTTGGTGCGCAATTTAGAATTACCAGTGCAAGTTATGGTGCAAAACGTGGTGCTGCCATATTCTAGCTGCTGATGGCGCTCCTAGAGGTGATGGCAGAGGCGGAGGCAGCGGCAACACGCCGAAGAATGCAGTGGCTCTGAGCTTGCCGGATGTGGACGACAAATCGGAGACGCCGATGGGATTCATGGATACATCCAGGTGGAGGCACCGTTTGAGGTGTCAAACATATAAGGGACACGCAAGCCAAAGAATACATCAATTTTGAGCTCGTCGGGGACAGATGACAAATCGAAGCCGCCGACGTTGCAGATGTCACCCCCAAACTCTCCATCTCAATAATTCCAATAGATTTCCTGCTTATTTAGCTTCCAACAACCTAATACTTGGAGCTTCGGTAGTTTTTTCAATTTCGATAGGTCTGACATCCTCTCCAAGGAAGGGCAATCGAAGACTGTTAGAGAGCAAAGGGATCCCAATTCTTCAAGGCCACAAATCTCAACTAATGAAAGGCAAAATCTCATATCTACCTTTTCTAGATTCTTCATGCGCGATAGATCAAGTACATTTGGACAAAACTTACAATGAGCCATCTTTAATAATCTCAATCTTTTCATTTCCAGCTGCTGCAACAGTGCGTCCACTTTTCTAAACTCACACTGCTCCATATGGAGTTCCTCTGACTCCGTATCAAATACACTGGAGAATTCTAGTGAACATCTATAGAACGTCAAGATTGACAAGTCTTTCAAATTGGAAAAATCCGGTGATCGTGTGGTCGCCAGATGTCAAAGTTGTAACTCTCCTAAACTAGACGGGAGCTGGGGGAGGAATTGCACATTTTGGCAGCACAAGTTTAGTGTTTTAAGCTGAGATAGGCTACCGATGCTAGTGGGAAGAGTAATGACAGGTGTTTCCTTTTGAGATGGGGCACCCATCCTAAGGAATTCTTTAGCAACAACACTATCTACTTCGTCTTCATCTTCCTGATCAGCATGTTTTCGCTCCAGCCAATATTCCTCCCTCCAATAATTCTCTGCGGAGGACCACTTCTGCCAATATTTCACATCATGCCAATTTTGCCAGCCCCATGTGAGACAAGTCAAACTTAGGGGAAGCTCTGGCAATTGTTTAGGCTTGGGATAATTTTCTACCTTAAGTGTTTGAAGATTAGAGAAGTGACTCACCGTGGCAGATAATCCGCATATACGTGTGTTCGACAAGTCTAGGATCCTCAAATGGGACAGTCTACCAATTTCTTTAGGGATTTCGCCGGTCAAGTTGCAACATCCTCGGGCATTTAACTCTTCGAGCTTCTCTAGTAGCCCAATCGCACTTGGTAATTCTGTTATCCCTTTTATTCGGCTCATCCTTAGCACTTTCAGTTGCTTTAGATTGCCAATTGAATTAGGTAGGTGACCAATACTGGTCAATGACAAATCCAACTCAACTAATGATTGTAATTTTCCAACTGAATCTGGAAGTTTCTTTATGTATCTACACCCAGATAAATTCAACCGCATAAGTTTCACCAGCCCTCCAATTGAGTGTGGCAATTTTAAGTATGGCTTTTTTCTGATCATTGGCAATTCAAATGCTCTTTCATTGTGAGACATAATAAAATGTCTTAAAGCTTGTAGACATCCTATTTCTTTGGGCAACTCTCGAAGAGATATACATCCATCCAAGTTCAAAACAGTAAGGAGCTTTAATTTCCCAATGGAATGATCAATTTCAATTAATCGACTACAGCATTCAAGAACCAATCTCTCCAAGTACACCCACGTAGACAAATTAGGTGTTCTCTTTAAGTATTTACAGTAGCTGAGATCTAGTACTTTTAGTTTTCTGGCCTCCTGCAAAATAATTTGGTAAAATATGTATATTAAGAAACAAACTGTAGGGGGAAAAAAAAAGACGAAAGAAATGATATGCTTATGCAAGGAGTGGGATTCGGATCATACTTTGATTTGGTCCCAACCAATCCATTCCTCCGAAATATTGCTACGTGAAAGGTTAAGAACAACTAAATTAGTAGGATGAAAGTTTGTTGTCTCAAAGGATTTGCCGTCCCAAGAAAGCCATCTTAAATTAAGGAGAAGATTCTTGAAGTCTCCAATGAGGGACACAAACCTCCCTTCAAAGAACCTCAAGTTTTGTAAATCAGCAAATTCGTCACGTGTCAGAATCTCTTCACGAAAGGGATCTACTGCATGAATTCCTACTGACAATGCTTCTACTTTGCAACTTCTCTGACAATGGAAACACCAAGAAGTCAACATGTCAAGGTTAATAGCAATTAATTTTTCCTTTTGCAAGAATAGTCTACACCAATTCACAGGAAAATAAATTGCTGTTCCCTTTTTTACCTCTTTCTGCTGCAGAATGCTCAGTGCTTCGTCATGTTTCCACACTCTGCTACGCTCACTAAGATGTTTGGAATTCTCTTGATGGACGATTTCCCTTCCAAGGTCCCGCACTTGGTCATGCATCCAGAAAGTTTTTTCATCTTTGATTTTTATCAAGGACATGAGAAGGAGGACATCAATGGCAATCTGTGGGTGGTATTCACAGTCATCCCACATGTAGGAAGGGTATGATTTATCCACATTAAAAAAAAAAAAAAAACAAGCTATATCCAAAAATACTTCCTTTTCTTCATACTCTAACTTTTCGTAAGTTATCATCAATTTCTTTTGGACATCCTTGGGAGGAGCTTTTTGTAGCTTCTTCCATGTGTCAATCCATAATTCTTCGACTTTACCGAATAGGGATGAACCTGTAATCTCAAGAGCTAGAGGAAGCCTTCCTAAAGTATCGACAATTTTTTTGGAAAGGGAGACACGATGACTTGGTGGAGAGTCGCTATTGAAGGCATGCCTACTGAAAAGCTTTAGAGCATGATCAAATTCCATTTCACATACTTCGTAAGTCGAAACATTTGGGCCTTCAATTAGGACACTTTTGTCCCTAGTAGTTACAATAATCCTGCTACCTAAACCGAACCAACTGCCATTTTCTGCAAGACTTTTCAGTTGTTCTTTCTCATCCACATCATCAAGAACAATGAGAACATCTTTATTTCCAAGTGCTTCTCTAATCTTGTTGATCCCATCATTCACATCATCAATTTTGTCGATAGAATGAGGACCAAGGAGCTTGGATAACAATTTTTTTTGCAAATTTAACAAACCATCTTTGCCTGTCGATGATTCTCGAACATCTGCAAGGAAACAACATTGGTCAAAGCTAGAAATTAGTTTGTTGAAGACGACCTTAGCAAGGGTTGTTTTGCCAACACCGCCCATTCCATGGATTCTGAGAAATCGTACACCATCAGATCCCACATCCAACTTTTGGATTATAGCTTCTACATGATCATCAACTCCGACTATATGTTCAGTCACATTTTGATATGCAACCTTCAGCTTAACCGAAACCATTCGAATTACGGAACGAATCAGTTCTCCTTGGCTGCCATAAGAGAACAACCATGTTAGGGATAACTTTAATGTTGTAAAACTACTCCCAAAGTGACTAAATTGCCTTCACATTTTGAGGAATAACGCAAAAGAATCTAGACATATATGCGGTTCTGATTTTTGCCAATCTCTCTCCACTCCACAACTTCAGTCACCATCACCGTCGGCCCCTGCCACTGCCATGCCGCCATTGCCATCACTCGCCTCCCTGCACTGTCACCATCGCCTTCCGGTGCCGTTGCCCGTTGCGCCCCGTTGACCCCCCACCACGGCCTTGCCTCAATTCTCCACGTCACTGGGGGCATGGCCTTGTGACTGCTGGGGATGGCGTAATTGGCCTTGGCCGACACCAGATTTGGGTTCCCACGGTCAACGAAGCCAGATATGGGCTCGGTGGCATCACAGCCGACGTCCAGATCCCGCATCCCACTCGCCACAGTGAGTGAGACAGAGAAAGTGTAGGGGCTGGATGGCTTGGAGGCTTCTGGTGGCTTGGTGTCGGGCTGGCAACGAAGAAGTGGCAGCGACTGATGGACGAGCTGCTGCGGTGGCTAGCCAGCAGCTTCGTGGATCTGCTTATAGATCTATTACTATTCGTGGCTACTGTGTTAGAGACGAAGGGTGAGAAGAGAGAGAAAATGAGTAGGGTGCGCTACCACCACAATAGTGCCATTGACCGAAGCTATCACCGCGATAATACCAATAGCAACCACCATTGACCACTGCCACTGAGAATTCTCTTCTCTCCGCTACTGTGGCCAATAGCAATAGCGGCAGTGGCCGCAACTACTAATTAAACTACGTAAAATCAAGGAGATGAATATATTATATTTTCAACAATAATACCACAATTAAAAGGAAAGGAAATCTACATATGACAGTAGAAAAGTTTAAGATATTTACCCTTCATTTTCCTGCCAGTTCCATCCCCTTATCTTGCCCACCTCAATGAGAGCATTTTTCCATGATTCTACTGCTTCGGTGCAAAACTTTTTCCGGTGCTTTGAAAGAGCTTCGCTGTATAGTTTTGTTTTGAGCTTGACATCATCAGGTTCCACATCCAGGAAAATGGGCAAAATCTTTTTATTCTCAGATTTGAAGGTGCAATCAACCATGTGCACGAGCTCTTCAAGGCACCAGTGACTCGCGGCATAATTCTTGGAGAATATGGGAATGTAAATCTCTGAGTTCTCAATTGCTTGTAGAAGTTCATCACTAATTTTCTCACCGACTCGGAGGGATTCATCATCCCTAAAGACGAGGATCCCAGCATCCTTCATGGCATGGTAAAGACAATCGGTGAATCCATGACGAGTGTCTGGTCCTCGAAAACTTAGAAAAACCCCGTAGGAAGGTCCAGATGATGCCTGCGAATTCATCTCATTCACTAGCATTTTGCGCTTCTTCGAGGTCTGGCTGGAAAAGGGAGTATGGGAGGTGAGCTCATGAGGGAAAGAGCCGTCAAGAGGTCGGTATTTGCCAGAAACCGCCATGTTTCCAGCAAAGCGAAGAGTGAGAGAATTGAAAAGGCCAAGGGAGTACGTGAATGCTTGAGAATTGAAGAGTGAGAACTCTGCGCAGAGAGTGGGAAAGCGCAGTACAGGACCTTATAATGGATACAAAGGAAGAGGAAAGAGCGAGAGAGTGAAGGATCTTGATGCCATTGTTAAAAGTCTCGTCTAGCAATTTTTTTACGAAAGTGCCATTTTCTTGGATGAGCGACTTTTGTTTTTGTTGTATCGATGGCGGTTGTAAAATTGATAATTGGTGTTGTTGAGGGCATTTTTGACATTTGGAGATGGATGTGTGGGTGAATGGGTTTGAGATTCACTTTTCTATTGTATGGTTTTTGGGATGAAATTGTATATCATCGGAAAGTTTGGCCTTTGAGAGAGTAGGTTCGATAATTGAATTAGTCGGCTAATAAGTGGACTGTGTCAAAGCTAAGGAATCTATGGTAGAGGGAAATATCTTTAGATATTAAAATAGGCGGAGAAAAATCCATCTTTGAGATGATAAAAGTGCAATAAAGAATATAATCCTTCCCTAAAGGCATTTTAATATATTTCAGTGAACCATAATTTTCTTAGAATAAGTAAAGAAAAATAATCATATCTCTTTATGAAATATATTTTACTTCATCTTTCACTGAGAGATGGATCGTGAAATTATAAGATTTTATACCATCAGAAAAAAATTACTTTGCCTCACATATTTTGAATCAACGCAATACCCGTTCTAGTATTAATTAAGGGCCCATTATATTTCAACCCCATCGATTCAACGATAAAAAATGCAACTAGCATTATATTATTGGATACACCCTAGAACCTAATAATGTGGAAGGCCTACTAAGTATTAACTGGTTCATGCATGAGTCTACAGTGCAATCTTAGAATCCTAGCTATGCTCCTATTTTAATTTTCTTAATACATATACAAACAAGATAGAAGTGAGTATTGTCATAATACTATGCAAGATTAACTTAATTAGCTGATAAGGTAGATTGGAGATCCTAACTATGGATTATTAGGAAATATTTAGTATGTTGTAAAAGGTCATGATATCATAGTGGTTCCATTTGTTATATAGCAAGAAAAATTTGTAAAGCAAGAAGAATTGATTGCCAATATCTTTGGTTTTTGTACTAGTGAAAATAAAGGTTTGAATAAAGAAATAGCCGACAGTATTCAAGAAATTTTTGTCCATAAGTTTCATTTAAAAGACGTGTTGAAAAATAGAATGGGTTTTACAAGTCATCCTAGAATATTCATAGAAGTTTCTATTGGTCAATCAATGGATTGTCATCTTAGGAGTTCCCATATCCCATACGTTTAATAAAGTTAGAGATTCGTAGCCTTAAAACAGAGTATATAAAGTGAAATTGGGATACAAAATGAATATGATTTTTGTGCTTTTCTTTATTGTAATTTTATTAGAAAAAAATTGAAAAATCCAATCAGACTTTGTATCTACATCAAATACTACTTTGAGTTCTGCGGCATTGTTCACCTATAGACAAAAATCCTTAGCTAAATGCTAAATTATCCTTCTATAATCGAAATGTGTTGTATGGGGCGGTCACATCATTGGTGTGGTGTGGTCAGTCATTTCATGCAATGCGCATGTCGTTTTAACGGAAAAAATCTTAGGTACGTCTATCTGATTAATTATTACACGTGTTAGCATCTAAGCATGTGTCGATCCGGGCCTTAATTCCCCAATGGCCCACTCTTATTGCTCCCACTCCCAATGGAATCATCCTCAGCCGTCCGATCCAAATACCTACTTCCAAGTCAAACCTCGTCGCACAATCAGCGGGGCCCAGAAAAGGAAAACGAGAGGAAAAGGCGTATGAAACGAGTACGTCGCCATCATTGAGGACCCCTCAACGACGAGAGAAAGCAAGTCGAGAGTCTTCTGCCATCTTGTTTGCTTGCTTCGTTGCATTAGGAGACAAGAGACCGGTACTTATCGTGATAATATTAAATAGACTTAATTTAATAGTGATGTAATGGATAAAACCAGTCATAACATAATGACAATATGGAACTTTGTATTTTTTTTTTTGTGACACACAGAATGAAATTTTTATATTTTTCTTAGGTGTTCTAAGAAATCTAGATGCCTGACAATGCAACATAAACTCAATATTACATCGAACTCTTCAATTTGTCTGCTGGCTTTAAATAACTCTTATTGATCCAATAGTAAAGCTGCAATGGTTAAGATGCAAATTCTATTTAAAACACCATTTCTATTAAGAAAAACACATGAATAGGTTTTAACTGAAGAAACTTATCCATCGTTGGAATTACCGTAATTACTAAACCAAAATTATTTTATATGTATCAAAATCTTAACTTGCTCGGAATTAATTGATTTACTTAAATTAAAATTATTATATATGTAATAGAATTCAAAATTATTATAATATGACAAATTCTGAATGCTAGACTATGCCCTGCCTTTTCAAAAGATCATTTATAGTAAATAGATTTAGATCCCGAACCAATATGTAAAGATATATGGTACCACAAACTAAACATAAGGATGGCTACAAATTGCGGATCATATCAACGAAGATTACACAAAACCAAACTCAAATATATCTATCATCCCATTAAAAATAAGATGATTGCAGTGAAATCAGCTTGATTTTGGAAATTGAGTTGTGAAATAGCCTAGATAATCAAATTTAGCAATGGAGTAAATGTGGAGTGCAACGAGCAATATTTTTATTTATTTATTTATAAATTAGATTGATTTGCAAAATTCACAATTCAAACTATTTTATAAATTATGATCCAATCTCGAGTAGCTTGATATATTTTATTCCAAATTTTAAAGTTGCAACATGCATATCTTAAATTTTAAATTTATACTTTAAAAGAATGTAAAGAGCGGGATGATGAATTATCAAATTTAGATTAATCCCGATTGGTTAATTTGTTTGGAAGTCACACAAGTTCCAAATCATTGGTGTTGGATAATCTACTTCACAGCGTGCAACACAGAAAAGCAAGCCAAAGTTTTCTAATAGTATTTTTGCTCACTTCGTTCCATTTTCCTCTTCTTGGCCAAAGAAGTCAAAAGTCTTTCACCATCTTGCAAAGAAAGTGATAAAAGCAAAAGCTGACAAAACCTACTCAAAAGAAAAGACTGGCGAGGGGAAGAAAGCTAAAGTCTTCCTCCATCTAGCACCAGAGGTGGGACCCTTATTGAAGAGTCTTCCTCAGACGCGGTTTACAAAATTGTTCAATAAACTATTGTCCATTAGTCACATTTAAAGGACATGCCTGTCAGAGTACCGAATATAGGGTTCCACATCGGAAGTGTACATGAAGAAGAGACAAACTAGAAATATAGACGCAATCAAACATGACTGACTTGCATGTGAGAGCCATTTGGAGTCGCACGGACGCAGAATGCAATACTAAAGAACCATAAAGAATGACCTAGAGGAACAGAAAAGGCAATAGATTGACCAATCAGGTCGACACTTTTCTCTTTTTCCTTAGTCTGAAATGAGGTTTTGATTTATTGTCAAACATCTCGAATTTTTAAACTAGGAGAGGGAATTTCAAATTCCCATTACCGAGGTTGGGTTAATGGCGGGCCTCTCATCCATCTATTTATTTATATATTGATTTTGGCTTTGTTGTTATGACACTAACATATGTGCCAAGTAACACAAAACAAGAACCCCGAGATACTTCACATGACAATATGGCAATACATTTTTTACTAAAGTAATTAGTGACGTTACATCGATCCTCCAATTGAAATGAAATTTATGATGCATATCAAAAGCTTCATAAGTGAGCCTTTCTCTTCGGAATATCACCATGGATAAGTAAACTCATTACATTATTGGCATGTAACATGCTAGACATTTTTTGAGTAGATATTTAGGAAATATGAATTGATTCTTTTTACCTCCTTGAGATATAACATGTTTCCCTTTATATAAAAAGATAATGGTGCATCACGGTTTTCGATTAAGTAAATTGAGTCAATTGATTGAGCAAAATTTGATTCTAAATTATGTTAAACTTATTACCCTGTTTTTATTTTCATAGTGATTTGAGTTTCTCAAGTCTTAAGGTCGTCATTCATGATTCAATCGAGGTAGCTATCCCTCGATTTGTCTTCTTTTATCAACAAATTCTTGAAAATATGTCATCAACTGATTTCTTGGGAGAAAGATACTAGGTGTGTTCTTTATACTTTTTATTAGTCCCCCCCTGGCCCTCGGGCAGAAGACATCATAAAGTTTATGATTGAAGTAAAAGCAAAATAGTTGCACATATAAAATATATATCGTCGTTATTTTTCATTAAAGCAATAATCTCAATATAATAAGAACCTACAATTCATATCAATATATGAATTGAACGTGTACTAGTGTATATTCAGTTTGGCAACATCAATTTTTTTTTATGGGTCACAATCTCTTCTTCAAATCAAGTCACTTGTTTGGTTCTAAATATTTCCTCGTCCCATTCATTTAATAACAAATTTAAAGTCTGAAGCCTAACAACAAAGCTACGAAAGTCACGGCACAAAATAAAAAATTCATAGCTTTAAAAGCTGAGGATTTAAACTGAAATCGGATAGAACACCAAGATGGTTTTTGAGCTTTTCTTAATTTAATCATATTAGAGAAAATTTCAAAAGTCTCCTCAAACTTTGTATTTGTATCGAATACACTTCTCAGTTTTTGACATTCGCATCGATGTTCGTCTTTAGACGAAAATCCTTACAATAAAAAGATCAAACTACCCCACTACTACACGCAACTGATGTGATGCAATCGGTCAACCCGCATGGCCTGTGTACTCTGCATGTCATCCTAATTAACACTTAAAAAATTACAATGAAAAACATCAATATAACCAACCAATAGAGTTAGCAAATGTAAGCTGAGCAATTGGTTCGAAATTGTACTAATAATTAATGCCATAGTCCTACTTAAAACTTTAAGCTACTGAGCGAGTCTAATTCTGCTCTACGGAATCATCAAAGTGAGCCTTAACATAATTAAACCCACTTGCTAAGCTCTGGTAATTTTTCCGGGTGAAAGATCAACCAAATCCTACGCTGGACTTTCTAAAGCTCGCAGTTCCTAAAGTATTAGCTTCTGCCAGTGAGTGTCGGAAGAGCCTCTCAATTGGATTGAGATTTCATAAAGAGTAGTAAAGTAACAACAACAATAATAATAATCAAGAAGAATTATCGAAAGTAATCCTATTAGAGTGCTGCATATAAGGTTCAACGTCGGAAGTAGTGAGATCCATATACCAGCACATTCTGTAGGGAGAGGAAATCTGAGAAATCAAGCGTGCATCAAGATGAGACAAACTAGGTAGAGACGCAACCAAACATGACTGACTGGCATGTGAGAGCCATTTGGAGTCACATGGACGCAGAATGCACTATTAAAGAAACATAAAGAATGACCTAGACGCCACACTTTTCTCTTTTTTACGAAATAATGTTCAATGTAAGGTCAGACATCTCAAACTTTTAAAATTAGGAGAGAAAAATGCAAAGCTTCGCATTTTTATTTGGTTATAGCAAGAAAATTTAATTATAAATATCTTTGGTTGTTGTAAATGTGAATATGAGAAAACATAGTCTCATCTTCTGTTGTATTGCTAGGTGATAGGATCCAATGGTTGAATGTGAGAACACGGAAATAATGCCAAAAAAAAAAAAAAGGGATAAACCCCAAAAAAAAAAAAAAAAAAAACAACAACAACAATTTATGAGTCTCTAGATATCTGATAAACTTGATATTCAATTTCAGGAAACGACAAAAGTAGATGCTAATCCCTAAAATAGTCAAATGATTTTTGTCCATCTTCTTCTGAGTTAAATAACAAAAAAAAAAAAAAATTATTAGATGTGCGAGTATTCTTCAGACTAGTTGTGAGGTGAGTTTCTCTGAAGATGAATCGATACCCCTGATTCTTGCAATCTCTTCAATGTCATTGTCAATGGGTTGTCATCCCAGAAGTTTCCTTAACCCATTCGTTTTAATAACAAATCAAAATCCGAAGGCTAATAACAACGTTACAAAAGTGACAGCACAAAAACATAAATTCCTAGTTTTAAAAATAGAGGATATAAAGTGAAATAAATATAGTCGATAAAGAAAATTGGAGCAATGATTAAAGAAAATTTTAAAAACCCTCTCAAACTCTCTATCTATATCAATTGAGCTTCTCGCTTTTGGTAATGTTCATCTTTAGAGGATGATCGTTAATTAAAAGATTAAACTTCACCTCTACTATGGATATGTATTTTATTGCCGGTCATACAATTGATGTGATGTAATTAATCAATCCACATTGCCTATGCAATATGTTTGTCATCCTAATTGAAGGTTGAAATTTGGAAATACTTACTTTTTATTGGCTTGTCATGTCACGTGTTTCTGCCACATCAATTAGGTGTTAACAAGTCAAAGTCTGCCATCATCTTGATTGCTTAGTTGCATTTTTCATTTCTTCTATCCTAATCCAACCTAAGGAAAAGTAGTAGAGTTGGGGGGAACGACAAAATTAATTTATTCTCTGAGTATTCATCTTCATGTTATTCTCGTGTGTAGAAGCTGTATAATTCTGATCATATTTCTCTGTATAGGTTTGTATACCTATAATAAGGGAAGATAGTTTGTGTTGCAAGAGTGAGTTTATAGAATCATCTAATCAAGTATCCTATAGAAACAATGTCTAGATGATTACATAGTGGATTCCAACCTTGTTGTGGCCATTAGAGCTTGGAGAGTGGAGTAAGTCAAGTAAAAGACCAAACCACTTCAAATCTATTTTGCGTCTCTTCTATCTCCTTACTTGATAGAGGATAAATGTTACTGCATAATTGTTTTCCGTCACAGCAACACATTCCACATGTCCTTCACAAAAAAAAAAAAAAAAAAAAAGTTTCCTCTATAACAAGCAAATCGTCTCCCTCTTAATTGTTGTGCTTATCCATTTATCAGTAAATATTTTTTTGTTGTTGCACGGGTGAAAATGAGAAAACATGGTCTTCCTCTTCTGCATATTGCTGGGTAATTGTATTTGGTAATTGAACGTGGAAACATACAGATAATTATTATCCTCAATCACCAAAAAAAAAAATGAAAAATAATTATTTGAATGAAAGATGATACGCAGTTTGCTAAATTGTTCAAAAAATTATGGTCCATTGTTAAAAGAAATGCTAAATAATAGAACAAGGTTACGATCCGCTATTAAAAGATTTGGTGTAATTGTTCGATTGAAACATGTCATCAAGGATTGCTAATACATTGCAACTACGCTTCTTTATGCCAACTAGATTATTTCATTAATAAATTCTAAAGAACCATAAGAACCATAAATGGAGTTTATTTTTTTGCCGGCCGATCATTTATTTTTTTGCCGGCCGATCATGATAAGATTTTGTCTCACTTTCACTTCATATCGATCTATGCCGAAGATAACTTAAAGTATAATTCACATGAGAAAAGACAAATTAATGTCATTGTCACAAGTCACTAATTATAATCATTTCTTTCGGTCTATTATTATGGTGTAAGTCTTGGTCGTTGTTATATATTTCAACTAGGTAAAATGGATGCCCCTTCAGGATAGTGACATTCTCTCTACGATTAAGAGTCAATAATTGCCTTTTAAATATTGAGTGTGGATAATGATAGAGAAATTGGCTATTAAATAAATTATTTGATCTATCGTGAAAGCACAACCTCTATAATATCATTTCAACTTAAAAAACGGAATTGCATAGGAGAACAACTTTTGTTTATGAACGTGCTTGCGCAATACCATCATTAGATTTGTGGGAAAAAGACATTAGAAGTGACATAATTTTTATATTACGCTTATTTTGATGCCAAAACTTTTCGTGGAAATACTTAAGTACAACTTTAAACAAAACGATCACCTAGATGCTAATTCTTATTTGGGATGCAAAAAATTCGATGTGGCATTATTTTATCAATTTATCCAATCAATATGACTCACTAGCGTGCTCAGGTAGCATTATAGCTCTAAATGATGTCGCCTCCATGTTTTGCCCCAAATATAAATCTTACAATGGAGAGCAGGAGTAGGACAAGCGGCTCAAATTTGTTCCAACAAAGCCGAGATGGAGTTGAATATCACTGTTATTTTGTACTGTTAGATGTCCAAGGAGAACAGCTTGGAGAGGTCGAATCCCAATAAAAGATTCCTTGCATCTCACCAAACACAATACTCACGCACATTTTCCTTGTTACGAGATTCATCCCCTGACAACAAGCCCCAATTTCTTCCCTCCATGCGCCAAAAGGCTAATTAGTTCTCATGCCAACTGAGCGAGAGATGATGATGATGGTCGAGAGAGAGAGAGAGAGAGAGAGAGAGTATGACTCAGTTCGACATTGTTTAGATCAAGACTAGCCACCTCATAATTCATGTTGAACATTTTTTTAATATATAAAAATTCACGTACGAATTAACTTTTATTTGAAAAGTCACATAGAACTTTCGGCCAGAATTTATCGTCGAAGGCATTTAAGTAGTCGCTTAATTTCTTGATTTGACACTTATGTGATCTATCAAAAAAAAAATTGGCTCACAATAAGCGTTGAATGAAATGTTTGGCGCTTCTAGTGCATTTTTTTCCTTAGAATATTATTATTAGTTGTAATCACGCTGAACCAATTCAATGTTTTTCCCAATACAGCCAACACTCGAAAGACAGAAAAATAAAAATAAAGAAGTCTGACTCACTAGCCACTAATTATTTGTCCTGGTCTTTCATTATTTGGTCCTTTATTAAGGTGTAGGTGTTGATCATTGTTACGTCTTCTAGCAAGGTAACACGTAGGATAGCTACATTCACCATCCGGTTGAGATTCAATAGTTGCCTTTTAGAAATAGGTAGTGGGTAATGATAGGGAAATTGGCTATCTAATTAGATTAAATAACTTATCCTTAAAGCACAACTACTATACTATTATTGCAATTTAAAAATCATAATTAGGTAGGAAGACAACTTTTGTGTATGGATGTACTTACGCAATACCATCATCATATTATTATTATTATTATCTTGCTGCGCTGGTTCAATGTTTCCCGACACTTCATATGTCTTCTGGATGCAGCCAACAGCCGAAAGATCATGGAAACTTCTTGCAATTGTGACAAAGGGAAAATGACAAGAATAGGTAAATATTTATCATCTCGGAAATGTTTTATGGTTGACGACATTAACTTTTGACATGGGTCTTGGGAAGAAAAAGAGAAGCAGATGCTACTCCCCGGAATAGCCATATGAATATTGTCCATCTTCTTCTAAGTTATATTAAAAAACTCCATCAAATGTGCGAGTTTTCTTCGGTGCAGTTGAAAAGTGAGTTTTCTCAACAAATCGATCGCCTTGATTCATGCAGTTTTCTCGATGTCATTGGTCAATCAATCGGTTGCCATCGTAAAAGTTTCCTTTTTTCATTCATTTGATAACAAATTTAAAATCTGAAATCTGATAACAAAGCTACAAAAGTGAAAGCACAAAAATCTGGATAGAACACGAAGGTATTTTTTGAGCTTTTCTTGGATTTAATCACATCATTAGAGGAAAAATTCAAAAATCCTCTCAGACTTTTTTTAATCTATATCAAAAAAACGGTTATTAAACTTTGACATTTGCAACCATGTTCATTTTTAAACAAAAATCCTAAACTACAATTTTAAACGATTCTCCTCTACCATGGACATAAATTTCATGTGCCTATCACACGATTGATGCGGTATAACCTAACAATCTGCATTACCCATGTAAAACATATGTCATCTTAATTGGCACTTAAAATGTGAAAAATATTTCTCATATAATTCATTCTCCTCTACTACGTCATTTTTCTCTCTTCTCTCTCCCCACCATACTGCCGATCACCATCCTGGATGCCACCACTCCCCCAACCAACGCCACTAATGCATATTCAAGTCAACGTCTTCCACCATCTTGCTTGCTTAGATGGATTTTACAAATTCCCTCTTTCCAACTAAAGAAAGGGATACAAAGCCTTCTCGAAAATTTAGAAAAAGACTCTGGTGGACGTCCAACCTTGGAGTGCTTCTTGTTCTTCCCCTGGTTTTCCTTGAAGGTACTTGAATGAGAGGTGATCACGTAAAAAGCAGGGCTGACACACGTGATTAGGAGGTGACGAGAGACCAGCATTTTTTAGATGTTTAACTTAATTTATAAGTGATGCAATGAACAAAACTAATCACAATTAGCGAATTCCTAGTGAAAATATGAAAATTTGTGTTTTTATCAGTGAGACACGGCATATGGTTCTCATAATGTTTCGCAATTTAGATAATTTAAATGCCGCACAAATCTACGTATATTTGATATGCATCAAACTCTTCAATTTGTCCACTGATTCTAAACCTCTTACGGAATTGACAGCGTACATGGTAATGATTACTATTATGTAACTATTGAACGCAAGATTATGCGGAAAATGGTCCAAAAAGTCCTAAACCTATCGTACGGTGGCCAATTCAATGCTATGTCTCTTAATTATACCAATGTAGTTTCTTAACCTTTTAACAATTTACTGATTTACCAATTCAATTCTAAACTTTTGTGGGTTGTATCATCTTTGTTTTGACACAACACAACTTAAAGGCCAAGCCGAACTACGCTTTTAGCTTGAGGTTCACCATGTGGGCCATAATACCTTCGGTTGGGCCTTATCTCTCTCTCAATTTCATTCCATTCCTTGGGCCTTCCACTTTCTGGGCCCAACAAAATGTGTGCTGAGGTTTAACAAAAGAGCGAAAATTGTTGGCCACATTAGTAGTAAATCAACTCCCCTCAACTTCAAAATAGTTTTAGGAATATCTATGAATATTTTGAGTACTTATGGCTTTGATCTCATTGTCTCCAACATTATTTTTTTTGTGTAATTATAGTCCCTAATTTGCACTAAAGTAGGATAATCATTATTTGACATGACCTAAGTTTCAAAGATATTTCATTTTTGTCTCTTTGAATTAATGATGTTCAGACTATATAATTATCTTGTCACGTAGTTTAGCCATGAGTGCTGACTTGTAATTTTTTTTCCTAATGCTTGCTTGCATTTAATATGAATTAAAATACTTACACATGGGATCCAAATTTAAAAAGTATCATTGGATCACTTTTGAACTCTTTTACACGAGGTTACAAAACTATTTACTTCGTCACTTCCTTATGTGCAAAAACCGTGGCCAAATGTGCGACAAATCCGATGATCAAGAACCCAAACAACATAAATGAAAGACTTTAAGGACCACAATCTCAATTTTTAAAGATATAAGTAAATATTACAATGAAATTAGTTACCCCAAAAGTTAAAATACATATATTATCACCCAAAAAAATTATTTATAATATGAAGAATGGCTTATTCCGTTAGTTAATAAAATTCAAAGAAATTCAATTTAATTTAGTGGATGTGCAAAAAATCAATAAGAAATACTTTTGTGACCTCACAACTTACTAACCAACATTGCTAGGTCGTCAAAACACATAACGAGTGTTGATTATTTATTACTGTAAGAATGATATTTATGTATAGCTTATTTTATTATTTAAATAAATTTCATTTAATAAAGACATTCACTTAATTTTTGAGAGAAAACAATAGTATGGAAATATATCTTTGTGAATTTGCAAGAATCACGGTTTATAATCTATTCCAATAATTCAATCTTTCGAATCAAATGCAACTGAAAATAAATAGATGTCTCAAACGTAAACTTATAATAGAATAAAAAAAAATGAGGTGAAGAAAGTTAAGTGAATGTCTACTAGCGCACCCTAAATCAAATCTACCAACACTATGTTTGGTAAACAAAAATTGGGAGGTGAAGAAAAATATAGTGTGAAGAAAATAAAGTTATTATGAAACATTTGGAAAATGAAAGTGAAGAAAATAAGATAAATGACTATTTTTTGTTTGAAAGAGGGGGAAAATGACGATGAAGAAAGCGTCAATGAGTAAAAAATTATCATCCATTAGAAGAAAAATGATTTAAAAAATGGAAATATCACATAAAAGAAGGGTAGTGTGGAAAATTTGACCAAATAAGTGACAATTCCCCTGGTTTTCTCAATGCAAATGGAAAATTCAAAAAATTGTGGGCCCCAGAGAATGGCGGGCCTGGTTGGGCTTGTAGCCGATTATTAGCGTGGCCCGAACTGGAATCTTCGAGCCCGAAGAAAAGCTTGCACCCAAAATGGACTATCTAGCCCGTCCACATTATGTCGGGCTTTTGGGCTTCGGGTCGGGCTAGGCCAGAACGGCAGTGAACTTTTACAAATTGAAATTAATTCGTGCACTTGTAAAATTTCATTCTTTTCGTATACAGTTAAAATCTTTAGTGAAATACTACAAATATAAAAAATAAAATAAAATACAAGAAAAAAACAACGACAATGGCGGAGCTGAGCCATTTCAAGCTACACAGTGGGAAGGCCAAAAGCGCGGTCCTCCTAAAATATACACGATAAAGTTCAAAAGTTCGCCTTGCTCTATTCGGCCATTTCGCTGGGATGGATTTTCGGACTTTAAATTTCACCCCAACCAATCTGGACCTTCATTTTCTCTACTCCTCCATAGGTGAAATTTGTCCAATTCCGTTCACCACCTTTCATTATATGCCTTTTCCAAGTTTCCAAGCACTGGCTACGGGTGAAACCTGCGCGATTGTTAGCCATTTATGGACTAACTGTACTTACCCTTTTTTTAAGGCCGAATATAAGCAATACAGTTCATCCAATAATAAACCTAATAAAAATTATAGCGCTATGACATGATCAAATCCGAACGAACAAAATGTTGAATTGAATCGTACTAGTCTCTGTATGGCTTATTACTCATTTTTGTACCTGCTGTTCTATTTTCCTGTGCTTTCATTGTGGTGGCTGTCCTGATTAACTTTGCTAATCTTTTGCCCCACCGCCATGGAAACCACCCCGCCCCATGTTTTAACAGTTGACCTGGAGTTGCGCCCTTGCCGTGTCGAGATGAACTAAGTTAGTCGTCGGTGTTGAATGTTGCTAATAGTCATCGATTTCGTCGAGCTTGATGTGCTTGGATTGGATCGTGAGGCAAGCAAGCAGATAGCCATCAAAGCTCCCTCTGCAGGTTCTTGTTTCTAACCGAATTGAACGAAGATCATGAGTGTTTCATGCATGATTAGCCGGCTGTGACATCCTGGGCATGTTTCTATTTTTCGGGACATTTGTCTGCATGTGTTCTTGTTCTTGCTTCTCTACGGCAGAATCTTTGCCGTGGATGGATTGTATGTAGGGGTGTCAATGGGTCGGGTCAGGTCGGGTTTTGATGTTACCTGACCCAACCCGAATCATCAGGGTCACATACTATGACCGAACCGAACCGACCGGAAACACATCAGACCCGCATCAAAAATTCGGGTCTGGTTTATGGGTCTTCCTCTTTTTTTTTCCACCTCTCTTTTCTTTGGTATAATTTTATTGAAGTAAATGGCCATTTAACTTCTAAAGAACAACAAATCTGAAAGATAATACCTTCAGCCCTAAGGCTTTAGGAACTTTTTATCATAAGCAGATATTGAAAACAAACTTAGCCATAGGCGAGCAATCCACCATAAATTGTAGAAATATACATTGAAACATATAAAGATACAATAGGAATAACAGCTGAGGCATCATCCTACAATTAACAAATGGTAGAAAAAAAAAAAAAAAAAAGATCTAACATGGGGGAGTAGCATTCCCAAATGGAGAGACACTATTTGGGAAGAAAGCAAATTGGCTTTCTAACTCCTGGGAAACTACTAGATACGTACCAAAGAGGTGGAAACTCCTTGCAAACTGCAGCTTGAATATGAGGAGACAGAAGCCCAACTACAGGCAATAAGATAAGAACTTTGTTAAATTTGCACACTACAACCATCATGTAAATATGTTCAGGACAATGGTTTCTATCAAAGAAAGAGGTAAAATTCCAGACAAGAAGAAAGCATACAAATATTGGATATGCTCTCAAACAAGCAAATATAATTTCCAATGCGACAAATTTGGTAAGAAGAATTAGTACTCATGTCCTTTATACTACAAAGTTTGTTAGTGTTATGTTTTCTACAACAAACGAGGTTAAGCCTATGATAGTGCCATATCCATTTGCAGTCAGGAGGCACCACTAGGGGTTCTTTAGAAATCAAATCTATGTGCTTGGCGAGCAGGGAAGCCAGCAATGCTTGTATCTAAATTTAGCACAAAATTGAAAAATCTGAGAACCGGAAGATATTGTTAGGAGTGCAAAAAGAAAAATATGACTTACACAAGTTGCATATTACAAAACACTAACCTCTAATACGTCAATCATCGAGAGAAGTCAATATCGAGTTTGACTCCATGGTCAAATTTGGCAACTCTACAATAAATTCACGACGAAAATGAGAACTAACATATGCATTAAAATAAAGAAAGGTATAAATATTCTACAATCATATTTTCTCACCCGACTCAAAGATTTCAAGGTCTTCTAAGTCTTCCTCAATCGAACGTAAAAGTGGTGCGGATCGTAATCAATCTTGAGCACATGTAAGAGCTTCCACCATGGTTGGGGTCAAGGAACTACGAAACACATCGAACACACAACCTCCTATGCTAAATGCTGCCTCAGATGCTACAGTCAAGATGGGCACAGCCAAGATATCTTGAGCAACAGTAGAAAATATAGGATATTTCGATGAATTTCCTTTCTACCAACTTAAGATATCAAATTCCGAGTTATAACGTTCATATGCTTCCTCCAAGTACTTGTCCAATTCATATTTTTCATCCAAATATTGTTGTCCAGTTTGCTAAAATACATTTCAGTCATAATACCAGCACCAACTACCAGGGACCTTGACATGCTTATCATCCTTGTGCTCTTTAGTCTCAAGTTGCTTTGAGGGCTTACACCCGTATTATATTGCTCAAACAATAATGTCAGAGATGTTATCACTTTTTCTTGTAAAGTTTCTGCCTCCTTACTTTTATAAACACGACTAATCATCCATATCACATAGTCCCACTCATGTCGCGGGTCAAGTACGCAACAATGAATAAAGTGAGATTTACGTTGTTCACGTTGCCAAAATACTTATGGAATTTCGTTTTCATTCTTTGAGCCATTTCTCGTAAGCTTTTGTCATCATTTCCACAATTTCTCTCAATTATCATATAAATCCCATACACATCATTTGCCATATTATTGCTAGTGACATAAGAAGAACCTGAAACTTTTATAGTTGTATCAAAAAACAACTTCAGAAAAGGAAGAAAGTGACGTGCATAATTCCAATCCTCACTAGTGGGCAACTCTTTCCCCTTGAAAAGTTCTTGAGCATATTTGCTATTCTGAAGTTCCATATTGCTAAAAGCTTTTTTAAACTTCAAAGCTGATTCCAACATCATATATGTTGAGTTCCAACGAGTTTCCACATCCAAACATACAAGACTCTTCGACTCAATATCTTTTAACTCAACAAAACCCATGAACTTTGAGCATAAATGGACCTAGACTTAGAACCAGGAAAGGAGAGTAAATTTTATGAAGGTATGCATCCCACATTGGGCGAACAACTCTAGTTCAAGCCCTTCAAGGACAGCCTTTTAGCAAAAAACCACTCAGCCCTTTAGTTCAGAGCCTAGAGACACCCAAAAGCTTCAGGATGGAAACGTTTCTAATCTACCCAAGCTGCATTTCTCGAAGGATCCTACCAGGCTAGAGAAGAAGAAGAATTTAGAAAGCCATGGAGAGTTTTTCACAAAGCACACACTTTACTTCAGGGGACTCTGCCCAAAACAATACACCCTCCTTGCCTTATATAGGCACTAAGAGGTCACAAAGACAAACACAGGGACCAACTAATGGGTCCAGATACAAACAGAGGCACCGGGCAAAATTTCCGGGAGGGAATTATTCGCACACTATGAACAGTAACTGTACTGTGAACAGTTCATTCCCTAGCCTAGTGCTACAGTAAAAGTGAACAATGACTTTGCTACAGTGAAATTGTACGGACTCAACGGTCTCGTCCGTCACGGGCATTGTAGCTGCATACTGAGTCATCATCTGAACTATCTTCTAGGAGATGTGCTTCGTATTTGTCTTGAAGGGCTTCAAGGTCTTCAGGTGAGAGGATTTGATTCAACCTTCTTGACGAGGATGCTTGTTCATGAGCCCAATGGGATGCTTCTTATGCTGCCCAATCTGTATTTTCGCTGGTAGTGTTACCAGGAAAACTCGGTTGAGGCCAGTTGGATGGCTGGGCATAGTAAGATGTGTCCATGTCTTGAAATAAGGACGAAGGTCCTTGGTCGTAGGGATTCTGGGACAAGGGACCTCTAAAGCGAGCATAGGGGTCTTGAGTGGACTGAACAATGTCTTCTTCGTTTGTCATTTCATGCTCTTGGGGTGATGCAGCTTGTCTGTATTGCCTGAGTGCTTCCTTAGCTTCTGGTGCTAGGTCATAATGATCCCACGTAGTGGGTGCATTATTCCAAATGTCTTCAGGAATGGTTTTGTTTTCTTGGCATAGGATTCTCTGGAGTTCTTAGTACTCGTTTTCGCAGAATCTAACAGATCTTGGATAAGATTTGTGAATTCGAGCTTCTCGGCTGTTCAAGTGAGGTTTATAGGATGTGGTTCCTATTTCGAGTGGCCTTTCAAGAACAGTACCATTATTTCTGAAAAAATTCCATGGACGGCGGAAAAACAGGATAGTGTGAACTTCAGGATTTGGAGTCACAGTTCTCAGTTCATTTTCTAAGTCTTGTTTCCAACATGTAGGATGATAGAACCAATTAAGAAAGTCTAAAAGATTTTTGTCACTTTCTTTTTCGACGTTTCTTCCAAGCATGAATATCCTTGTGAGGTTGGCAA
Organism: Eucalyptus sideroxylon x Eucalyptus melliodora; assembly: GCA_016097485.1. Classification (NCBI taxonomy): domain Eukaryota; kingdom Viridiplantae; phylum Streptophyta; class Magnoliopsida; order Myrtales; family Myrtaceae; genus Eucalyptus; species Eucalyptus sideroxylon x Eucalyptus melliodora. The sequence goes on from CM027825.1 coordinate 28,498,042, forward strand.
TGAATCTTCTGGTTGGAATTTCAATGGCTATTAAGTACTTATTGGTTAAGTACCATAACAACGTTTTGAGTTGGTCAGGGAAATCATCTTCCTTCCAGATGAGAGGATGAATGAAAGGATAATTTGAATTTAACCCAAAAGGATAAAGAATCGAACCTCCATTGAATCTGAATAGGTCTGTGTGGCACTGCCACATGAGGTTCTCCGAGAGTTCTCGAAGACCGTCATTCGGATCGATGAATAATCTCCTGAGGAAATTTCCAGCTTGGCAAGTCTTTGATTTTCTCAATCTTATATTTGACACCATGATTGAGCATATGGAAAGCAGGTCTCTTGATGTACATGTTGATCTCAGCTGGTGCTTTGGGTCTTGACAGAAAATCAGCAAGCACATTCTTTTTTCCAGGAATATGTTTGGTTTCAAAAGAGTATTTTGAGAACCATTCAGCCCATCGAAGCAGTTGAGAGTTTGGAATCTATTTTTGTTTAAATTTGGTCATCTGTGGGAAAGATGCCATGTCTAATTCTACCAAAAAGTGATGGCCAATGAGATGAAACTCAAATTTTTTTGATTCCATTTTTTATTGCTAGGATTTCTTTAAAAGTGGAATGATAATGCATTTCAGCTGGAGAAAACTTTCCACTTTTGTGAGCACAGAGATGCTTCTTACCATCAATTTCTTCAAAGAGGACGATCGCCCGCATTCGTCAAGGCGTCAATTTGAAGAATTCTTTTACCTGTTGATGGTATTTGCAATGGTGGGAGATTCTGCATAATCTCCTTAAGCTCAGCAACTGCTTTAGTTTGAGTTTTTCCCCAAGGTGGGGGATTCTTCTTTAGCATCGATTGCAAAGGAATCAGGAGCTTTGCAATATTTGGGACAAAATCCCTGAGATAATTAATTATCCCGAGAAATTGCTGAACTTGTTTTGTTGTGAAGTTGTCTTCAGGAAACTTCAGTAGTTCTTGAGCGATGTGTGGCCCTGGATAGTACGTACCTTTGTTAAGGTGCATACCAAGAAATTCAATTTCTGTTTGAGCAATATTCATTTTCCTTTGAGAAAGCATAATGCCATGTTTTTTCACGATTTCTGCAAATTGCTCGAGGAGTTGACAGTGTGACTGTTCATCAGGGCTGTAGAGCAGAATATCATCGATATACACTGCTGCACTTGGCAAAATTGGTTGGAAAATGCGACACATGGCCTTTTGGAAAAGGGATGGTGCTACCTTTAACCCAAAAGGAAGAACTTTCCACTGAAAGTGCTGGTTTGGGATACAGAATCCTGTTTTGGATCTGTCTTCAGGATGGATGCCCAATTGCCAAAATCCAGCTTTGAGGTCGAACTTAGAATAAATGTGGGCTTTAGTTAACCCAGTAAAGAGAGAATCTCTGGATGGCAAAGGGAGCTTGTCATCTTGGAGAAAAAGATTGAGAGGTTGATAATTGATTACCAATCTCATTTTTCCTCTGTTTTGCTCAGCCCGCTTATTGACATAAAAAGCTTCACAAGCCCATTGAGAATTAGAGATTTCAATAAGGCCTTGCTGTAATAATTCTGAGCATTCCCTTTGGGCTAATGCCAAGTGTTCTGGGTTCATTCCCATATGACTCGCCTTTGTTGGGTTAATATCTTCATTCTTTTTTAAAGGAATCTCACATAACGTACAACTAAACGTAGTCTAGCAATTGAATCATTTATATCTTTTAACCCCTCGTTAACAATCAAACTTAATATACACATGGAGTAACTCACCATTTAATAACGGACAAATTCAAGATTTAAGTATCTTTTTCATGTATTAAACTCTCAAGTTATTCAAGCTAGCATTATCTATAGTGATAGAAGAAACACTTTGGATCCCCCAATCAATCAAACATTTCTCAATTGCTTTTCCTATTATCTTAGCATAATGACTTGAAATCTAACAAAAAACTTTAATATGTTCTTCTGCAATTTTCAATCGGCATCAACAAAATGAGCAGTTAGACACATATAACTTAATTTTTGACAAGATGTGTCTCGAAGAAATATTTGTCCAATTTACTTCTTTCCACAATGTATAAGTCATAACAATCATGCCTCAATGTGTTGCGTGACGGGATTAAAAATTTTGGTTGGGTTCTATTCACAAATCGATAAAATCCCTCATGCTCTACCAAATTAAGAGGCAACTCACTAAAAATAAACATAATCGCTAATTCTTTTTTGCTAGCATCTTGATTAAATTTCCAAGGACCTGATGAACTACCACCCCTAACAACTTGACTCGAGACACTTTTTTGCCTTTTTTCGACATTTGCATATGGATATTTCTTACATCTAGCTAGATGATAATGCATTGAGCTAGTTCCTTGACCACTAGCACAATCAATAAGGGTGCTATAATATAAACACTCAGCATTTTCTTGACAAAGAATATCTTTAAAATGTTCCCACATTGTAGATTTCCTTATTCTATTTGTGACATTAGAACCACCTACTGAAGACATCTAGCAATTCTTCTATTTATAACACTTAGAGCCTGCAAATTATTATTTCAATAATTTATAGTAAGCTAGCATTCGGAAGGCGTAAAAAAAAAAAATAGTCATGGGTTCATCCTCTGTTGCAGATTACAAGCATTACTATTTCTTTGCAAGATTGAAACACATGATCAGTTTGTACCTTTGATTCAGCACAATTTTTCTCCTTTTGTCCCTGGTAATATCAACTCAGAAAATCTTTAAAGACCGAGCAACAGAATCAATTTGAAAGAAAAACAAAAACCTAAAACAACAATGTGCAAAAAACACAGAATTCATGAACTTGAAGAGAAAACATCAACTTGAAGACATGAAAATGCAAGTCCAATAGAATCAACATTATATGACTTGGATCCAATTGCCATTGTGGTATCATGATCCTAAAAAAGTACTACATTCACCATGTAAATAAAAGGAAATGTTTAATAAAAAAAAAGCCTATTTTAAAAATATAAATAACTAAAAATCATTTTTTTAAAAAAATATAAATAAATAAAATAAATTTTTTGGTCAATTAAAAATATTAAAATTCAATTTTTGATAAATTCTCTGAATTTAAATAAAATGAAAGTAGGTCAAGGGTTTAATAAAAAGGTCATAATAAATCATAAAGTGGTACATTTATGACAAATTTACCACAATCTAATTTATTCGACCACAAAAAACTCCAAACCGGTAAATTTGTAACAAATATACCCTATGCTAAATTGGATTAATACCACAAAAAAATCACAAAAGTTGTTGATAAGCGGAGCGTAAAATCCCAAATTGGTATACTACTCAACTTGTCACATGTCATTTAACTTAATAATTTGACAGTAAAATTTAACGAAAACTAACACAGGGTAAATTTATCATAAGTGTACTAGTTTGAGTAAATTTTTGTGGTAAAAAAAAATAATTTAAGATAAATTTATCACAGATGTACCGGTTTGGAATTTTTCAGGATATTAATCCTAATAAGAAAAAAGCCAATTCTCTGAATTTAAATAAAATGAAAGTAGGTCATCAAGTGAAACAAGCAGTAGGATTATGATAACAGAAGGTTAGCCAAACATCTAAAAAATGAACAAGAGAATCCAAGAATATTTACTAGAAGACATGTAAACAATGTTTGAAAATGAAATGTGGATTGCATAGTATAACTAATGGAACAAGCAACAAGTTTAATGCAACTATACAAGCAAGAATTGCACTGAGTTTGCAGATATTTAGAGACACGCACACATCTAGGATAACAACACAAATGTAGCCTTGCTATTAAAAAGTAGTCTTGGCTTTCAAAACAAGCTTGTCTTGACCCATTATCATTGCCAACCTTTAAAGGGATCTTTCTCTTTAACAAGTCTCTTTTCCCCCAAATGGGAAGATAGGATACTTGAATGAAAAATACATTTTTTTTATGTGAAATTTAGAATTGCCAGTGCTTTGGTTTAGGTAGAAAACATAAGTCAATATCAAACAAGAGGTGCAACATCCCATGACCAAAATGATAACTCAGATAAAAAAGTCCAACCTTTGAAGCATCAACCCTACCAAGAAAGCTAGGCCCCATCTTCTATCTAAATAGTAAACAACCTGAAGCATAGAACAACATTAGCGCATGAATAAACTTATTCTCATGTCTTACACTCAGTTATAAATAGTCAAGACTTCAAGTTCAACATGAAAATGCAAGGGACCAAGAAAATGCCCAATAAATTAGAATCGACTATGGACTTCTCTTCCAAAAGAATTATCACATGAAACAAATATCATAAATAATCAGAATAATCAGTGTCAATGTGCCTGAAAGATAAAAAAAGAAAAAGAAGGAAAAAAGCATCAATCCAAGTCGGATTGTAACAATGCCTTTTATGTAGCTCGCATTCATAAAGTTTCCTTAGAAAGGTGCTTCTGCTAAACAATCATTGCTGCATCAACATTAATCTGACGACTCCACATGAGAAAATCTAAGTATATAACCAATTTCCATGGATCCCAAACAAACATCAAACCTAGCTTCAAACTAAGCTCCCAAATTTGCACATCACACAAAGCGGGTCTTGCTGGAAAAACAATTGTGCTCAACTTTGGCGAAAAGGGATGAATCCCAAAATGAACACAGGGAACACAAGGATCTAAATACAAGAGAAAATCACGAGTGCACATAGGTTCTACCCAACTACATCATCGCACAAATTCAAATGCAGACCAATGTGTAAAGAAAACGAAGCCTCACACCACAAGCGAATCAAAGGAGGAGAGCAGAGCCCCACACGCACACCTGCACATTTTGATGAACATTGAATAGAACCTAGAATGCAAGAGAGATCGAATACGCACCCGACAAAGGTTTTGCAACTTCAAATTGAGTAAGGGAGTTCTCCAAATCGACCAAGGGGGGGGGCCTCCTCTTGCTACTGCTGGTGCAGCTACTACAGAGCAAGGGACTTGCTTTGCAAAACCCTAGAATGCGAGGAGCAAAGAAGAGGGCGGCGGCGGAGTCGACGATCGGAGAAGGCACAATTGTCGTGTCGGGAGGGTCAATAATGTGTTTGGGTGAAGAGTGTTTGGGTTTGGGTGAGAGGAAAATGTGTTTGTTTCAAACACATGGAGCCAATAATGTGTTTGTGGCCAAACAATGTTTCGACCCTAACTCGACCCAAAACATGTTTGTTTTCTTGTTTCATAACAATTATCCGAACAATATTAAGACCGAAACATGTATTCAACTTGTTTTGTGTTTGGGTGTTTGGGTCGTGTTCGGGTCAAGTCGGGTCGGGTTTTTGGACACCCCTAATTGTATGTATGTGTAGAGGATGAATCAATTGGTTAGAGTAAATTGAAGGTGCATCTTTGATATATCATATGCATTATAGGATTCTAATTTCTGCATAAAACAGTTTCTAAACTTGTTTGAGAACGAAAAATTGAAACTTTAAAATGCAGTACTTTGGTAATGCATGATTTTGAGCCATTTTGTGCTTGAGTATATTTTGAATCACGTGCCACGGGCCGGTGGTTTCTTAGCTGTGGAATAAGCCCATGCAACACCTGATGAACAAATAACACTAGGCCAGCCTTCATTCTATAGTTGTTCCAAATAACAATTCAGCGAACAGGTTCCTCATATTGGATTGTATCATGCCAACTTAGCTTGGATGTCTAATCCATCAAATGAGTCGACAAATCACTTTAGGCACATCAACTGGCATCAGAAGAGTGGCATCAACTCCTAATCAATTTATGCATTGAAAGCCAATCCCATCATTAGAGCTCCGTAGAAATATGTTCATTCTATCATAGAACTCTTAACACCAATTGTTCCCACTCCCCCGAATTAGTTGTTTTTATCCCCTCTACATCACTCACTCTTCACCCACTAACTCTCCAAGCTCCACTCACAAAGGTATGTGAGTACGAGAGAATCATGGATCATGACACATGCATTCAAGCACAACATTAATTGGAATCAACCTACTTGCATTAATTCGCATGTCATTATGGTAGCTTAGTCGATATTTAGCAATGGGACTTCGTTGCTTCTTTAAAGAAGATGATGCATCTTTTCAGCCTATCAAAATTGGCACTTGGCATATTTATGATTAGATTTCTAGCATATCTTTGTGGTGATCACATGAAGGTTACTTCTTTTCAAATGATTACTTTAATTTAATAAATGCATACTACTTTAATTTAATTAAAAAGCACCATTTAGTAAATAAGTTTCTCATACTGTGTTTATAAAAAGCCACTTCATACTTGCAAACACAACAATTGATCCAAAACTTGTGCATTGCAGATCTTCAACTAGGGAATGTACATAATGGCAACATTTGGATGAAATATATTTAAGATCCAATATAACAAAAATTTAAAATCTAGCAATCATGTAAAATGAGAAGTCATGCTTGAAATATTGTTTGTTACTGAAGATATTTGATTATAATTAAATTTGTCTTAGGCTTTAATATATAAGTAAACCTTAAGATTTTTAATAAAGCAAAGATAATTTCGTAAATGATTTATCAAATTCAATTTCCGAGTTAATTATCCATCAAATGAGGATGATATAATTATTGTATGTTTAATAGATAACATTGGGATTAAATTTGAAATAAGTGCAATTTTTGTAATTAACCTATAATCAGGTTCGGACTTTGAAGTTCCCAATCATAAAATCTCAGATCCTTCAGCAATCCTATATAAGGTTTTTAGTAAGTTGCTACTCAATATATCTGCTTGCATTCCATTTAAAATGAAGGCGTTTGAGGCTGTTTTAAGCCTAAAAAAGTTCACCTTTTTCTACTTTTGTTGCCATTTTTTCTAATCCAACCATTGTGGACGCATCATTTTTTGCTCATTTGATTTTTAATACTATCTTTTTAACTTATTTATGACTTTTATTAAAGTGTTTGGAGAATATAATGCGTTTTCTATTCTTTATACTTTTATATTTTATATTATTAAAATACTTCTATACTATAACCAGGACCAAGATCTCGGCCCGAGCCTGTTTGGGCCCGAAAGTTGGACTGAATCAATTCGGGCTTTTGGGCTCCTGGGGTTTTTGCTCACCCCTGGCAATGAGAAGAGATGCAAATTATTTGAAGACCAACAATTTTGTTCCAATTACTCTACGACATGGTAGTAATAACTTGAACGACTTTTTACTTTGAATACATAGACTTTCATTTATTAGTTTTATATGTTTTGTAAACGAAAAAATTTCTAATTTTATGACCTTGCAAAAAGTAATATGTATAGAAATTTATGGATTAATCAAGTCAAAGAAATCTCACTCCTCCAAGATTATGTCCCAAAACACATAAATCATCTAAAAAAGTTGAGAGCAATAAATAAACAAGTACTTCATTTATTTAAGGGGCAATCATCAAATCACAATAACCATGAAATCACAATAAGGCCCAAAATCAGTCCAACTCCAATCCAATAATTATGCCCCTAATCCTGCCACATGCCGTCCCATTTGACTTGTCACTTGCTGAAGAAGCATCACATCCAACTTTGCCCTTGACTTCTTCCTTAACAGAGACCTTCTCTTCGATCTCAGCAAGCTTCATCACATTGGTATTCGCACCAACGTTTGCTTCTGTCTTCACACCCTCTTCCTTCTTTGGAGTCGCAGTCGGTTCGGTCTTTCGAGCCTCGCCGGACGTCTGGCTTGCGTAGCTTCTGGAGCAGCGGCTTTCTACTCTCCATCTCTTCCCTTCTGTTTTATATATCTTTCTGCTGCAAGATTTGAACTGTAGATTTGAAATGTGCATGACGGTTTTCCCACTCGAGAACCGTGATTCAAGAAAAGCTGACGGGCTCTTGCGGTTTCCAAAGGAGCAATTGAATTAGTTTCATTTCGATGGGTCTATTTTTAGGTTCGAGAACTGCAAAGAACAGCACAATTTAGACTTTGCTCATTATTGGTCGGACGTTTTGCATGCCAAAAGCTTTGGCCGTCGTGAAAACTCAATTCGAGAATCACGTTAGCAACACGCAAAAAAAAAAAAAAAAAAAAAATCAACCAATTATAATAACTAATGGTAAGCTGATATAGATTTGAAGTAAAAGTTAAAACCTTTCTCAAAAAATATTTGCGAGAAGAATAAGGTAGTTTTTCAAATTTATGCCATCATATATGTCGAGTGGCTAAGTTTCATTCAAAGTTCAAGTTGGGCACTATTATTATTTTATTGAAATGATACAATTAAAACCTTGAATGTATTGATTTGATATGATTTAGTCCTTTTGGTGATGATCTGCTCAGTTTTGCTGACATCGCACGCTAAGAATCCTAAGTGGTGCTTTTTTCACATTATGTTTATCGAATAAGACGATGATGTTGAGCCATGTTAGTAAAAAGTAAAACGTAAAATCTAAAACATAAAATAAAAAAAAAAATCAAACATAAAAGAGAAAAGAAAACCCCCAAAAGTAGAAGAAATAAAAACGAGAGAAAGAGAGAATGCTACCGATTTGGGTTCTTTAGTCGTAGTGGTTAAAGGCCCTTACAAAGCCCTTATGGTGGCTAGCAATTAAAGCCTATCTAATAACATTTTTGTTTCTCCTTTTTTTTTTCCCTTTGTTTCTCGAAAAAAAATAGAAAATAGAAAATAGAAATGTGTTTGTGTACGTTAGTCAATTTTTACTATTCAATTAGCTTTCTCATGACAGTTTGCCACAAGGAAAGTCATGACAGCAATGAATCTGTTGCCGCCGCCACCACCACCTCCTCGGCCATCAAGAATTCAAGATTGGTTGTTCCAATCAAATATCTCAAATTCGACATGAGTTGAACCCTTTAAATATCTCATCTAAGACATGAAGAATTCCTATAGTAGTTCATTTTCTCTTCTCTATAGACATACATGTAGAATAGTTTCTCAACTGAATTAATAAAGTACATAAAAACCTTTCAAATACTCCAATCCATATCGATCAATTAATCAATTTCGACCTCCATGTGAATTCAACACTCCCATTTACTCAATTACTAGAAGTTATTAGTATCAAATGGCAGATTTAATTTCGATATCTTGGAAATATCAAGAAATCATAGGAGTACGAATATGCATAACACACGAGGTATACTCCGGATACGTACATATCATGGCAGTTGCTAATTCAAATGGGCCGAGAGCTTACAACTAGCACTGAAGAAAACCAGTCGCGTCACCTGCGCGTGACTCCCACGCTTCAACCCCAAGCAAACGTGATGCTCTCCAAATTAGGCGGGAAGGAACAGGTCGAAACCATAGAATTCAATTCATCCCAAGCACCTTCCATTTCATCCCTTAATTTCTCTGCAACAATCTCTCTCTCTCTCTCTCTTCCGATATGGGCATCAAGGTAGTTTCAGTTGGACCTCCGTCTCCTTTCAATCCCATCATTTTCCATATGTTGTTCATCGAGTCTCGTCCACCGATTTCGATAGGGACTGACGAAGCTACTGGCGGACAATGCCCCGACCTCCATGAAGGAGCAGAAGCTCGAGAGCTACTTCGGCCGGAGGATCGCCGTCGATGCCAGCATGAGCATCTATCAGTTCCTCATTAAGTTGCTTCTTTACGGATTGATGCCTGCGATTGTGCGTTTCGGTTTGTCGGTTGGGATTTGGATTTTGAGTGTTGGGGTTTTTTTGGTTCTTTTGATTGGTGGATTAGGTCGTGGTTGGGAGGAAGGGGACTCAGATGCTCACCAATGAGGCTGGTGAAGTCACCAGATTCGCTGGCATTGTAATACTCCATGGAAATAAAATCCACTTTGCTCGAGTTTCGTATAGTTTATGGCTGAATTGTTGACTAGCCTTCTGTTTTGATGCTTCAGATGTTATCTCTTGGACTCGGTTTTATGTATATGAGATTGACTTTGAGCTGCCTTTCGAGTTGTTTTCCCATGTAGTCATCCGCAAGGCATGTTTTACCAGACGATAAGGCTGTTGGAGGCGAGCATAGAGGCAGTGTAAACTTTTTTTCTTTACCTCGTGTGTTTTCATTGGGATAGAATGCTAGAAGAATGAAGCTCGTGCCTCTCTGAATTATGTTTTGCTGTTGTTATGATAGCTACGTATTTGATGGTCGACCTCCTGATTTGAAGAAGCAAGAGCTGGCAAAACGTACTTTATTATTATGTAGCCTTCTCTTTTCCTTTTTTTTTTTTTTTTTTTTTTTTTGGAATTTTCTATGAATATGTTTAGTTACCTTAAATGAGTGTCTGAGCAGTTTTTTGAAGAGGACAGATGCCTCTGAGGAGTTGGCAGTAGCCATTGCGGTATATGCATCTCTCTCTCTCTCTCTCTTGCACACATAAGCACCCAGAAACACAGAGTACAAAAATGCTTAGTGAGCTCTGTATTTATTACCTGCAGTCTCAGAATAAGGAAGACATTGAGAAATTCAGTAAAGGAACTGTGAAGGTTGGTCTCATTTTGGTTTCCTTATGGCGCAATATTTTTGTCTTATCGATGTGAAGTTTGATTTTGTCTCTGTTTTCCAGAAAAAAAAAAAAAAAAAAAAAAAAAAAAACCTATCTACATAGCTAACTGGATGTGTGTGCACTTGTGGTACATGGCTTTGATACTCTTGCTGGTGACACAACAGCACAATGAAGACTGCAAAAGACTATTAAGACTTATGGATGTCCCAGTTGTTGAGGTTACAATTCTGTCTGAAAAGTTTATTCGTTATTGTTTCTAACAAAAAGTTTAGATACCAGGTTCAGTTTTTGTATGTTAGGCTCCTTCAGAAGCAGAGGCACAAGGTGCTGCACTTTGCAAAGCTGGAAAGGCATGTATCTTCCCATTTGATTGTCTTCAGAATTGTTCATTGTTTTCCCATGATAATTAATTGTTTAACTCTGTGTAAATTACCATTTTATTTCCATGATTTAATTTCCTTTTGCACTCTCACCTATGCTTGTTCACTTGTTTAACGTCTTCTTATGCGTAGTCATTGACATTTGGAATATTCTTTACTAAGCCATTTTTGTCCACGGAATTTTCACTGACTTTGAATACCTATCATTGCTTAATTGTTTTGTGGTAACCAGAATTCATCTATCATGAATGGTGCTTTAGCTGTAATATCTGTTTTTCAGGTTTATGCAGTTGCTTCTGAAGATATGGATTCCCTTACTTTTGGAACTCCTATATTCCTTCACCATTTGATGGATCCCATCTCAAGAAAAGTTCCAGTTATGGAATTTGAAATTTCCAAGGTACTTAGAAAAGTTTATTCACTGGGATTGCTTAAATTTTTTCCTCACTTTCATGACTTTACATCTTGGAGGAGATGAATCTGGATATGGATCAATTCGTTGACCTGTGCATTCTTTCTGGATGTGATTATTGTGAAAGCATTCAAGGTAGACATGATATTATTGCAGTGCTCTGTTAACTGTTTAATACTATCGTATATCATTCTGCCCTCTCGTATATTTTGGCTTGATGATTTCAGTGGCTTTACTTTGGAATGAATTTATTAGGCATTGGAGGGCTGACTGCTCTTAAGCTTATCAGTCAAAATGGTTCCATAGAAAACATACTAGAGAATATAAACGAGCAAAGGTGCTTCTTATTCTCTGATTTTGTCCCCCAACTTTGTAAGCGAAAAAAGGCAGCAAAGTTTGTCAGTGTAATAGTCTTGGCCGCTGGATTTCTTGACTTAAAAGAATCATCTCTCAAACTCAGCTGGCATGGAAATATTTGATCAACAATTTGAAACTGAAAGATCATTTGCCACCAACAGATATGGGCTGGCAATCAGTGCATCACCCATGCTACTTCATGTGTTGATTTACTATAGTACCTTTATCTATTCTATTGTCTGCGTTTTCCTTTCTTTCACTCACTCAAACAAAATTGTATCGTTTCTCTATCCTTCAGACGTAGAGGTTCTTTGCATTACTTGAAAGTCTTTATTCAGTTCGGTTATCCCTCTCAAGGAAATGTTTACTTGTTTTTTGAATGGGTATCAGATACCGGATAATTAACCCTATAGTGAAGCTCTTCTGCTATTCAAGGGGCCAATAGTTTCTACAGAAGAACAACCTGAGATAAAATGGACTGCTCCAAACGAGGAGGTGGGCCAATTTCATGCTGTGATTTACTTGCAACGTTTCACTTTTTGAATTCTTGACTCGTTTCCTAACTGATTGTTATTTCCCTTTCAAGGGCTTAATTTCCTTTCTCGTGAATGAGAATGGGTTCAACATTGACAGAGTGACGAATGTATGGCTTCTATCTTCAGTAATGTGTTGGTCAGTTGCATACTCGAGGAAGTTGCTTCTTTTCCTCTGAAGGAGAGAGCGTAGATGTTTTCAATGTTGTTTTACCATGTGTATCAGGCGATAGAGAAGATTAAGGTAGCTAAGGATGAGTCATCACAAGGCCGGTAACTAAAGCATGAACAAATGAAAGTGAGTTCCAAAATGCACTTTCTTTTTTCCGATGAATCCTTTTATTTATTTTCCTTCTCTAAGCCAGCTAAGAATCGATCTGTACCTGCTAAGAGGAAGGTATGTCATGCTGATATCTTTAAAGACCGAGCACCTGGAATTTTCCTTCTTTTAATGTATGCGAAGGTGTAATTTCACACATTGCTCTAGTGAAGAGACGTCTTCAGATGCTACTTTTGATGGATGAATAGTAATCCCTTTAATTCACATCGTTAGCCATTGATTGCCCTAGCGGTGCACAAATTTTCAGATCTTTGTGATCATTTTAAACTTCTGGTGATAGTGTTGTAAGTGAAAGGTAGTATGTTGCCATGCCCCTGCTGCTTATGCTCGATTACTCTAATATAACTTTACTGATGTGCTAATGGTGTTGCATCACTCTATTCATGAAATCAATTAGATAAACAAAGACACCAGTGTTCTTGTACTGATACGTTAGGAGTTTTGGCTTGATTAACTCCCGTAATTGCACTGGATGATGGAGGCAAATGCACACTTCAATGCCCCAGTTTGGCATTCAAGCCTAAGATATTCTCTACACAGGTATCTGTAAATCCCCATCCCAGGGTCCTTGGCAGCTTTAAAATGCCAACCATGGTGCTGGGTTTGAGGAACTTCAAACAGCCGTTGAGAATTGTCTGCGTCCCGACATGGATCTAAATAATGGCAAATGTAAGAACCCTATTTACTGAGCAAGTCCTGACTTGTAGTTGCTGTTTTTGCCCGTAGTTGGAAGCAAGTTGATGCTTTCCTTTCCAAAAAAAAGGGGTCATGTCTTATGGTACTGCAATTTTGGAAGAGTTGTATAAATTTTTATCAGAAGGATGAAGTTTGCCCTCTATGCAAGAACGAGAGGGGTACTGCTTGTCGGGCAGAGTGCATATTAGTGTTCCTTTTACAGTGTGTGTATTTGCTGTCCTAAGGATTCCATTTCTTCCATTTTACGATACTTATATATCACTCATACAAATTTTATATTATTGTCATCCATCGAAACACCTGGGAATATTGCCAAGGAAGCAACTAACAGGAATTCCAGGGCTGGCGGTTGTAAGAAGAAATAATAGTTTAGAAGACAATGAGGATGTAACAGACACTTTTCAAACTATTTCTAATCCTACTTAATAGTTTATATGAACTTATACGAATGAGTTGGTATGTAGGTTCACATATCATTCTTTCAAGTCCCATAAGCTCCTAAACTCCTCAATATGCATATCCATTTTAAGCTTGTAGCATCTTTCCAACCTCTAATTTTCACATCCTAATTTTGCCATTCTCTCTCTCCTTATTGTGGTTCCATATGTTATAATGGTATGACTTCGGGTTTGCGTGCTCTTCCTGTTGCCTTCCTCTTGAGATAGAAGTCCGATGAGCTTTGCATCGATTGGATTGAAGTGAAAGCTGCGGAGAAAGAGCTTTTAATGTCGTCACAAAACCCGAATGTTCTCATGTTGTACTCCGGCAAAGAGTTTCTTCAGAGACTACGACAACCTACACAACATCATGTAAACAATTCATCTGCACTAAGACCACCTCAGCGTCATCTGAACAATTCAACCCCTCAAACACCAACCGAGCAGCATCAAAGTAATCCGCGGAAAAGGCAGCAACCTCAGGTTTACTTTGATGTTGGTGAAATGATGTTTGAGGGGTTGAATTGTTTGAATGACGCTGAAGTGTGGCTGAGTTGTCTGCATTATGCTGTGCAGATTTTTTAGTGTCATGTCTGAAGAAACTCTTCCAAGTGATAACAACACAAGACAACACCAGATTTCGCGATGACATTAGAAGCTCTTCACTACCGGTTTCTTGCCATATTTTCCTGCACTCGGGGACAGTTCATGCAAGGAAGGAATGAATACAAGTTATGTTCGTATGAGACTGACATTGCAAGCTTCCATCCCTGATTCATTCTTTATTAGAGGGGCTGATTGTCTATTCTTTGTAAGCCTAATCCGCACCAGAAGACAAACAATTTGGCTCCGCCTCCACGTCCTTGCGGTGCTCGTCAGAGTCTTTCGTCCGTTCTTCAACATTTCTAAGATGGTGCTTAATTAACTCCCTTCTCCATTGCCCACGCCTCCGAGAAACTCGCACCGGTCTGCAACCGTTTCTGAGCTTCAGTCCCATGAAAATCTTTAGGTCATCTGTAAATGAAAATCTATTTTGCAGTTCATTTGCATTGACCACCTCGGTTTCTGCCTTGTTTGATCTCTTAAATCAGCATGTCATATCTTATATTTTTAAGCAGAATAACTGCGAAGATGGTTACAACACCATGGAAGAGAGAATTTGCATGGACAGGCTTTCTATATATGAGTCACTATAACAAATGAACTCAATCCCAGAAACTCTTTAGTAATAGAAAAGAAGAAACATGAGAAACAATCCAGACAAGTCTTATTTTGAAAGCGTAACATTATTTATGTGAACATAACCCTACCCTCTGCTTTGCGTGTAGTAATATCACATATTCAAATGATCGCCAAAGTTTTCTCCGCAGAACGTGTCCCATCAAAGCAAGTCTGCATCTTGAGGAGAACATGCATGCAATGCCTCATTCAGCATTTTTGAAATGCAAAGTGATGAATATAACACACGGATCTCCAATTGAAACCTCTATGGTAACCAACCAGAGACAAGTCAATCTCATGTGACAATGAGAATGGTAATCGTAAACTAAAAAACCATTGTCAAATTAAGTCCCTTCCGAAAGAACAAAACTCACTTGGAGAAGTTTTCTTTGATAAGGATGCATCTCATAGGTGATCCTTCTGCATCAAGCAATTTTAAAGGCAAATGTGGATTGTATACACTCCTGCCGATACATCTTCGAGTTTCAAGCCCTTATCAAGAATAATTTCCTACAGTTACCGTAGCATTAGTTTCTTGAGCTTAGACTTCATGTAATAATGCAATGATGTGAAATCTAGGCAAATTCACCAACACTAGTTTAGGTCTAAGATGGCAATTCAGCAATGGAACATGGTCATTCTCAACTTTGATGGGGAAATTTGTCATACATCAAATCACTTTCTTACCCGGCTTTCAAGAAAGATAAGATGGGATGGAATCAAATCTCATATACAGCAACAGACAGGTAACCAGTTCATGCATTGAATAGCACAGACTGCGTCATGCAAGATTGCATCTCAATCTTAGACATGTAATAATCTACAAGTTACAGAACAAGAAAGAAACTAAATCAAGTTTCACCTTTTCTCAAAAGGGAGGTTTAGAAAAAACTGAACTTGCGTATTGCTCAAAAGCCTGATAGCAACATATGCGTGAGCATTTTCTCACACGCATGTCTTTAGAGATCAATCGAATATCACGTGTTCATGTTGACAATTAATACAGCACCATACTGCAACTCTCATGTCGTCCAGGAGAAAATCAAATAAGACGGAAGTATGCAATTCTTGCCATGCTTAAGAAAAATAACATTTGGTTGTAGTGAAGCTGCAAGTAAAAATGGGTGGTAATAGAAAAGGTAGCTACCTCATATAAAAATATATCCTAGCATGGTTTATGGGTAACAATTGAGAAATATCATCAAGTACACTACAAATTATTGAGTCTGGGTAAAAGGTGAAGATAAGATGATGGTGAAGCAAACCACCATACACCAAAAAAAAAAAAAAAAAAAAAAAAAAAAACAAAAAACCAAAAAAAAAAAAAAAAAAAAATTCTCACTAAGATTGCGTCAGAACAGCAAAGAGGGACAAATCCTATCAACAAGTTTAACGTCTTTGTTCTCTAACAACCATTTTTCTCCATCTCTTATGAATTCCACATAGCTCATGTCAAACTCTTTTTTGTCCATAAGCCGTCTGAGAACGAAACAGAGCACAATCAAATTCATCCTTTTGATCATAGCGCTCACTAATACCACAATATATTAAGATAATCATATGAGTGCTCCAACAATCTGGAAATCGCACATTAGCTCCAGTGACAATGACCTACAAAAGGATTTCAGGAACATAAGTTTACTTGGCAATATCAAGGTTTTGAACACCACCTGTCTCACACCCTCGGGAACATATAAAAACTCCATTACTTCGGTTGCAGGAAGTAGTCTATATCATTCTTACAAAATTTGTTCGACATATCACTATGTTTTAATCTCAAAAGCCGTCATATCAAATGTTAGTAAGTGCCTAGCAATATTCTTGAAAAAAGAAAAAATAAAAAAAGAAGGAAAGAGCCAATGCCTTGCTCTCACTAGTAAGTGCCTAAAAATATTCTTCTACTTATTCCACTGCAAAATTAACAATATCATAATCTAACTAGAAGAAGTAGCGTATTGCCAACAATGTTCACTATTGGCATAACTAAATTGTGCTAGATTTTTACTTCCTAGAAGGAATAAATAAACTCAATAGTAGCAAATAGCTCATATTTCACTAGTAAACAAGATTTATGATATCCATAGATGGTAAAATAATATAAGTTGGCAAATATGACATGCCAAGCCCTAACACACAAATGACTGACTAAAATGGATATGGAAAATGCAGCCAGTCCTATGAAGCACCCAAGTTTCCAGCAAATTGTTCAAGCAATCAAACCTACTTATCAATAATAATGATAATGACGACAACACCAACAATTCGACAATTGGCATGTAATTTCAAAGGTAAAGTAGAATCTAGTACAAGTTATTATTGCAAATGAGTGAATTAGAGAAATCACATCACTATCTTTACGCAAAGGTCATCTTGTGTACTCCATCTTCTGACATGTTATTTTTGTATTTTGCTTTTGAAATTGATACATAATTTACATGCATAAGAAAAGAGGAATAGATTCAGCTGATTTTACCTGTCCGTTTTTTAGTCCGAAGAGGCTAGGCCATATTACCAAAGCTCTAAGAAAGAACCTTACGGAGCCAAACCCTTGAGAGCACGGAAAACACAATTATGATGAGAACACTAGCCAATCAAGGTCCAAAATCCAAAACAATCCAACAACAGTTTTTGTCACCAAAATGGATTCAATGTATGAAGTAATTACTTTCCACTGCCGCTGAAGTCATTGAAAGTGAGAATATTGTTGTTCCAAACCACAAGATCCAACTCCCTAAGCCCTTCAACGAGTGTGAACAGAAACTTCTATTGAAATGTGTGGTTTTTACCACCGTCTGCACACCAAATCAAATCAAAAAACTCAATTTTCCCAATTAGCTCAGCACCATAAACTTCAACTATCAAACCCCCGTAACAAAACTCCATATCCAGATCTGAATAGGGAAAGAGGTAATTGCGCAAACACTTGGTGCGCAATTTAGAATTACCGGTGCAAGTTATGGTGTGAAACGTGGTGTTGCCATATTCTAGCTGCTGATGGGGCTCCTAGATTGATGGCGGAGGCGGAGGCAGCAGCAACACGTTGAAGAATGCAGCAGGTCTAAGCTCGCTGGACGTGGACGACAATTGGAGCCGCTAATGGGACTCGTGGATACTATGGCGGAGGTGGAGGCTACGTTTGAGGTGTCCACCATACCCTCTCTTGCATTAGGGCTAGTATAGGAGACATGCCGAAGAATGCATCAATTCTGCACTTTGTCAGGGACAAAAGACAAATCGAAGCCGCCGACGTTGCAGATGTCACCCCCAAACTCTCCATTCCATTAATTCCAATAGATGTCGTGCTTATTTAGCTTCCAACAAGATGATACATCGAGCTTCGGTAGCTTTTTCAATTTCGAGAGGTCTGACATTTTCTCAAGGAAGGGCAAAGTACGACTGCTAGAGAGCAAAGGGATCCCAATTCTTCAAGGCCACGAATCTCGACTAATGAATTGCAAACTTCCAAATATACCTTTTCTAGATCCTTCATGCACGACAGATCAAGTATTTCGGGAAGGAACTCACAAAAATCCATCTTTAATAATCTCAATCTTTTCATTTCCAGCTGCAACGGTGCGTCCACTTTTTTGAACTCACAGAACTCCATATGGAGTTCCTCCGACTCCGCATCAAATATACTGGAGAATTCTAGCGAACATTCATAGAATGTCAAGATTGACAAGTCTTTCAAATTGGAAAAATCCGGTGATCGTGTAGTCGCCAAATCTCGAAGTTGTAACTTTCTTAAACTAGAGGGGAGCTGAGGGAGGAATTGCACATTTTCGCAGCACAATTCTAGTGTTTTAAGCTGAGATAGGCTACTGATGATAGTGGGAAGAGTAATGACAAGTGTTTCCTGATGAGCAATAGTTCTTTTGGAGGACCACATCTCCCCATATATCTTGTAAAGCAAATTATACCAGCCCCATGTGAGACAAGTCAAACTTAGGGGAAGCTCCGGAAATTGTTTAGGCTCAGGATAATTTTTTAGCTCAAGTGTTTGGAGATTAGAGAGGTGATTCACTATGGTGGGTAATCCACATATACATGTGCCCGACAAATCTAGGATCCTCAAATTGGACAGTCTCCCAATTTCTTTAGGGATTTCACCGGTCAAGTTGCAACATCCTTGAGCATTTAACTCTTCAAGCTTCTCCACTAGCCAAATCGCACTTGGTAATTTTGTTATCCCTCTTATTTGGCGAATCCTTAGCACTTTCAGCTGCTTTAGATTGCCGATTGAATCGGGTAGGTGATCAATATTTGTCAATGACAAATCCAACTCGACTAATGATTGTAATTCCCCAATCGAGTCTGGAAGTTCCTTTATCTCCATACACTTTGATAAATCCGACCGCCTAATTTTCACTAGCCCTCCAATCGAGCGTGCTGGTTTGCTAAGTTTCTACTTGATAAATTCAAGGTCAACAAATATCGCAAATTACCAATGGATGGGTCAATTTCAATTAAGTTGATACAACCATCAAGAACCAATCTCTCTAGGTACACCCACGTAGATAAATTAGGTGTTCTCTTTAAGTATTTGCAGGATCTGAGATTTAGTACTTTCAGTTTTTTGGCCTCCTACAAAACAATTTGATAATATATATGTTAAGAAACGACAACGACCTGTAGGGGAACAAAAAAAATAGAAGAAATGATATGCTTATGCAAGGAGTGGGACTCATATCATACTCTAAGTTGTTCCCAGCCAATCCATTCCTCTGAAATAGTGCTCCGTGAAAGGTCAAGAACGACTAAGTTAGCCGGATGAAAGTTTATTGCCTCAAACTGGCTAGAGTAAAATTCCCAAGAAAGCCATCTTAAACTAGGGAGAAGGTTGTTGAAGTCTCCAACAAGGCGCTTCCCATTCCCTTGAAAGAACCTTAGGTTTCGTAATGGAGCAACTTGATCACTTGTCAAAATGCCTCCATGAAATCCATGAGATCCTCTTAGTGACATTGCTTTTATTTTCCTACTTCCCTGATAATGGAAAGACCCAGAAGTCTACATGGAAGGTCAAAAGCAAACAATTTACAAGCACTAATAGCAATTAATTTATTCTTTTGCAAGAATAGTCTACAACAATACATCGAAAAATAAATTGCTATTCCCTTTTTTTTACCTCTTTCTCCTTCAGAATGCTCCAAGCTTCGTCATAGTTCCACACTCTACTACGCTCATAGGGATCGGTGAAGTTCTCTCGACGGACAATTTCCCTTCCGAGGTCCCGCACTTGGTCATGCATCCAGAAAGTTTTGTTGTCCTTGAGTTTTATCAAGGACATAAAAAGAGGACATCAATGGCATCGTGTGGGTAGTATCCACAGGCATGCCACATGTAGGAAGGGTATGTTTTGTCTTGATCAACAAAAAAACAAGCTATATCCAAAAATACATCCTTTTGTTTATATTCTAACCTGTCATAAGTTATTTTCAATGTTTGCATGACTTCCTTAGGAGGAGCTTCTTTTAGCTTCATTAATGTGTCCATCCATATATCTTCGGATTTACCATTAAGGGATGAACCTATAATCTCCAGAGCTAAAGGAAGCTTTCCCAAAGTATGGACAATTTTTTCAGAAAGGAAGACACGATGACCTGGTGGAGAGTCTCTTCTAAAGCAATGCTTACTGAAAAGCTTAAGAGCATGATCAAATTTCATTTCTTGTACATCATAAGTCGAAACATTTGCAGACTTTTCTACAAGGCCTTTACCTGTTGCTTCTCCCACTATCTTTAGGACACTTTGGTCCCTGGTAGTTATGATAATCCTACTACCAAAACTAAACCAATCATCTTTTTTTACTAGACTTTCAATTTGTTTTTCTTATCCACATCGTCTAAGAATAATGAGAACTTTTTTTTTTTAAGTTCTCCTTTTCAACATTTTGATCCCATCATTCACATTATAAATGTGGTCGGTAGAATGAGGACCAAGGAGCTTGGATAATAGTTGTTTTTGCAAATTTACCAAACCATCATAGCTATTTGATGATTCCCGAATGTCCGCAAGGAAACAACATCGGTCAAACCTAGAAGATAGGGTGTTGAAGACGACCTTAGCAAGAGTTGTTTTGCCAACACCGCCCATTCCATGGATTCCAAGAAATCGTACACCATCAGATCCCACATCCAACATCTTGATTATATCTTCCACACGATCATCAACTCCAACTAGATGTTCAGTCACATTTTCATATGCAACCTTCAGCTTAATCGAAATTGGTCGAATTACTGAACATATAAGATCTCCTTGGCTGCAATAAGGTAACAAATATGTTAGGGATAACTATATATGTAAAACTACTCCCAAAGTGACTAAATCTCTCACGTTATGTGGAAATATGGCAAAAGAATTTAGACATTAATACGATTAAGATTTTTGCCGATCTCCACTCCTCAACTTCAGTCACCATCACCGTCGGCCCCCACCATTGCCATGCGTGCACCGTCAACATCGCATTTCGGTGCCGTCGCTCGTTGCGCCCGTTGACTGGCCATCTCGGCCTTGGCTCAATTCTCCACGTCACGTGTGTCGTGGCCTCGCAACTGCCGGGGATGGCGTCATCAGCCTTGGGTCAAGGCCAGCGACGCCGGATATGGGCGTCCAGATCCCGGATCCAATTCGCCACCGCGAGTGAAAGAGAGAAAGCGAGGGGGCCAAATGGCTCAGAGGCAGCTTCTGGCTGCTTGGTGTCGGGCTGGCGACGAAGAAGTGGCGGCGACTGACGGACAAGCTGCTGCAGTGGCTGGCCGACAGCTTGGGGGAGCTCTTCGGAGATCTATTACTATTTGTGGCTACTGTGTCAGAGACTGAGAGTATGAGGAGAGAGAATCAGGATAAGAAGGGTGCGCTACCACCGCAATAATGCCATTGACTGGAGCTATCGCAGCGATAACGCCGATAGGGGCCACCAGAGAGAATTCCTTTCTCGCCGCTATAGTGGCCGAAAGCAGTAGCGGCCATTGCCACGACCATTTTTTGAACTATAAAAAATCGACTACATGTGTAAACTATATTTTCACCAACAATACCACAATTAAACTAAACAGGAAGGGAAATGAAATTTGCAGATGACAGTTGACAAGTTAGAAAACGTTTACCCTTGATCTTTCTTCAAGTTCCATCCCTTTATCTCGTCCACCTCATTGAGAGCGTTTTTCCATGACTCCACTTCTGCACTAAACTTTTCCTGGTGCTTTGCAAGAGCTTGGCTATATAAGTCTGTTTTGAGCTTGACATCTTCAGGTTCCACATCCAAGAAAATGGGCAGAATCTCTTTGTTCTCATTCAATTTCGAGGTGCACTTGACCATGTATGCAAGCTCTCGGAGGCACCAGTGACTCGAAGCATAATTTTTGGAGAATATGGGAATGTAGATTTTGGAGTTCTCAATTGCTTGTAGAAGTTCACCACCAATTTTTTGACCGACGCGAAGGGATTCATCGTCCCTAAAGACAAGGATCCCGACCCCAACCATGGCATGGTAAAGGCAATCAGTGAATCCATGACGGGTGTCGGCTCCCCGAAAGCTTAGAAAAACCTCATACGAAGGTCCGGATGATGCCGATGAACTCATCCCTATCTCCATTGCAGGATCGTTAGACACCACAGGTATCAAATCCTCTCTCTCTCTCTCTCTCTCTCTCTCTCTCTCTCTCAGGAAATGTCTGCTTGTCGAGGGTGCTTGGATCTGAGCGTGGGCTCTCAATATAATAACCTCGCTGTCTCTGGCGTGATGGAGGTGGGGCAAAAGGCACTGCACTTAGAATATCTTGTCTCCTTTGCATCGGTTTGGCCAACGAATTTCCCAACTCAATAATAAAATGCTAATTTTATTTAAAAACGCCATACTATTAAGAAAAGTACATCACTAGCTTTTAAGTGAAGGGACTTATCTGTCATTGGAATTAATGTAATTACCAATGTAACAACATCTTAACCTTATTTGGAATCAATTTAATTGTTAGAATTAAAATTATCATATGTCATGATCTTAACCTCACTTTCATGAAGTGCCGGTGTAACCAATAAATGCAGTTAAATAACATAAGAGACTGAAAATAGTCATTCACATTATTACTTAGTTATAAAATAATGTGACATACTTTGAATGCTTGACTACGCCCTACATTTTCAAACAATACTTTATAGTATATAGATCTAGATTCCAAACAAATATGGTGATTCTAAATCCCAAACAAATATGAAAAGATATATGATATCACAAATTTAAACACAAGCATGATCATATGAAGGACGCTTATAATATTTTGAATATATGGAGATTCAAATCGGGAAATATCAACGAAGATTACACAAAATCAAAACAATCGTATCTAGTATCCCGCTCAAAATAAAATGATTATACTGAAACCAACCTGAGTTTCAAAATTAACCTGTGGAACAACCTATATATAATTAAGAAATGGAGTAAATGTAGGGCGGCGCGAACATTATGTTGTTGAATGACGTAAAAATTAATTTCAATTTACTTTGTCAATTCACGAAAAACATCAATACAAGCAACCAATAGAGTGGTGACAAATGTAAGTCGAGCGGCTGGTTCAAAATTGCCCTAATAGTCAATGTCATAATCCAACTTTAAACCTTTGGCTACTAAGTGAGCCTAATACTGCTCTATGGAATTTTCAAAAGTGAGCCTTAACTTAATAAATCCACTTGCTAACCTTTGGTAATTTTTCCAGGTGTTCGATTAACCAAATCTTACGTACGAATCATTTCTAAAGTTTGCAGTTCCTCAAGCATTAGCTCCTACCAATTAGTGCTGGAAAGGGCATCTCAATAGGATCAAGGTTTCATAAACAGTAGCAAACAAATATAGAAATATATATGATACTGCACATTAAACATAAAGACGACTCTATAAAAGACGCTACCTTAAATTTTAAATTAAAATTTTAGAAGAAGGTGATGAGAGGAGGCGATGAATTATCGAATTGGTTTGGTTTATTCCTTCATCTTTTGATTAATTTGTTTCAGTTCATGTATATCTTGTTTGTTTTGCATTGGTCTGGCCACCAAGGGTGCATTTGGTAAACATAAATAGAGCGGAAATGCGTTTAGTAATTTTTTATCTGGAACAAATTTGGAATGGAAACAAAAACAAAAAAAAGTTGTTTTTTGTTCTCGAAAACAACTCAAGAAACAAGCCTTTTCTCTTTATTTTTTTCTTCTTTTTATCTTCCTCTCCTTTTTCCCTTAGCCAATTGCCGGCCTCGGAGATGGTCGGTGACTGGCCAAACAAGGCTCGACGACCTCATCAGAGCCTTGCTGGCCCTCGACGAGGTCAGCCTCACCCACCCAGGCAACACAAACCTTGCGGTGGTCGGGCAAGGTCAAGTCTCGCAAAGCCACGGCAAGGCTTGGGGGGACCCCACCAGCCCTTGTCTAGCCACTCACCGACCGGCCATGGCCAAGGTAGGCGACCAAGCAAGAAAAAGGAGAAGAAATAGAAATAGAAAAGAAAAAAAGAAAAATGTAGTAAAATTATTAATAAATTAAAAGAAATTCTAAGTCACCAAAATATTTGGAATCGTACCAAATGCATTTCTATTCCATTAATAGAATTTTGTGCGAGATATCAAAACAAATTTAAAAATGCTTTCAGAAATTATTTTTGAAAATAGAAACGTTCACATACGCATCCCAAATTTCCCAAATTAAATATTAAGATGGGAATTTTGCAAAAACAACATTACTATTAAGAAAAACACATTGATAGCTTTTAAATGAAGAGATTTATCTATTATTGGAATTAATTCATTTACTTAGATTAATCTTATTATATATGTATCATGATAACCTCCTTTTATGAAGTATTACGTGGCCGGTGTTACCAATAAAAGCAATCCAATAATATAAGAGATTGAAAGGAGTTATTCACATTATTACTTAGTTACGAAATAATATGACAAATTTTGAATGCTTGACTATGCTCTACCTTTTCAAATGATCATTTATAATATATGGATTAAGATCCTAAACCAATATGGAAAGATATATGATACCACAGATTAAACATAAACACTGCCACAAAAAAGACTAATAATATTTTGAATATTTGTGAGATTCGATAAATTGCGGCTCGTATCAATGAAGATTATACAGAATCAAACTCAAATATAAATCAGCTTTATTTTGGAAATTAAGCTGTGAAATAGCCTAGATAATCAATTTAGCAATAGAGTAAATATAAAGTGCCACGAACAATATGTTTTTCATTTATAATATGGATTGTACGAACTATTTTATAAATTATGATCCAACCATGAATAGTTTGATATATTTTATTTCAATATAGTTGCGAGTCGCTTATCTTAAATTTTAAATTTAAACTTTAAAAGAAGGTATTAAGAGGTAGTGATGAATTATCAAATTTAAATTAACCCTGATTCGTTAATTGGTTTGGAAAGCACACAAGTCCCAAATCATCATCGTTGTTAGCTAATCTACTTCGCGACGTGTTTCACAGGGAAGCAAGCCAAAGTCTTCGAATATCTTTGCTCGCTTCGTTGCATTTTCCTCTAGTTTACTTCCGACAAAAAAAGTCAAAAGTCTTCCACAACCTCACTTGCTTAGCTGCAGAGGAAGGTGGTAAGGCAAAAGCCGATAAAACCTACTCAATAGAAAAGACTGGCCAAGGGAAGCAAGTCAAGTCTTCCTCCAGCTTGCATTGCCAGACGATGGACCCCTATTGAAGAGTCTTCCTCAGACGCGGTTTACAAAACTGTTCAATAAATTCTTGTCCACTAGTCACATTTAAAGGACATGCCAAAATGTGGAACGCGTTTTACAAGCCATCCTGGAAGTTTCCTAGAAGTTTCATTGATCAATCAATGGGTTATCGTACTATGAGTTTCCATGTCCCATTCATTTAAAGACAAATTTTAAATTAGAAATTCATAGCTTTAAAAATAGAGCATATAAAGTGAAATTAGGATGCAAAGTGAAGGTGATTTTTGAGCTTTTTCTTTATTTTAACCACATTAAAGAAAATTTAAAACATCCAATCAAACTTTGTATCTATATCATATATGACTTTAAGTTATTGACATTTGCGACAACGTTCATCTTCAAACATAAATTCTTTATAGAAGATTAAATTATTCCTCTACTAAGAAAATTTATATTATGCACTAGTCATATAATTGACGTAGTGTAATCGGTCAATCCATGTTGCTCATGCAATGTGCAAGTCATTATATTGGGTGCTGATATGTTAAACATACTTTACACTGGTTTATTACACCATATGAAATACTTTTTGTTCTACCACACCATTTCTCTCTCTCCCCTCACCGTACTGCCAGTCAAGGTCACCATCCTTGTCCCCTACGAATACCGCCACTCCCCGATCAAAACCAACAACGCCCTCCACAACTTAGCCCCACCTTTGCCTTCACATCTCTCTCTCTCTCTCTCTCCTCTCGCCATGGCCTAACTCGAAATTCGAGGCGTCTTGCTCAAAGGTGCAATGATGCTTGTCTGTATCTTTTTTTCACTTTTATTTTCTTTTTCATTGTGGCTGGAGAGGATTGCCGACAAGCTCTTGTTTGACAGCTGGCGATGATCACAGCCCTCAGCCCATGCCAAGGTCCACTTAGCCCTTGCCCGGGCAATTTGAAAAATTGCTAAAATCGTTAACTTCAGCCTATGTCATAACGTAAGACAATTAAAATTCATTTCAGCAATTTCTGATCAAAATTAATTGAAATGGCTAAATTAATAAATCATCAAATGATATAGAATTAAATTTGTCATATTGAAAAGTTTAGACTATGAATTGATATCTATATAATAAATTTAAGATTTTTTAAAAATAATTTTGTCCACATAATGTGTAATATTTCCAGGAAAGTAACATTAGTCATCGACCTTTTCGATATCAATCGAATGTCTGAGACTCTTTAAAGACTTGATTAATCCTTACTGACTGTGACAGTACCGTTCATTCAATTAAGAACTATTGACATCTAGTCGTAGCGGTCATTCATGTTCTTCCCTTCTATAATTGACAACTTTGTTCTTAAATTCATGGGCTAATCTAGTGGCCACGGAAAATTGTGTACATGCCCTGCGTGTGGAAAAAAAGATGAAATACCAAATATCAAATTGCTAGTGTTTATTTTAATATTCTTCTATGTTGACATATTTTTTTGTTCTCTTGAAAATGCAAATTTCTGAAATGAATGGCAGATATTGGTCGTAAAAGATCTTTAATTTGTATACCTTAGAATTTTTTGATTGATATATGAAAATATCCTAAAATGTAGCGACTTTGCATTGTTTGTGAAGTTAAGATAAAGTGTTCAGAGGTAACGGAGGCAACTTGGAAGTTAATGTGACAATCTGAATTTTACATACAATTTTAACCTCAAATTAATAAATAATTTAATCTCAAGTGATGTACACAACTATACATAATCAAAACTCTCAAGACAAAATATATTCCCCTACTCTTGTTGGGTACACTAATCAAGTCCAAAAAATAGATCTTTGGAAGCGCAAATTGAAATGCCCTTAAACTCTGAACTCGACCATTCTATAAGGTATATTGGGTGAGCCTCACCTCATTATATGACAGCTCTAGTTCTAAAGTACACTATCCACTCACCACTCGATCCTAGAAGATTAATAAATAATATTACATATCATTTAGAAGATCCATTATAATTTAGAATATGCTAATCATTAGAAGATTAATCTATCCCTCTATTAAGGAAATTTATGTTATGCATCGATTACATGATTGACTATCTTTGAAGTTTAGCCCAATGTGCAATATCGTTCTTGAACTTTTAATTTGTTTAATGTGATCCATGAATTTTTGGTACATGTTCAATTTAGTCTATGGATTATATAAAAATGTTCAATGTTGTCTTTGAATTTGAATTAATGAAAAGATAACATTAGATATTTTCGCATAGTTTAGATTATATTGAACATTTACCAAATTTTTATAGACTATATTGAACAAATTAAAAGTTCGTGGACGATATTACACATTGGACCAAAGTTTAGTTCAAAGACCATTTGTATAGTTATCCCCATGACTAAGTATTAAGTTAAGACGGAGTGAGAACCCTAAGATTACTTCACATGACAATACGGTAACACATTTCTTAATAAAGTAGTTAGTGACATTACATCGATACTCCTTTTGAAATTGACTTGATGATGCATCTTGTTTATCAAAAACTTCACAAATGAGCCTTTCTCTTTGGAACATTACCATGCATAAGAATACTCATTACATTATTGGGATATAACACATTAGACATTATTGGAATAGATATTTAGCAAAGATAAATTGATTCCGTTTACCTTCTTGAGATGCGACGTGTTACCTATATATAAAAAGATATTGGGGCATCGTGGATTTCGATTTAGCAAACCAAGTCAATTAGTCGACCAAATCTCAATTCTAAATTCTGCTAAACTGGTTACCCTGCTGTTATTTTCATTGTGATATTAGATTCTCCAGTTTTAAGGTTGAGATCCATGATTCAATTGAGGCAACTATCCATCGATTTATCCTCTTTATAAAAAAATTCTTGAAAATAAGTCGCCAAATTATTTCCTGTGAGCAAAATTGTTGGGATAGACATGTTCTTTACACTTTTTATTAGTCCCTCCTCCCCAGTCCCTCATGCAGACGACATGATCAGGTTGACGATTTACGCGAACGCAAAACAATTGCACATATCTATTTCATGGTCAAAACACTGTTAACCATTTGATAAGGAAAAGAACAAACCAAACAAAAAGAGGGGCACACTGAAAGAACACATTCCCGAATAGCCAGGGAAGGATGCTAAAGCAGGAAGATCTACGAACACCAATACATTTTTTATTTATAAAATGGATTGATTTGCAAAATTTTCGATCCGAAGTATATTATTAATAAAGATCCAACTGTGAGTAACTTGATATATTTTATTCTAAATTTTAAAATTGCAACTTGCTTATTTTAAATTTTAAATTAAAATTTAAGGAGAAGGTGATGAGAGGAGGCGATAAATTATCAAATTGGTTTGGCTTACTCCTTCATCTTTTGATTAATTTGTTTCATGTTCATGTATATTTCGTCTGTTTTGCATTGGTTTGGCCACTGAGTTTCCCAAATTAAATATTAAGATGCGAATTCCATGAAAACACCATTACTATTAAGAGAAACAGCTTTTAAGTGAAGAGACTTAATTGTGATTGGAATTAATTTAATTACTAAATCATAATTATTATGTCGGAATCTTAACCTTACTCGGAATTAATTTATTTACTTAAATTGAAGTTATTATTTATGTATCGGGATCTTAACCTCCTTTTATGAAGTATTACGTGGCTGGTATTACCAATAAAAACAATTACGACAATATAAGAGATTAAAAAGAGTTACTCACACTATTACTTTTTTCTTTTTGTCATAATTCAAATTATTACTTAGTTACAAAATAACATAATAAATTTTGAATGCTTGACTATGCACTACCTTTTCAAATGGTCATTTATAGTTTATAGATTTATATTGCACACCGATATGGAAAGATATATGACACCACATATTAAACATAAAGATGGCTACATAAAAGTCTTTGACAATATTTCGAATATTTCTGAGGTTTGATAAATCGTGGATCTTATCAATGAAGATTACACAAAATCAAACTCAAATATATCTAGCATCCCACTACAAATCAGATGTTGCAGTGAAATCAGCCTGATTTTGGAAATTAGGTTATGAAATAGCCTAGATAATCAAATTTAGCAATGGAGTGAATGTGGAGTGCCACGAACATATTTTTTATTTGTAAAATAGATTGATTTGCAAAAGATCTCAATATGAATTATTTAATAGATTATGATTCAACCAAGCAATTTGATATATTTTATTTCAAATTTTAATGTTGTAACTCTCTTATCTTAAATTTTAAACTGTAAAAGAAGGCATTGAGAGGTAGCAATGAATTATCAAATTTAAGTTAACCCTGATTGGTTAATTTATTAGGAAAGCACACAAGTCCCAAATCATTGTTGTTGGATAATCTACTTCACGACGTGCACCACGGGAAAGCAAGCCAAAATTTTCCGATATCTTTGCTCGCTTTGCTGCATTTTCGCCTTCTTTTCTTCTGACAAAAGTAAGTCAAAAGTCTTCCACCATCTCACTTCCTTAGCTGCAGAGAAAGTGACAAATGACAATACAAAAGCCGACGAAACCTACTCGAAAGAAAAGACTAGGAAGGGGAAGCAAGTCAAAGTCTTCCTTCTTCTGGCATTACCAGACGAGAGACCCTTAATTGAAGGGTCTTCGTCAGATGCGGTTTACGAAATTGTTCAATAAATTCTTGTCATTACTCACGTATAAAGGACATGCCAAAAAGTAGAACGCGGTTTGCATGTTATCCTGGAAATTTCCCAGAAGTTTCATTAATCAATCAATGGGTTATCGTACAGGAGTCTCCATGTCCCATTCATTTAATAACAAATTTTAAATCAAAGATTCATAGCTTAAAAAATAGAGAATATAAAGTGAAATTAGGATACAAAGTGAATGTGATTTTTGAGCTTTTGTTTATTTTAACCACATTAGATAAAATTTTAAAAATCCAATCAAACTTTGTACTTATATTATATGCGATTTTTAGTTATTGATAATTGCGATAATGTTCATCTTTAAACGAATATCCTTAATTAGAAGATTAAACTATCCCTTCACTAAGAAAATTTATATTATTCACACGATAGATGTGGTGTAATCAATCAATTCATGTTGTCCATACAATGTGCAAATCATTCTAATATGCTAAAATGTTAAACATACTCACTTTGAATTTGATTTATCATACCATGTGTCACACCAAATATCTTTAGTTCTACCGCACCATTTCTCTCTTCCCCCACCGTACTACCTACCAATCAATGTTACCATCCTTGTCCCCGACCGACACTACCACTCCCCAATCCTCCACGACGTAGCCCCACCTTTGTTTGCATCTCGTTCTTCCTCTCTTTATCTCTCTTCTTTGCCATGGACCAATTTGAAATTCAAGGCGTCTCGCTCAAAGGTACAATAATGCTTGTTTGCAGCTTTTTTTGCTTTTATTTTCATTCATTGTAGCCTGACAGGTTGCCAGCAACTGGCGATAGTCACAGTCATTGCCTAGGCCCTCAACAATCGCAGGCAGGCGAGGGCACAAAGGCCCTTGCTAGACCTGGGTGAGGCCCTCGCCCACAGCTGTGATTTGCCTGGTGTCATTGGCCACAATATGAAAAGCAAAAAAAAAAAAAAAAAAAAACGGAAGATAATGGGGCATCGCGGCTTTCAATTAAGTAATTCGAGTCAATTAGTCAAGTAAATTTTGATTCCATTAAACTGATTGCCCTGTTGTTATTTATGAAATTCTCCAATGTTAAGGTTGAGATCCGTGATTCAATCGAGACAGCTAGCTATTGATTTCTCTTCTTTTATCAACAAATTCTTGAAATATGTCGTCAAATGATTTCTTGGGAGAAAAATGTTGGGATAGACATGTTCCTTGTGGTTTTTATTAGTCCCTCCCCTCCCTCGCGCTCAGGTAGACGACATGATCAAGTTGATGATTTATGCAAACACAAAACAATTGCACTTATAATACATATTTTATCATATGGTCAAAACATAGTGTGGACCACATGATAAGTAAAAGAAGAAACCAAACAAAAGGAGGGGTACACTAAAAGAGCACCTTGGCATATAGTATGGAAAGGATGCTACCGACCAAAAAAAAAAGAAAAGGATGCTAGAAACGTGGGATCCACAAAATAATAAACGCACAAAATACTGTGTTGAGGAGAGTCTTAGTCCAAATAAGAGTGGAAAGAGCATGGCGTTCAAAAATTACTTCATTCAATAATGGAGTGAATGAAGAGCGCCGCGAGTGGTATTTTTTTATTAACAAAATTGATTGATTTGCAAAATTCTTCATACGAACTATTTTATTAATTAGGATTTAATTATGAGTAACTTGACATATTTTATTCCGAGTTTTAAAATTGCAACGCATTTATCTTAAATTTTAAAAGAAGGTAATGAGAGTAGGCAATGAATTATCAAATGTAAATTAAGCCGACGGTTAATCATCTGGAAAGCACATTAGTCCCAAGTATTGTCTTCTACTATCTTAAGTTTGCTTCCTTGCATTTTCCTGTGCTTTTCCTCCGGCCAAAGAAGGGGATAAGAAGCCTACGAAACCTACTCCAAAGAAAGATAGAAAGAAACCTACTTGAACTTGACTTTGTTTTTGGCTTTTTCCATGTGCAAGGTGGCCTGCTAGCTTTCTCTCTCTTCGTTTTTTTCTTTTCACCTCCTGCACGAGAATTTGCCCCATCTGTACTTCTTTTCCTTTCTTCTCTTTTGTCCGCCGCTTCTCTGTTTTTTTTGTCCTTTTAGTCTTCTCTCTTTTGCCGACCATAACTCTCTCTTTACTCGTCTTTCTTGGCGGGAAAAAAAACTTTCATCTTTTCTTTTTCGAGCTCTCTTTTGTAATTATTATATGCTGAAAAATCGCCACCCCACGTGACTGAGAATCCTCTCCTTCTTTATGTCCAGATTTTGTTGTTTTCTTTTGGCCGTAAATTCCGGGTCCCGAATGCCGAGATCGTTCCCTTAGTCAAGATGAAACTGCACGCTCCTTTCCTTCTTTAATTCTCTTTTGCCTTTTCTTCCAATTTCGACCTTCCATCTTCTGTGTTCAGACTGCAATTGGCTTCTAAAATAGGCGTTGATCGATTGCAATTTCCCTTATTGTTCTTGAATGGCCGCGTTTCCTCTCCCTCCACTAGGCCGAGTTTGATTCGCTTAGGGCCGGGCTTGAGCAGGCTCGGTTTTGGAGCCTCAAGTGAGTTCAAGACTCATTTCGCAATTTGGGCCATCTATCGGGCCAATCCCAAGGAAACGCATAATGGCCAGATCCATGCTTATGTCCCTAATATCTAAATGCGAAGTAATATAGCCACAGCTGCAAATGCAAGACTAGGCAAGATCGATGTTTTTGTTTAGGATCAAACTCCATCGAATTCTAGCCTAGTTTTCTTGTTCAGTGATTGAGAAGTCTTCAAATGAAAATTTAGGTAACACGAATCATATCAAGATTAGTCTTTACCAAAAAAAAAAAAAAAAAAAAAAATCATATCAAGATTAGTTAGCATAAGCCTGGAGAAAGTAAAGAACAGCCGATTGTTCTTAATGAGCAAAAGACAAGAAAGTGACATTACACGGATTCCATCCATGTAATGACTACAATGGAGATGATATTGAACATTTCAAAATAGTATAGGAACATAATCAATTAAATGATAAGGAATCATGACATATGTTAGACAACTTTAGGGATTTAATTGAATCAATTGTTTGATTAGGTATAAAATGGACATATTTACACAAAAGTTCAAGGAAAAGCCGTTTCATTAATAGATAAATCTTGACAACAACTTAACTTGTTTTCATATAAAATGTAATAAGTAAATTTCCTTGTACTTGCTTGAATCTATATTTACTAAAATGATCAGATGATGAATAGTAAAAAGTAAAAAGTGAATTCTTTTTTTAGTTCGATTAAGTTAGTTGGCGTTGTTAGGTACTAAAAATTAATCTTTTTGCATTAATTTTAAATATTTAGTCAATATTGAAAAGCCACTTCTCACTCTTTTCTTCGTTTGTGAATTTCAAAAGCCAATTAAATAGTTAACCTTGAAGTTCATTGTGAAAAAGTCAATTCTCACCACCAAATTCATTCATTTGAAAAGGACTATAATTTGCTATGCAAAACCAGATTTCCTTTTACACATTTACATAAAATGTTTTACCATATTTTGCTTGGGTTTTTTTATCTGACTTGTGATAGATTAGCGGCGCTCCTAAATGAATTAATTTGCATATGAAATCATTTAAATAAAACTCCAAAAGTCGTTATTGGTATGAGCTTAAGAGAGTTCATGCTGAGTGATGGCACATATCTTTCTTGAGATAACCGATTGTCCCTGCTTAATAATTCACTTGATTTCCTTTGATAGTTCCTCTAAAAAAGGGATGTCAAACCAATGAATTCGTTGCCACCTCCGTCATCTCGGCCATCGAGAATACAATATTGATTGTTCTAATCAAATGTCTCGAATTCGACATGGGTCGACCCTTCGAATATCTCTATCTAAAACATGAAGAAACTATAGTAGTCCATTTTCTCTTCCCTATAGACATACAGGTAGAATAATACCTTGGTTGAATTAGTAAAGTAGATAAAAGTCTTTCAAATACTCCAATCCATATTGATCAATTGATCGATTTCGACCTCTATGTGAATTCAACATTTCCATCCACCCTAATCACTAGAAACGAGAAGTTATTAGTATCAATTTGCAGATTTAATTTCGATATTTTGGAAATCTCAAGAAATCATTGGAGTACGGATGTGCACATCACACGAGTAAAACTCCCGATACGTACACATTATAACAGTCGCTAAGGGTGCGCATGATAAAATTTCTGTTTCTTGATTTCTCTGTTTCTGTTAGGAACGGGTTCGGAATGTAAATCCGTTTAGTAACACAATTTAATTTCTCTATTTCTCAAAAAGATTTCTATTCCGGAAATAGATTTGAAGAAGAAATCGAAGCTAAAATTTTTAGCTTTCTCAGGTTTCTGAAATAAAAATTGAGAAATCAATTTTGATTCGTAAATCAATTTACTGCTTTCAGAAATTTTATAATGCGAACCCTAATTCGAATGGGCCGAGAACTTATAACTAATGCTGAAAAAAACCAGTCGCGACACCTGCGCGTGACTCACACGCTCCACCCCCAAACGCGATAGTCTCCAAAATTTGGCGGGAAGCGGAAGAGCTCGAAGCCATTCAATTCATATCAAGCAGCTTCCATTTCATCCCTCAAATTCCACTGCAACAATTCTCTCTCTCTCTCTCTCTCTCTCTCTCTCTCCGATATGGGCATCAAGGTAGTTTCAGTTCCACCTCCGTCTCCTTCAATCCCAACATTTTCCATATGTTGTTCATCGAGTCTCGTCCACCGATTTCAATAGGGGCTGACGAAGCTGCTGGCGGACAACGCCCCGAACGCCATGAAGGAGCAGAAGCACGAGAGCTTCTTCCTCGTTAAGTTGCTTTTTATGGATCGATGCCTGCGATTGCACGTTTTGGTTTGTCCGTGGGGATTTGGATTTTGAGTGTTGGGGGTTTTTTGGGTTCTTTTGATTGGTGGATTAGGTTGTGGTTGGGAGGAAGGGGACTCAGATGCTCACCAATGAGGCTGGTGAAGTCACCAGGTACACTGGCATTGTAATACTCCATGGAAATGAAAATCCACTTTGCTCGAGTTTCGTAGAGTTTATGGCTGAATTGTTGACTAGCCTTGTGTTTTGATGCTTCAGATGTTATTTCTTGGACTCGGGTTTATGCATAAGAGATTGACGCCTGTTGCATTATTTGGTACTTGCGATGTGATCTTTGTGCTTGGAAAGTGTTGACCTTGAGCTGCTTTTTGATTTGTCTTCTCATGTAGTCATCTGCAAGGCATGTTTTACTGGACGATTAGGCTGTTAGAAGCGGGGATAAAGCCAATGTAAACTTTTTTTCTTTACCTGCCTTGTTTTCATTGGGATGGAATGTTAGAAGAATGAAGCTCATGCTTCTCTGAATTATGCTTTGCTTTTGTCACGATAGCTACGTATTTGATGGTCGACCTCCTGATTTGAAGAAGCAAGAGCTTGCAAAGCGGTACTATATGTTTAGTTACCTCTGAGCAGTTTTTTGAAGAGGACAGATGCCTCTGAGGAGTTGGCAATCGCCATTGCGGCATATGCATCTCTCTCTCTCTCTCTCTCGCACATGAGCACCCAGAAACACAGAGTACAAAAATGCTTAGTGAGCTCTGTATTTATTGTGTCTGCTGTCTCAGAACAAGGAAGACATAGAGAAATTCAGTAAAAGAACTGTGAAGGTTGGTCTCGTTTTGGTTTCCTTACGGTGCGATATTTTATTCTTATTGATGTGAAGTTTGATTTTGTCTCTGTTTTCAGAAAAAAAAACCTATCTACGTAGTTAACTGGATGTGTGTGCACTTGTGGTACATGGCTTTGATACTCTTGCAGGTGACATAACAGCACAATGAAGACTGCAAAAGACTATTAAGACTTATGGATGTCCCAGTTGTTGAGGTTACAATTCTGTCTGGAAAGTTTATTCGTTCTTATTTCTAACAAAAAGTTTAGATACCAGGTTCAGTTTTTGTGTGTTAGGCTCCTTAAGAAGCAGAGGCACAATGTGCTGCACTTTGCAAAGCTGGAAAGGCATGTATCTTCCCATTTGATTGTCTTCAGAATCGTTCATTGTTTTCCCATGATAATTAATCCTTTTTTTTTTTTTTGGTAATAACTCTATGTAAATTACCATTTTATTTCCATGATTTAATTTCCTTTTGCACTCGCACATATGCTTGTTCACTTGTCTAATGTCTTCGTATGCGTAGTCATTTACATTTGGAATATTCTTTACTAAGCCATTTTTGTCCAGGGAATTTTCACTGACTTTGAATGCCTATCATTGCTTAATTGTTTTGCGGTAACCAGAATTCATCTATCATGAATGGTGCTTTAGCTGTAATATCTGTTTTTCAGGTTTATGCAGTTGCTTCTGAAGATATGGATTCCCTTACTTTTGGAGCTCCTATATTCCTTCACCATTTGATGGATCCCATCTCAAGAAAAGTTCCAGTTATGGAATTTGAAATTTCCAAGGTACTTAGAAAAGTTTATTCACTGGGATTGCTTAAATTTTTTTTCCTCACTTTCATGACTTTTAGATCGGAGGAGATGAATTTGGATATGGATCAATTCGTTGATCTGTGCATTCTTTTCTGGATGTGATTATTGTGAAAGCATTCAAGGTAGACATGATATTCTTGCAGTGCTCTGTTAA
The DNA here is from genome assembly GCA_016097485.1 of Eucalyptus sideroxylon x Eucalyptus melliodora. Lineage (NCBI taxonomy): Eukaryota > Viridiplantae > Streptophyta > Magnoliopsida > Myrtales > Myrtaceae > Eucalyptus > Eucalyptus sideroxylon x Eucalyptus melliodora. The sequence goes on from CM027825.1 coordinate 28,534,870, forward strand.
CTGTTTAATACTATCGTATATCATTCTGCCCTCTTGTATGTTTTGGCTTGATGCTTTCAGTGGCTTTACTTTGGAATGACTTTATTAGGTATTGGAGGGCTGACTGCTCTTAAGCTTATCACTCAACATGGTTCCATAGAAAACATACTAGAGAACATAAACAAGCAAAGGTGCTTCTTATTCTCTGATTTTGTCCCCCGACTCGTAAGCAAAAAAAGGCAGCCAAGTTTCTCATTGTAATAGTCTTGGCTGCTGGATTCCTTGACTTAAAAGAATCATATCTCAAACTCAGCTGGCAGGGAAATATTTGATCAACAATTTGAAACTGAAAGATCATTTGCCACCAACAGATATGGGCTGGCAATCCGTGCATCAGCCATGCTACTTCATGTGTTGATTTACTATAATAACTTTATCTATTCTATTGTCTGCTTTTTCTGTTCTTTCACTCTCACTCGAACAAAATTGTATGGTTTCTCTATCCTTCAGGCGTAGAGGTCCTTTGCATTACTTGAAAGTCTTTATTCAGTTCAGTTATCCCTCTCAAGGAAATGTTTACTTGTTTTTTGAATGGGTATCAGATACCAGATAAATGGCCCTATAGTGAAGCTCGCCTGCTTTTGAAGGGGCCAATAGTTTCTACAGAAGAACAACCTGAGATAAAATGGACTGCTCCAAACGAGGAGGTGGGCCAATTTCATGCTGTGATTTACTTGCAACGTTTCACTTTTTGAATTCTTGACTCGTTTCCTAACTGATTGTTATGTCCCTTTCAAAGGGCTTAATTTCCTTTCTCGTGGATGAGAATGGGTTCAACATTGACAGAGTGACGAATGTATGGCTTCTATCTTAAGTAATGTGTTGGTCAGTTGCATACTCAAGGAAGTTGCTTCTTTTCCTCTGAAGGGGATAGCATAGATGTTTTCAATGTTGTTTTACCATGTGTATCAGGCGATAGAGAAGATTAAGGCAGCTAAGGATGAGTCATCACAAGGCTGGTAACTAAAGCTTGAACAATTGAAAGTGAGTTCCAAAATGCACTTTCTTTTTTCTGATGAATCCTTTTATATATTTTCCTTCTCTAAGCCAGCTAAGAATCGATCTGTACCTGCTAAGAGGAAGGTATGTCATGTTGATATCTTTAAGGACTGAGCACCTGGAATTTTCCTTCATTTAATGTATGCGAAGGTGTAATGTCACACATTGCTCTGGTGAAGAGATGTCTTCAGATGCTACTTTTGATGGATAAATAGTACTCCTTCTAACTCACATCGTTAGCCATTGATTGCCCTAGCGGTGCACAAATTTTCAGATCTTTGTGATCATTTTAAACTTCTGGTGATAGTGTTGTAAGTCAAAGGTAGTATGTTGCCGTGCCCCTGCTGCTTATGCCCGATTTTCTCTAATATAACTTTACTGATGTGCTAATGGTGTTGCATCACTCTATTCATGAAATCAATTAGATAAACAAAAACACCAGTGTGCTTGTACTGATATGTTAGGAGTTTTGGCCTGATTAACTCCCGTAATTGCACTGGATGACAGGGAGGCAAATGCACACTTCAATGCCCCAGTCTGGCATTCAAGCCCAAGATATTCTCTACACAGGTATCTGTAAATCCCCAGCCCAGGGTCCTTGGCAGCTTTAAAATGCCAACCATGGTGCTGGGTTTGAGGAACTTCAAACAGCCATTGAGAATTGTCTGCGTCCCGATGTGGATCTAAATAATGGCGAATGTAAGAACCCTATTCTGAGCAAGTCATGACTTGTAGTTGCTGTTTTTGCCCGTAGTTGGAAGCAAGTTGATGCTTTCCTTTCCAAAAAAAAGGGGTCATGTCTTATGGTACTGCAATTTTGGAAGAGTAGTATATATTTTTATTGGAAGGATGAAGTTTGCCCTCTATGCTAGAACGAGAGGGGTACTGCTTGTCGGGCAGAGTGCATATTAGTGTTCCTTTTACAGTGTGCGTATTTGCTGTCCTAAGGATTCCATTTCTTACATGTACTGTACATTTTACGATACTTATATATCACTCATACAAATTTTATATTATTGTCATCCATCAACAGGAAACACCTGGGAATATTGCCAAGGAAGCAACTAACAGGAATTCCAGGGCTGGCGGTTGTAAGAAGAAATAATAGTTTAGAACACAATGAGGATGTACCACACTTTTCAAATCTATTTCTAATCCTACTCAATAGTTTATATGAACCTATACGAATGAGTCGGTATGTAGGTTCACATATCATTTTTTCAATTCCCATAAACTCCTAAACTCCTCCATATGCATATCCATTTCAAGCTTGTAGCATCTTTCCAACCTCTAATTTTCACATCCTAATTTTGCCATTCTCTCTCTCCTATTTGTTAAAACACTTCTCTTGAACTTTCGCAGTTTTCAATATTACACAATAGTTGTATCTATTTGGGAAAATGTCACAAATGGTCCCTATATTATTACTTAATGTGCAATTTGGTCTATGAACTTTCGATTGGCTTAATTTGGTCTTTGAACTATTGATAAATATCCAATTTGGTCCTTGAACTTTCGATCGGCTCAATTTGGTCCCTAAACTATTTGATAAATGTTCGATTTAGTCATTCATTACTGTTTTTCCTTTTTTATTATTTATTATTTTTTTTGCTTCTTCTCTCTTCACTTCGTCGAGCCGCCCTCGCTGGACGCAGGCGAGAGTGGCTCAACATCAGCAAGGGGCTCCCTCGTAGCCTGGCGTCGGGCGAGGGGCTCCCTCGCTCGACGCCGGGGTGCTCCTCGCCCGATGTCGGGGAGGGGCTCCCTCACCAGATTTGCGAGGGAGCCCCTTGCCAATGTCGGGCGAGGGCTCCCTCGCCGATTTGCAAGGGAGCCCCTCGCTCGACGTTGACGAGGGTTGCCCTCGCCGGACGCCGGCTTCCCTCCCCCGGAGCGGCGGAGGGAAGAAAGAAAAAGCAAAAAAAATAAAAAAATAAAAAATAAAAGAGTAATGAAAGACTAAATTGAATATTTATCAATAGTTCAGGGACCAAATTGAGTCGATCGAAAGTTCAGGGATCAAATCAAACATTTATCAAATAGTTTAGAGATCAAATTGAGTCGATCGAAAGTTCAGGGACCAAATCGGACATTTATCAATAGTTAAAGGACCAAATTGAGCCGATCGAAAGTTCATGGACCAAATTGCACATTAAATAATAGTATAGGGATCATTTGTGACATTTTCCCTATCTATTTTGAAGTTCATTTGCATTGACCACCTCGATTTCTGCCTGGTTTGATCTCTTAAATCAGCATGTCATATCTTACATTTTTAAGCAGAAGCTAAAGGTAACTGCAAAGATGGTTACAACACCATGGAAGAGAGAATTTGCGTGGACAAGCTTTCTATTCATGAATCACTATAACAAATGAACTCAATCCCCAGAAGCTCTTTAGTAATAGAAAAGAAGAAACATGCGAAACAATCCAGGCAAGTCTTATTTTGAAAGCGTAACATTATTTATGTGAACATAACCCTAGCCTCTGCTTTGCCTATAGTAATATCACATATTCAAATGATCGCTAAAGTTCCACGTTCTCCGCAAAACGTCTCCCATCAAAGTAAGTCTTCATCTTGAGGAGAAAATGCATGCAATGCCTTTCTCATTCAGCATTTTTGATAATTTCTACTCCCCTGGAACAAAAGCTAAATATTGTTAGCACCTGGCATCATCAAATGCAAAGTGACGAAAATAACATACGGATCTTCAATTGACACCTCTATGGTAACCAACCAGAGACAAGTCAATCTCATGTGACAAGGGTAATTGTAAATTAAAAAAATCGTTGTCAAATTAAGTCCCTTCCAAAAGAACAAAACTCACTTGGAGAAGTTTTTTAGATAAGGATGCATCTCATAGGTGATCCTTCCGCACCGAGCAACTTTAAAGGCAAACATGGATTGTATAAACTCCTGTCAGTGCATCTTCAAGTTTCAAGCCCTTATCAAGAATGATTTCCTACAGTTACTGTAGCATCGGTTTCTTTAGCCTAGACTTCATATAATATCGCAATGATGTGAAATCTAGTCAAAATCACCAATACTAGTTTAGGTCTAAGATGGCAATTCAGCAATGGAACATGGTCATTCTCAACTTTGATGGGGAAATTTGTCATACATCAAATCAATTTCTTACCCGGCTTTCAAGAAAGATGGGATGGAATCAAATCTCATATACAGTAACAGACAGGTAACCGGTTCATGCATTGAATAGCATAGATTGCGTCATGCAAGATTGCATCTCAATCTCAGACATGTAATAATCTACAAGTTGCAGAACAAGAAAGAAACTAAATCAAGTTTCACCTTTTCTCAAGAGGGAGGTTTAGAAAAAACTGAACCTGCGTATTGCTCAAAAGCCTGATAGCAACTTAAGAGTGAGCATTTTCTCACACACATGTGTCTTTAGAGATCAATCGAATATCACGTGTTCATGTTGACAGTTATTACAGCACCATACTACGACTCTCATGTCATCGGGGAGAAAATCAAATAAGATGGAAGTATGCATTTCTTGCCATGCCTAAGAAAAATAACATTTGGTTGTAGTGAAGCTGCAAGTAAAAATTAGTGGTACTAGAAAAGGTTGCTACCTAATATAAAAATATACCCTAGCATGGTTTCTGGGTAACAATTGAGAAATATCATTAAGGGTACATTTGGTAACGATTCTGTTCTCGAGAACAGATTTTGACCAGAAATTATTATTTTTTATTTTGTTTCTGGGAATAATTTCTAAGCATTTTAAGCTATTTGGTAATTGTCCAAAATTTCTGATTCTGGAAAAGAATTGCGTTTGGTATCGTGCTCATTGATTCTATTCCAAATTCAATTTCTTTTAATTTTTAAATATTTTTTTTTCCTTTCTCTCTCATGTTTTTCTTCTTCTGGTCATCGATTCGACGATCGGCTAGACGAGGGTCGGAGACGCTCAATGACCTCACTGGAGCGTCTTCGGCCCTCATTGGTCGAGCCTTGCCGGTGGCCAGGTCGACCTCGTCGGGGCTGGGTGAGGCCGGCCTGGCCACTGGCGAGGCTCGCCTGGCCACCGGTGGGGCTGGGTGAGCCTACTCGCTGTATTCTTGCGACGAGGCTTAGCCTCACCGGTCGCCGCGAGGCTTGCCTAGCCTCGGCGAGGCTCGAACTTGCTAGATTTGGCGAGGCCGAGCTCGTCGGTGGCCGGCGAGGCCGAGCCGGCGGTGGCCGTGCAAGCCTCACCCGGCCTCCGGCGAGCTCATAGGTGGCCAAGCGGGCCTCCGATGAGCTCATCGGACCGGTTGTCGGTGACCGGCGGCGGCGGATGGCAACCGCGGGATGGCGGTCAATGAAGAAAAAGAAAATAGAAGAAAAATAGAAAATGGAAGAAGAAGAATTTCTTTTGATTCTTAAATTTGTTCACGGAATAAGAATCAATTTTTTTATTTATTATTTTTAATTCTTGATTCTATTCCAAACCTATTTTTGGGAACAAAAAAATAGAATTTTGTTTCCGGGAACAAAATTTTTACTAAATGCGATTCCGTTCCCAAACTAATCCCGGAAACAAAAAATTAGAATTAGGCATTGTTTGGTTACCAAACAGTGCCTGAGTACACTACAAATTAGTGAGTCCAAGTAAAAGGTGAAGATAAGATGATAGTGAAGCAAACCACCATCCAAAAAAAAAAACCCCCCAAAAAAAATTTCTCACTAAGATTGCATCATAATAGCAAAGAGGGACAAATCCTATCAAAAAGTTTAATGTCTTTGTTCTCAACCAACCATTGTGCTCCATCTCTCATGAATTCCACATAGCTCATGTCAAACTCTTTTTTGTACATAAGTCCTCTAAGAACGAAACAGAGCACAATCAAATTCGTCCTTTTGATCGTAGCATTCACTAACACCATAGTATAGATAGTCATATGAGTGCTCCAACAATCCGGAAATCGCACATTAGCTCAACTGACAATGACCTACAGAAGGATTTCAGGAACAGAATTCTACTTGACATTATCAAGGTTTTGAACGACACCTGTCTCACACCCTTGGGAATATATAAAAAGTCCATTACTTCAGCTGCAGGAAGCAGTCTACATCATTCTTATAGAATTTGTTCGACATATCACTATGTTTTAATCTCAAAAGTTGTCATATCAAATGTTAGTAGTGCTTAACAATATTCTTGAAAAAATAAAAAAAAAAATAAAAAGAAGGAAGAAGCCAAGGCCTTGTTCTCACTACGAAGACAAGTATTCTACTTATTCCATTGCAAAATTAACAATATCATAATCTAACTAGAAGAAGTAGCGTATTGCCAGCAATGTTCACTACTGGCAGAACTAAATTGTGCTAGATTTTTACTTGCTGGAATGAATAAATAAACTCAACAGTAGCAAATAGCTATAGTTCACTAGTAAACAAGATATATGATATCCATAGACGGTAAAACAATATAAGTTGGCAAGTATGACATGCCAAGCCCTAACACACAAATGACTGACTAAAATGGATATGGAAAATGAAGCCAGTCCTATGAAGCACCCAAGTTTCCAGCAAATTGTTCAAGCAATCAAACCTACTTACCAATCATGATGATAATGACGACAACACCAACCATTCGACAGTTGACATGTAATTTCAATGGTAAAGTAGAACCTAGTACGAGTTATTATTGCAAATGAGTGAATTAGAGAAATCACATCACTATTTTTACACAAAGGTCATCTTATGTACTCCATCTTTTGACATGTTATTTTCGTATTTTGCTTTTGAACCTGATACATAATTTACATGCATAAGAAAAGAGGAATAGATTCAGCTGATTATACCTGTCCATTTTTTAGTCCGAAGAGGCTAGGTCGTATTACCGAAGCTCTGAGAAAGAACCTTACAGAGCCAAACCCTTGAGACCATGGAAAACACAATTATGATGAGAACACTAGCCAATCAAGGTCCAAAATCCAAAACAACTCAACAACAGTTTTTGTTAGCAAAATGGATTCAATGTAAGACTGCCACTAAAGTAATTGAAAGTGAGAATATTGTTGTTCCAAACCACAAGATTCAACTCCCTAAGCCCTTCAACGAGTATGAACAGAAACTTCTCTTGAAATGTGGGGTTTTTACCACTGTTTGCACACCAAATCAAATCAAATTAAAACTAAGATGTCTATTTGCACAATTTTCCCAATTAGCTCAACACCAGAAAAATTCACCCATTAAACCCTTGTAACAAAACTCCATATCCAGATCTGAACAGGGAAAGAGGTAACTGCACAAACACTTGGTGTGCAATTTAGAATTACCAGTGCAAGTTATGATGTGAAACGTGGTGCTGCCATATTCCAACTGCTGATGGTGCTCCTAGAGGCGGAGGTGGAGGCAACACGTTGAAGAATGCAGCAGGTCTGAGCTCGCCGGACGCGAATGACGAATCGGTGTTGTTGATGGAACTCCTAGAGGTGATGGCAGAGGCGGAGGTAGCGGCGACACGCCGAAGAATGCAGCAGGTCTAAGCTAGCTGGACGCAGACTACGAATCGAAGCCACCGATGGGACTCATTATACCACGGCGGAGGTGGAGGCAGCGTCTGAGGTGTCAAACCCAAACTTTCCAGCATTAGGGCTCGTATAGGGGATAGGCAAGCGGAAGAATGCATCAATTTTGAACTCGTCGGGGACAGACAACAAATCGAAGCCGCCGACGTTGTAGATGTCACCCCCAAACTCACCATTCCAATAATTTCAATAGATTTCCTCCCTCGTTAGCTTACCACAATTACGTACTTGAAGCATCGGTAGCTTTTTCAATTTTGATAGGTCTAACATCCTCTCCAACGAAGGGCAATTGTCAACTATTAGAGAGCAAAGGGATCCCAATTCTTCAAGGCCATGAATCTCAACTAATGAAACGCTAAGTCCCAGATCTACCTTTTCTAGATTCTTCATGTGCGACAGATTAAATACTTCTGGAAGGAACTCACAAGAAGCCATCTTTAATGATCTCAATCTTTTTATTTCCAGCTGCAACGGTGCATCCAGTTGTCTAAGCTCACAGAACTCCACACCGAGTTCCTCCGACTCCGCATCAAATATACTGGAGAATTCTAGCGAACATCCAAAGAATGTCAAGAGTGACAAGTCTTTCAAATTGGAAAAATCCGGTGATCGTGTAGTCACCAGATCTCGAAGTTTTAACTCTCTTAAACTAGAGGGGAGCTGAGGGAGGAATTGCACATATTTGGAGCACAATTTTAATGTTTTAAGCTGAGATAGGCTCCTAATGCTAGTGGGAAGAGTAATGACAGGTGTTTCCTGTTGAGATGGGGTACTGATCTGGAGGTATTCTTTAGCAGCAACACTATCAACTTCGTCTTCATCTTCCTCCTGCCAATATTCCTCCCGCAAATAGATCTCCGCGGGGGACCACTTCTGCCAACATTTCACGTCAAGCGAATTATGCCAGTCCCATGCGAGACAAGTCAAACTTAGGGGAAGCTCCGGCAATTGTTTAAGCTCGGAACATTTTTCTAGCTCAAGTGTTTGGAGATTAGAGAGGTGACTCATCGTGGTGGGTAATTTGCATATGCGTGAGTACGACAAGTCTAGGATCCTCAAATGGGATAGTCTCCCAATTTCTTTAGGGATTTCGCCGGTCAAGTTGCAACATCCTCGAGCATTTAACTCTTTGAGCTTCTCCACCAGCCTAATCACACTTGGTAATTTTGTTATCCTTGTTATGCCGATCATCCTTAGTACTTTCAATTGCTTTAGATTGCCAATTGAATCAAGCGAGTGATCAATACCTGTGGATGACAAATCCAACTCAACTAAAGATTGTAATTTCCTAACCGAATTTGGAAGTTCTTCTATGTATCTACACCAAGATAAATTCAACTGCGTAAGTTTCACCAAACCTCCAATTGAGTATGGTAGTTTGCTGATTTGCTCATTTGGTACTTTGAAGGTCAACAAAGATTGCAAATTACCGAATGTCTCCGGAAGTTCATGTAGCATAATAGGCATGACAATCTCTGTCAAAGCTTGAAGACACCTATTTCTTCAGGCAACTTTCGAAAGACATTCACATCCCTTCAAGTTCAAGGAAATTAGGAGCTTTAATTTACCAATGGATGGGTCAATTTCAATTAACTTGTAACAATCTTCAAGAATCAATCTCTCCAAGGACATCCATGGAGATAAATCTGGTGTTCTTGAAAATGAGCAATGGTGAAGATCTAGTACTTTTAGTTTACTTGCCGCCTGCAAAAGAAAATTCATAAAATATATACTGAGAAATGACTTGGAAAAAAATGACAAAAGAAACGATATGCATATGCAAGGAGTGGTACTCAAATCGTACTTTGATTTGGTTCCAGCCAATCCATTCTTCCGAAATATCGCTCCACGAAAGGTCAAGAACAACTAAATTAGTTGGATGAAAGTTTGTTGCCTCAAACTTGGGAGGGCAATTTTTCCAAGAAAGCCATCTTAAATTGGAGAAAATATTATTGAAGTCTCCAACAAAGGACACTCCCTCCCCTTCAAAGAACCTTAGCTTCCGTAAATTAGCAAATTCATCATGCTTTAGAATAGCGTCTTCATCAAATCCATCATATCCCACGGATAGTATTTCTATATTCCTACTTCCCTGACAATGGAAACACCAAGAAGTCCCAATACGAAGGTCAAAAGCGAATAATTTCAAGCGCTAATAGCCATTCATTTTTACTTTTTCAACAATAGTGTACAACAATTCATAATTTGCCGTTTCCTTTTTACCTCTTTTTGCTTTAGAATGCTCAGGACTTCCTCAAAGTTCCACACTCTACTGCGCTTGCAAGGATCGTTGAAATTCTCTTGACGGACAATTTCCTTTCCAAAGTCCCGCACTTGGTCATGCACCCAAAAAATATTGTCGTCCTTGATTTTTATCAAGGACATGAGAATGAGGACTTCAAGGGCATCGTGTGGGTAGTATCAACAATCTTCCCACATGTAGAAAGGGTATGTTTTGTCCTCATTAACAAAGAAACAAGCTATATCCAAGAATACTTGCCTTTGTGCATGATCTAGCCTTTATGATAAGTTATTAGCAATTTTCTTTGGATTCCCATGGGAGGAGCTTCTGTTAGCTTCTTCAACGTGTCAACCCATAATGCTTCGGATTTACCATTAAGGGATGAACCTATAATTTCAAGAGCTAAAGGAAGATTTCCCAAAGTGGAGACGACTTCTTTTGAAAGGGAGACATAATGATTTGGTGGAGAGTCTCTTCTAAAGGCATGCCTACTGAAAAGATTAAGAGCATAATCAAATTTCATTTCACACGCTTCGTAAGTTGAAACATTTGATGATTTTTTTATGAGGCCTTCACCTATTGCTGCTCCCTCAATCATTAAGACACTTTGGTCCCTAGTGGTTATGATAATCCTACTACCAGAACCAAACCAATTACCTTTTTCTGCTAGACTTTTCAGTTGCTCTTTATCATCCACGTCATCAAGAACAATGAGTACTTTTTTATTTCTCAGTACTCCCTTGTTGATCATGTTGATCCCATCACTCACATGATAAATTTGGCCGTTAGATTGAGAATCAATGAGCTTGGATAACAATTGTTTTTGCACATTTACCATAACATGATTGCCTTTTGATAATTCCCGAACGTCTGCAAGGAAACAACATCGCTCAAAGCTAGAAAAAAGTTTGTTGAAGATGACCTTAGCAAGGGTTGTTTTGCCAACACTGCCCATTCCATGGATTCCAATAAATCGCACACTATCAGATCCCACATCCAACATTTTGATTATAGCTTCTACATGATCATCAACTCCGACTAGATGTTCAGTCACATTTTCATGTGCAACCTTCAGCTTAAGTGAAACGGATCGAATTACCGATCATATCAGATCCCCTTGGCTGCCACAAGGTAAGAACTATGTTAGGATAACTTTTTTTTTGTTGGTAAAACTACTCCCAAAGAGACTAAATTGCCCTCATATGTTGAGGCAATTATGCAAAAAAATCTATACACCAATATGATTCTGATTTTTGCAAATCTCTCTTCGCTCCCAAGCTTCAGTGACCATCACCGTTGGCCCCTGTCGTACCACGCCACCGTTGACATCGCTCACCTTCCTACACTGTCACCATCAAGTTCCGGTGTTGTCGCTCATTGCGCCCGGTCGACGTGCCATCTCGACCTTGCCTCAATTCTCCAAGTCGCGTGGGTCATGGCCTTTGCAACCTCCGGCGATGGTGTCATCGGTCTTGAACGGGGAGAGAGAGAGAGAGAGAGTAAAGATGAGTAGGGTGCTATACCACCACAATAGTGCTATTGACTGGGGCTATTGCAGCAATACCACCGATAGTGGCAGCTATTGGCCACTGCACGTGAGAATTGCGTTCTCACCGCTATAGTGGCCGCCAACAGTAGCGGTAGTGGCCGTCGTCGGCTACTAAACTATATAAAAAGGACTAGATGAATATATTATATTTTCACCAGGAAAACGAAATCTACAAATGGAAGTTTGAAAAGTTTAAACATTTACCCTTTATCTTGCCCACCTCGATGAGAGCCTCTTCCCATGACTCCACTTCAGTGCAGGACATCTTCTGGCGCTTTGAAAGAGTTTGTTTGTACAAGTTTGTTTTGAGCTTGACATCAGCAGGTTCCACGTTCAAGAAAATTGGTAGAATCTCTTTAATCCCATTCGATTTCAAGGTGCACTTGACCATATATGCAAGCTCTCGAAGGCACCAATGACTGGAAGCATAATTTTTGGAGAAAATGGGAATGTAGATCTTGGAGTTCTCAATTGCTTGTAGAAGTCCACCACCAATTTCCTTACCGACATGGAGGGATTCATTGTCTCTAAAGACGTTGATCCCAGCCTCAATCATCCCATGGTAAAGACAATCGGTGAATTCGTAACGAGTGTCTGTTCCTTGAAAACTTAGAAAAACTTCATACGAAGATCTAGGTGATGCCTATGAGCTCGTCCCTTTCTCCATTGTAGGATCTCTAAACACCACAGATTTCAAATCCTTTCTGTTTCTCAGGGAAGTTTGCTTTGGGTGTGCTTGGATCTGAGCGATGGCTGTCAATATTATAGGCTCTCAAGTCTCTGGCGCCATGGGGGTAGGGAAAAAGGCGCTAGACTTCGAATATTACTTCAGTCAATATAGTCAACACCCTTCTTTCTTCTTCTTTTTTTAATCCCTTGATGCACCTTCATCTTTTTGATTAATTTGTTTAGTGTTCATGTATATCTTTACTGTTTTGCATCGGTTTGGCCACCGAATTTCCGAAATTAAATATTAAGATGTGAATTCTACTTAAAAGCACCATTACTATTATAAAAAAACACATTAATAGTTTTTAAGTGAAGACACTTATATGTAATTCTAATGTAATTACTAAATCAAAATAATGATATATGTGTCAGAATCTTAACCTTATTTGGAATTAATTTTGCTTAAATTAAAATTATATATATCATAATCTTAACCTCACTTTATGAACTATTACATGGCCGGTTTTACCAATAAAAGCAGTGAAAATAATATAAGAGATTAAAAATAATTATTCACATTATTACTTATGTACAAAATAATGTGACGAATTTGAATGCTTGACTATGCCCTACCTTTTCAAATGATCATTTATAGTATATAGATTTAGATCCCAAACCAATATGGAAAGATATGACACCACAGATTAAACATAAAGATGGCTACATAAAAGACTCTAACAATATTTCGAAAATTTGTGAGATTCAATAAATCGCAGATCATATCAATGAAGATTGCACAAAATCAAACTCAAACATATCAACATCCCATAAAAAAGAAGAAGAAGAAGATGATTGTAGTGAAATCAGCTTGATTTTGGAAATCAAGCTGTGAAATAGCCTAGATAATCGGATTTAGCAATGGAGTGAATATAGAGTGCCCCGAATGTTTTTTATTTATAAAATGAATCGATTTGTAAAATTCTCAATACGAACTATTTCATAGATTATGATCTAACTATGAGTAGCTTGATATATTTTATTCCAAATTTTAAAGTTGCAACTTGCTTATCTTAAATTTTAAATTTATACTTTAAAAGAAGGTAATGAAAAGGACAATGAATTATCAAATTTAAATTAATCCTAATTGGTTTATTTGTCTGGAAAGCACACAAGTCCCAAATCATCATCGTTGTTAGCTAATCTCCTCGGCATGTAACCCAGAAAAACAAGCCAAAGTCTTCCAATATCTTTGCTCACTTTGTTGCATTTTCCTCTTCTTTTCTTCTGATTGAAGAATTCAAAAGTCTTCCATAGCCTTGCTTGCTTAATTGCTAAGAAAGCAACAAGGCAAAAGCCGACTAAAACCTACTCAAGAGAAAAGATTGGTGAGGGTAGGCAAGTCAAAGTCTTCCTCCATCTTGCATTGCCAAACGAGGGAACCTCGTTGAAAAGTCTTCCTCAGATGTGGTTTGCAAAATTGTTTGAGAAATTATTGTCCATTAATCACATTTAAAGGACATGCCAAAAAGTAGAACGCGGTTTACAAGTCATCCCAGAAGTTTCCTAGAAATTTCTTTGATCAATCATTGGGTTATCGTGCTAAGAGTTTCTATGTCCCATTCATTTAATAACAAATTTTAAATCAGAGATCATAGCTTTAGAAATGAAGATATAAAGTGAAATTGGGATACAAAGTGAAGATGATTTTTGAGCTTTTCTTTATTTAATCGTAGTAGAGAACATTTAAAAAACCCAAACAACTTTGTATCTATATCATATATGATTTTGAATTATTGACATTTGCAACAACGTTCATCTTTAAACAAAATTCTTTAGTTAGAAGATTAAACTATCCCTCTACTAAGAAAATTTATATTATGCACCAATCACATGATTGATGTGATATAATCGGTCAATCCATGTTTCCACTGCTAAGTAACAGTGAAAAGAGCATGGCATTCCTTGGTGCCCCTTCATATTTTCATTAATTTGTTTCGAGTTCATGTATATCTTGTTTGTTTTGCATCGGTTTGGCCACCGAATTTCCCAAAAGAAATTATAAAGACGTGAATTCTATTTAAAAATACCATTACTATTAAGAAAAACACATGGATAGCTTTTAAGTGAAGACACTTATCCGTCATTGGAGTTAATGTAATTACTAAATCAGAATTGTTATATATATATATATATATTGATACACACACACACACACACACACACACATCAGAATCTTAATCTTACTTGCAATTAATTTATTTGCTTAAATTAAAATCGTTATATATGTATCATAATCTTAACCTCACTATATGAAGTATTACGTGGCTGGTTTTTACCAACAAAAGCAGTTAAAATAATATAAGAGATTGAAAGTGTTATTCACATTAGTTACAAATTAATGAGACAAATTTTGAATGTCTGACTATGCCCAACCTCTCCAAATGATCATTCATAGTATTAGGGGTGAGCATGGTCCGGGTTGGTCCGGGCCACCCCTAACCCTAGGACCAACCCGTACAGTGTCGGTCCTCAATTTTTAGGACCGAGGACCGACCCTATTGAGCTTGGGACCAAGGACCGGACCAACCCAATGGGTTCGGTCCGGTTCCAGGGTCAACCCAGGACCGATCGATAATTTTTTTCATCTTAATTTTTATACTCCCTAAAAAAGCAAACCCACAAATTCAAATTACACATCCATCAACAATATGGCATTATGCAACTAAATTATAAATACCAATACATATTTAGCAAATTTAAGATGAAACAATAATAGAAATTTCATACCTGCTAACCGCTTATTGAGATATGGGACATGATGGAAAGTTATTGTAATCATCTATTTTTAATATTCATAACACCATATGCAAAAGCATTTTCCTACATTTGATCATCTAGAATCCACTCAACCAAAAAATGAATTTCACACCATTTGACTAGCATTTGATCATGTAGAGTCACTCAACTAAAAAATGAGCTTCACACCACTTGATTAGCAAATCACCGTAGCAACTGCAGTACTACTCTACTCTTCAAAAACTTCTACAAGTTGACACAAATTAAAAAGCAAAGTGCAGGTGAAATTCATTAGTAGAATACAATTAAACCATAAAAAGTTCAAAATACTTAATATAAACCATAAATATATAACTTCACATTTTGTTAATTCACTCGAATTTCTAAACACACGAAAACAAAACAAACGACACATAATTAATACTCAACAAAAGTTTTAAATTGAAATTACTATTAGTGCTATTGATAGAACATGTCAATATAATATAATAAAACATACATTTTACTTAGTTTTGAATATATAAAAGAATTATATATAATATACGGGGTTGGTCGGGGTTGGACCGACCAAAAACTCTTAGGATCGAGGACCAAGCGCACTGCGGTGTTGGTCCCGGGGAATTTCAGGACCAAGGACCGACCCGGTCCCCTTGGGAACCGGACCAGGGACCGACAAGGTTGGGCGATCGGGGGTCGGTCCAGGTCGACCCTAGACCGCTGCTCACCCCTACATAGTATATAGATCTAGATCCCAAAAAAATATAGAAAGATCTTTGATACCGTACATTAAACATAAAGATGACTCTATAAAAGATGGTAACAATATTCCAAATATTTGTGAGATCCGATAAATCACAGATTATATTAGTGATGGTTACATAAAATCAAATCAAATAATCTAGCATCCCACTCAAAATAAGATGATTGCAATGAAAACAACTTGATATTGGAAATCAAGCTGTGAAACGGACTGGATAATCAGATTTAGCAACTGAGCGAATGTAGAGAGCCATGAACTCCAATATGTTTTTAATTTATTAAATGGATTGATTTGCAAAATTTTCAATACGAATTATTTTATTTATTATGTGATATATTTCATTCTGAATTTTAATATGACAACTCGCTTATCTTAAATTATAAATTATAGTTTTAGAAGAACTTGATGAAAGGAGGCGATGAATTTTCAATTTTGTTTGGTTTATTCCCTCATCTTTTGATTAATTTGTTTCATGTTCATGTAAATCTTGTCTGTTTTGCATCAGTTTGGCCATCGAATTTCTCAAATTAAATATTAAGATGCGAATTCTGTAAAAACATACTTACTATCATGAAAAACGCATTAATAGCTTTTAAGTGAAGAGACTTATCTTTTATTGAGATTAATGTAATTACTAAATCAAAATTATTATATCAGAATCTTAGCCTTACTTGGAATTAATTTATTAGTTAAATTAAAATTATAATATATGTATCATGATCTTAACCTCCTTTTATGAAGTAGTACTTGGCCGGTGTTACCAATAAAAGAATTACAATAATATGACAAATTTTGAATGCTTGACTGTGCCGTACCTTTTCAAATAATCATTTATAGTATATAGATTTAGATTCCAAACCAATATGGATCGATATATGATACCGGTTTGATAATATTTCGAATATTTGTGAGATTCGATAAATTGTGGATCATATCGTTGAAGATTACACAAAATCATACTCAAATATGTATAGCATCCCAATAAAAATAAGATGGTTGTAAATTTCTTAATACGAATATTTTTTATAGATTGCGATCCAACCATGAGCAGCTTGATATATTTTATTCCAAATTTTAAAGTTGCAATTTTCTTATTTAAAATTTAAAATTTAGACATTAAAAGAAGGTAATGAGCGAGATGATAAACCTCAATTGTTAATTGTCAGTGTGAAATTTTGTGAAATCATCGGCTGTTCCAAAAACTTAAGTTGTTAAATGAAAATGTGATTTATTATTTAAATATTTTAACAATCTAGAAAGCACACAAGTCCCAAATCATCGTGATTGGATAATCTACTTCGCAGCATGTAACGCGTAAAGCAAGACGAAGTTTTCTAATATCTTGCTCGTTTCGTTGCAATTTCCTGTTCTTTTCTTCCGACCAAAGAAGTCAAAAGTCTTCCATCATCTCACTTGCTAAGTTGCAGAGAAAGTGTCAAGGCAAAAGCAGACAAAACCTACTCAAAAGAAAAATAAACCCCTCCTTTTCTCATTCTTTCTTTTTTGCAGGATGGCCCTTAGTTTCTTTTCGTAAGTGTTAATTAAACAAGAATAACCAGTCTATTCACGAAACTTCCCTACGTATCATTTACACCCAACATGCATCTAAATACATAAGTGCTCTTTTTCGTGGTAATTGGCATATTTTAATATATATCATGAATTTCTTTGTAGATTTTCCAACTTTATCGATCCGGTGCTTCGACCGTTTGACTCACGATTCAGAACATAGTTTTTTGATGTTGTGATGATTACTTGACAAGATGACAAAACCTGTTTAGGATACGTGGCTACAAGTTGCCAACTCTAATAACGATGATGTTGTGATGATGTGGAGTGGCGAGTGGCAGAAATGATGTGGTGGTTGCTTGATGCTGACGTCATCTTTCTGAGGACGAAGCTGGCACAGTTAAGGTTGTGGTCTTGACCGTCCTGCCGCATGTGGCAGCGATCCGAGTCTCCGTTTCCAGTGTTCAACTCGGAGGACGATTGCTTGTCTGATGGGTGGTTCGTTGAGTAACAAACACGGAAGGACAGCGGGCTATGAAGGCAAAGATTTGGACGAGTTTCGCCATCCTGGCACGCGAGGTTTTCATCCGCCTGATTTGAAGAAGCAAGAGCTTGTAAAAGGGTACTTTATTATTAAGCAGCCTTCCATTTTCCATTTTTTCTTTTTTCCTTTTTTGCAATTGTCTATGAATATGTTTAGTTACCTTAAATGAGTCTCTGAGCAGTTCTTCAAAGAGGGAAGATGCCTTCGAGCAGTTGGCAGTAGCCTTGCGGTATATGCATCTCTCTCTCTCTCTCTCTCACACACACACACACACACACACACACACACACACACACACACATAAGCAAGCAGAAACACAGAGTGCAAGAAGGCTTTGTGAGCTCTGTATTTGTTACCTGCAGTCTCAGAACAAGGAAGACATCAAGAAATTCAGTAAAAAAACTGTGAAGGTTGGTCCCGTTTTGGTTTCCTTATGGTGTAATATTTTGGTCCTATTTGATGTGAAGTTTGATTTTGTCTCTGTTTTCCAGAAAAGCCTATCTGCATAGCTAACTGGATATGTGTGTGCTTGATCTACATGGCTTTGATACCCTTGCAGGTGACACAACAGCATAATGAAGGCTGCAAAAAACTATTAAGACTTATGGGTGT
The DNA here is from genome assembly GCA_016097485.1 of Eucalyptus sideroxylon x Eucalyptus melliodora. Lineage (NCBI taxonomy): Eukaryota > Viridiplantae > Streptophyta > Magnoliopsida > Myrtales > Myrtaceae > Eucalyptus > Eucalyptus sideroxylon x Eucalyptus melliodora. The sequence goes on from CM027825.1 coordinate 28,553,132, forward strand.
CCCAGTAGTTGAGGTTACAAGTCTGTCTAGAAAGTTTATTCATTATTATTTCTAACAAAATGTTTAGATACCAGATCCTGTTTTTGTATGTTAGGCTCCTTCAGGAGCAGAGGCACAGTGTGCTGCACTTTGCAAAGCTGGAAAGGCAAGTATCCTCCTGTTTGATCGTCTTCTGATTTAGGATAGTTCATTGTTTTTCCATGATTACCAATCGTTTAACTCTTTGTAAATTGCCATTTTATTTCCTTGATTTGATTTCCTTTTCACTCACACATATGCTTGTTCACTATCATTGCTCAATTTTTGTGTGTTAACCAGAACTCTTTTATAATGAATGGTGCTTTAGCTGTAATTTTTGTTTTTCAGGTTTATGCAGTTGCTTCTGAAGATGTGGATTCCCTTACTTTTGGAGCTCCTATATTTCTTCGCCATTTGATGGATCCCAGCTCAAGAAAAGTTCAAGTCATGGAATTTGAAATTTCCAAGGTACTTAGAAAAGTTTATTCATTGTGTTTGCTTAAATTTTTTTCTCACTTTCATGACTTTTAGATCTTGGAGGAGATGAATCTGGATATGGATCAATTCATTGACCTGTGCATCCTCTCTGGATGTGATTATTGGAAAGCATTCGAGGTTGATGTGATATTGTTGCAGTGCTCTGTTAACTGTTTTATGCTATCGCATATCATTTGTCCCTCTTGTATTTTTTAGCTTGATGATTTCAGTGGTTTTACTTTGGAATGAATTTATCAGGTATTGGAGGGCTGAGTGCTCTTAAGCTTATATGTCAACATGGTTCCATAGAAAACATACTAGAGAACATAAATAAGAAGAGGTGCTTCTTGTGCTCTTATCTCGTCCCCTGACTTGTAAGCAAAATTAGGCAGCAAAGTTTCTCACTGTAATAGTCTTGGCTGCTGAATTCCTTGACTTCAAAGAATTATCTCTCAAACTCAGCCGGTGTGGAAAAATTTCGTCAACAGTTTGAAACTGAAAGATCATTTGCCACCAATAGATTTGGGCTGGCAATCAGTGCATTGGCCATCCTACTTCGTGTGTTGATTTACTATAATACTTTTATCTATTCGGATGTCTGCTTTGTCTGTTCCTATCACTTGAGCAAATTCATATGGTTTCTCTATCCTTAAGACCCAGAGGTTCCTTGCATTACTGGAAGTCTTAATTCAGTTCGGTTATCCTTCTTAGGGAAATGTTTGCTTGTTTTATGAATAGGCATCAGATACCAGATAATTGGCCCTACAGCGAAGCTCGACTGCTTTTCAAGGAACCAATAGTTTCTACGGAAGAACAACCTGAGATAAAATGGACTGCTCCAAACGAGGAGGTGGGCCATTTTCATGTTAAGATTTACTTGCAACGTTTCACTTTCTGAATTTTTGACTCGTTTCCTAACTGATTGTTATTTCCCTTTCAAGGGCTTAATTTCCTTTCTCATGAATGAGAATGGGTTCAACATTGACAGAGTGACGAAGGTATGGCTTTTATATTCAGTAATGTGTTGGCCAGTTGTCTACTGGAGGAAGTTGCTTCTTTTCCTCTGAAGGAGAGAGCATACATGTTTTCAATGTTGTTTTACCATGTGTATCGGGCAATAGAGAAGATTAAGGCAGCTAAGGATGAGTCATCACAAGGCCAGTAACTTAAGCTTGAACAAATGAAAGTGACTTCCAAAATGCACTTTTTCTTATCCGATGATTCCTTTCGTTTACTCTGTACAGAATAGAATCCTTCTTTAAGCCAGCTAAGAATATCTATACCTCCTAAGAGGAAGGAATGAACTCGATCCCAGCAGCTCTTTAATAAGAGAAAAGAAGAAACGTGAGAAACAATCTAGATGAGTCTTATTTTGAAAGCGTAATATTATTTATGTAAACATAGCCATAGCCTCTGCTTTGCCTATAGTAATATTACATATTCAAATGATTGCTAAAGTTCCCAATTCTCCGCAAGACGTGTCCCATCAAAGTAAATTTGAATTCTAAGGAGAATGTGCATGCAAATGCCTTTCTCACTCGGACCTTGTGATAACTTCTACTCCCCTGGAACAAAAAGGAAATATTGTTAGTTCCAGGCATTATCATATGCAAAATCACGAAAACGACAAATGAATCTTCAATTGACATCTCTATGGTAATTAATTAGGGACAAGTCGATCTCCAATGACAATGATAATGATGATTGTAGATAAAGCAGTCGTCATCAAATCAATTCCCCTAAAAAAAGAATAAAACTCAGTTGGAGAAGTTATTTGATAAACATGCATCTTATAGGTGATCCTTCTGCATCGGGCAATCTCAAAGGCAGAAATAGACTTTATACAATCTTATAGGTACATCTTCGAGTTTCAGGCTCTCAACAATAATAATTTCCTGTAGCTTTACTATAGTGTCGGTTCCTTGAGCCTAGACTTCCTATGAGAATGCAACGATGTGAAATTTGGGAAAAATCACCAACACTAGTTAAGTCCGAGATGACAATTCAACAATGAAACATGTTTATTCTTAACTTTGATGAGGAAATTTGTCATTCATCAGATCAATTTCTTACCTAGCTAGCAAGGAAGATAAGGTCGGATGGCATCAAATCATCATATGCAGCAACATACAAGTAATCAATTTATGCATTGAATAGCACAGATTGTGTCATGCAAGATTGCATCTCAATCTACAAGTTGTAGAACAAGAAAGAAATTAGATGATCAAGTTGCACTATTTCTCAAGGGTAGGTTTAGAAAAAAAAAATGAACTTGTGTAGTGCTCAAAAGCCTGATAGTGTCACGCCTCGATCCTCGAGCGCGTGCCCATTCCTCGGTGGTCGATTAAATTGCAACGTCCTAGGACGCGTCGTCGATCCATTCATTTTAATATGCATGTGGAGCGAATTATTACCCTTAACAACAAGTAATACGAGATAGAAAAGTAGGATAACAAATTTTAAATCAATCAACACAGCTTTTATAAACAATCTGGTTTACAAACAGATGCCAACTCTAGGGTCTAAGTACATGAGGTCTATCTCTAAAAAGAACTTTTGAGTCACCCATGCTCCTGACCCTTCCGCCTCAAGCTTTGGGTTCTTTACACTAGGGACCTGAAAAGTGAAGCCTATAACGGGGTGAGATAATGTCTCAGCAAGTTCACCTCCTAAATCGACTAGGAAGGAAATACGCTTAAATGCCGTCTATGCACACACAAAACAGAGGACTTACCTTGCCTTAGTTCATTCCTACAAGTCAGTGCAATTCATATACTCAACCAATCAACTCAATTCAATTCAAACCAACCCATCGATCAATCGATCCACTCAAATCAATACCATTAGTACTATCTATCAATTCGATATGACCACTGCTCACATCAGCTGACATAGATAGTATTTGCTCTCACAAGCTGTAATATATGGTCATAGCTCTTACAAACTGATATAGATAGATAGAAGCTCACCCAAGCTGTATATATATAGATCGTGCTCTCACAAGCTGATAAAACGATCATAGCTCACACAAGCTGATATATGTATATATAGATTGTGCTCTCACAAGTTGATAAAACGATCATAGCGCACACAAGTTTATAATGTATACTGTTCTCACAAGCTGACATATCAAGCTCATAGGATGATATAGTATACTGCTCTCACAAGCTGACATGTAAATGGGCTCTCACTAGCTGACGACAAATACGCTCGCACAAGGTGATAATATATGCTCTCATAAGCTGATAATTCACCGTGTTAAAAATACCCAATAAAAATAATCGTGTGTTGGTACACAGTCAGCTTAAGCCAAAAACGCAATATCTTTCTTTTAAAAAATCTCACTATTTAATATAGTCCATAAACACATTTTTGGCGTTGTAAACCAATGCCTGGTATTTTCTAATTAAAATACCAAAATCACACAATTTGGGATAAATACCAAAAACTACACTTTCCACTCAATTTGCACAAATTAGCACTCAATTAAATAAACCAAACCTACCATTGCAATCAACACGAAATTCCGGTCACCAGCTATCTTGATATAATTTCCAGAAAAACTAAAATTTTGTTTTTTGTTATTTTGAATTTCTTATATTAGAATCCAAATATTATTTATATTGAAATATAATTTTAATTTTTTAATTAATGTTATTTGAGAAAAAAATTTTCTATTACGAATATTAGAAATCCTATCTGCCTTTATTCTACCTCCCCATTAGAATAATTTTATTCAATCTATATATTTTTTTTTATATCCAATTTTATCCTACCATAAGTAGGCAACAAATGCAAGATGGGATATATTTTTATCTTATCTTAAATTTTATCCTCACCACCAAACGTAGGTTGAGACTATAAAAGACAAGATAAGAACACTTGTCACTCAAGGACCAAAATCCAAGACAACTCAACAACAGTTTTGTTAGCAAAATGGATTCAAGGTAGGAAGTAATTACTTTCCACTATAGATGAAGTTGTCGAAAATGAGGATATTAATGTTCGAAACCACAAGATTCCCTAAGCCCTCCAACGAGTGTGAACACGAAATTCTCTTGAAATGTTGGGAGGTTTTACCACCATCTACACACCAAATCAAATAAAAAATAATATGTCTATCTGCATAGTTTTCCTATGTACCTCAATAGTAGAAACTTCCCTATCAAACCCTTGTAACAAAACTCTATATCCAGATCGAACAGGGAGAGGTAATTGTGCAAACATATGGTGTGCAATTTAGAATTACCGGTAAGTGTTCCAGTGCGGAACTTGGTGCTGCCATATTCCAGCCACCGATAGGACTCTAAAGGCGATGGCAAAGGCGGAGGCAGCGGCAACACATCGAATAATGCAACGGATCTAAGCTCGCCAAATGCAGATGAAGATTTAAAGTCGCCAACGAGATTCCTAGATACTATGGTGGAGTGGAGGTAGCATTTGAGGTGTCACCCCAAAACTCTCCATTACCAAAAATTTCCTGCTTCTTTAAAGATTCCAAGTGGTTGAGTCCTTGCATGCTTTTTAGCTTACGACAATACTTTACTTCGAGCTCCCATAGCTTTTTCAATTTTGATAGGTCTGACATCCTCTCCAAGGAAGGGCAATAGTCGACTGATAAGGAGAAAAGGGATCCCAATTCTTCAAAGCCACGAATCTCGACTAATGAAAGGCAAAATCCCAGGCTTACCTTGCATAGATTCTTCATGCGCGATAGATCAAGTACTTCAGGAAGGAACTCACAATAAGCCATCTCTAATAATCTCAATCTTTTCATTGCTAACTGCAACGGTGTGTCCAGTTTTCTAAGCTCACAGAGCTCCATACGAAGTTCCTTCGACTCGCATTAAATAGACTAGAGAATTCTAGCGAACATCCATAAAATGTCAAGATTGATAAGTTTTTCAAATTGGAAAAATCCGGTGATCGTGTGGTTGCGGATCTCGAAGTTGTAACTCTCTTAAACTAGATGGGAATTTGGGGAGGCATTGCACATTTTTGCAACACAATTTTAGTGTTTTAAGCTGAGATAGGTACCGATGCTAGTGGGTAGAGTGGTGACGGGTGTTGCTTGTTGAGATAGGGCACCAATTCTAGTGGGAAGAGGGAGAGCTATCCCGTATTCTTTAAGAGCATGGCGCTCTATTTCCTACTCATATTCCTCACGAGCACGATTTTGCTCTTGCCAATATTCCTCCGGCTCATATCTATGCTCCTCCGTGAGAGGAACACCAACAATTTTTAGGGCCCCATCTCGGGCAAGTCAAATTTGGGGAAGCTCGTGCAATTGTTTAAGTTTGGGACTTTTTTCTAGCTTAAGTGTTTGGAGATTAGAGAGGTGACTCATTGTGGTGGGTAATCCAGATATACATGTGTTCGATAAATCTAGGATCCTCAAATGGGACAGTCTCCCAATTTCTTCAAGAATTTCACCAGTCAAGTTGCAACATCCTCGAGCATCTAACTCTTCAAGCTTCTCCACCAGCCTAATTGCACTTGGTAATCTTGTTATTTCTCTTATGCCGCTTATCCTTAGTATTTTCAATTGCTTGAGATTGCCGATTGAATCAGGTAGGTGACCAATACTTGTCAATGACAAATCCAACTCGACTAAAGATTGTAATTTGCCAACCGAATGTGGAAGTTCCTCTATGTATATACACCTAGATAAATTCAACCGCGTAAGTTTTGCCAGCCCTCCAATCGAGTATGGCAATTTTAAGGATGGCTGTTTGCTAATCACTGACCTTTTGAAATTTTCTTTTAGGGGAGATATAATAAAATCTGTCAAAGCTTGTAGACATCCTATTTCTTGAGGCAACTCTCGAAGAGATTCACATCCATCCAAGTTCAAAATAGTTAGGACCTTTAATTTAACAATGGAATGGTCAATTTCAATTAAATTGCTACAACCTTTAAGAACCAATCTCTCTAGGTACACCCATGTAGATAAATCAGGTGTTCTCTTTAAGTATGCACAGCAGCTGAGATCTAGTACTTTTAGTTTCCTGGCCTCCTGCAAAACAATTTGATAAAATATATATTAAGAAACAACCTGTAGGGGGAAAAGAAACAAGACAAAAGAAACGATATGCTTATGCTAGGAGCAGGACTCATATCATACTCTGATTTGGTCCCAACCAATCCATTCCTCTAAAATAAAGCTGAGTGAAAGGTTAAGAACAATTAAATTAGCCGGATGAAAGTTCGTTGTCTCAAACTTGGAATTGCCGTGATGTAAAGAAAGCCATCTTAAATTGGAGAGAAGATTACTGAAGTCTCCAACAAGGGACACCTCTTCCCCTTGAAAGAACCTCAGGTATCGTAAATCAGCAAATCCATCATGCGTCAGAATGTCTTGACGAAAGAAAGGATATTGAGGTCCCGTTGACAGTGCTTCTATTTTCCTACTTTCCTGACAATGGTAAGACCAAAAGTCCACAAGTGTAAGTAAAAAGCAAACAATTTCAAGCACCAAACGATTATTTTTCCTTTTATAAGAATAGTCTACCACAATTTACGGTAAAGTAAATTGTTGTTCCCTTTTTACCTCTTTCAACTTCAGAATGTCCAACGCTTCCTCACGGTTCCACACTCGCTACGTTCATTTGGGATGTTTGAAATTCTCTTGACGGACAATTTCCCTTCCAAGGTCCCGCACTTGATCATGCATCCAGAAAGTATTGTTGTCCTTGGTTTTTATCAAGGACATGAGAAAGAGGACTTCAAGGGCATCGTGTGGGTGGTATCCACAGTCATCCCACATGTACAAAGGGTATGTTTTGTCCCGATCGACAAAAAAACAAGCTATATCCAGAAATACTTGCTTTTGTGCATGATCTAACCTTTCATAAGATATCATCAATTTTCTTTGGACTCCCATGGAAGGGGCTTCTTTTAGCTTCTTCAATGTGTCTGCCCATATTGCTTTGGATTTACCATTAAGAGATGAACCTGTAATCTCAAGAGCTAAAGGAAGCTTTCCCAAAGTAGAGACTACTTTTTTTGAAAGGGAGATATAACGATCTTGGTGGAGAGTCTCTTCTAAAGGCATGCCTGCTAAAAAGCTTAAGAGCATGATCAAATTCCATTGCACATACTTCGTAAGTTGAAGCATTTGTATACCTTTTTATAGGGCCTTCACCTGTCACTTCTCCATCAATCATTAGGACACTCTGGTCCCTAGTAGTTATGATAATCCTACTACCGGAACCAAACCAATTACCTTTTTCCGCTAGACTTCTAAGTTGCTCTTTCTCATCTACGTCATCAAATATAATGAGAACTTTTTTATTGCTAAGTACTCTCTTTATCATGTTGACCCCATCATCCACGTCATTAATTTGGTCGAGGATAGAACGAGAATCGAGGAACTTGGATAATAATTGTTTTTGCAAATGTACCAGACCATGGCGTCGTGATGACTCTCCGACATCCGAAAGGAAATTGCAGCCACGGAAGTGAGAAGACAGTTGGTTGAAGATGATCTTGGCAAGTGTTGTTTTACCAATCCCGCCCATTCCGTGGATTCCAAGGAATTGTACGCTATCAGTTTCCACATGCAACATTTTGATCATGGCTTCCACACGATCTTCAACCCCAATTAGATGTTCGGTCACATTTTTTTTATGTCCGATGTTCAGCTTAGTCAACACAATTTGAATTACAGATTGTATCAAATCTACTTGGCTGCCACAACATAACAACCATGTTAGGGATAAATTTTATATTGCAAACTACTCCCTAAGTGACTCAATTCCCCTACAATTTGCAAAAATTACGCAAAATAATTCAAATGCCAAAACAATCCAGATTTTTTCCCAATCTATCTCCGCTCCCCCAATATTAGTTACCACACCATTGGCCCCCGCCCCTGGCATGCCACCATTAACATCACTCACCTCCCCAACCCAAGCCGTCACTGTGGCGTTCTATTGTTGTCGCCCGTCACGCCCCCATTGACCCACCCGTCTCGGCCCTGTCTCGATCCTCCACATCATGTGGGTCCTGGCTTTGTAATTGCCAGGGATGGTATCACCGACCTTGGGCAACTCTAGATTTGGGGTCACCCAAGGTCGGTGATGCCAGATATTGGCTTGATCACGTCAGAATTGGCGTCCCAAGCCCATATCCGACTCAAGATAGTGAGTGGAGGGGAGAAATGGTGGGTATTAGCTAGGTGAGGTCAGCTTGCCCAAATCTGGCGAAGCCGAGCTCACCTAGCCACCAACAAGGCTCAACCTCATTGGACCACTACGAGGCCGGTGTCACTCGCCCAAGGTGAGGCTGATCTTGTGGTGGCCCGGCGTTTCTTGCGGCTAAGTGAACTTGGCTTTGCAAATCTAGGCGAGGCTCAGCCTAACTGGGCCACCATGAGGTCAGTGTCACCTGGCCATTACGAGGCCAACCTCGTTAGGGGCCAGTGGCACTTCAACAAGGCCATTAGCCTCGTCACGGTTGTCGTTAGCTATGGCCGAGGCAGATGATTGACTAAAGGAAGAAGAAGCAAAAAAAAAAGAAAAAAGAAAAAAGAAAAAAGAAAAAAGAAAAAAAATGTAATAAAATTATTAAAACATTAAAAGAAATTCTAAGTCATAAAAGAATTTGAGGGTTGTACCAAAATGGTTTCTATTCCGGGAATATAAATTTTGGATAGTTATCAAATGTCTTCAAATACTCAAATACTCGTTTAGGGAATGGAATAAAAAAATAATAATTTTTTAGCATAAATTATTACCAAGAACATAATGGTTACCAAACAGCCCTCAATGTTTGTGGTTGACAGTGATAGGAGAAACAAAATCAGGATGAGTAGGTGCACTACCAGTGTAGTAGCACCATCAATCAAAGCTATCACGACAATAGAGTCGATCAGCCACTATGGTCGATGGTAATAACGGTAATGGCCACAACCACAATTTACACTATCGAGGATCGGCATGATGAATAAAATGACTAGGGAGGAAAAGCAAATCTATAGATGATAGTTGAAATGTTTAAGACATTTTACCTTCCATCTTTCTTCAAGTTCCATCCCTTTATCTCGTCCACCTCAATAAGAGCCTTTTTCCATGATTCAACTTCAGTGCAAAACTTTTTTTGATACTTCGATAGAGCTTTGCGGTATAAGTTTGTTTTGAGCATGACATCGTCAGGCTCCACATCCAAGAAAATGGGTAAAATCTCTTTATTCTCATTCGATTTGGAGGTACACTTGACCATATATGCGAGCTCTCGGAGGCACCAATGACTCGAAGCATAATTCTTGGAAAAAATGGGAATGTAAATCTTGGAGTTCTCGATTGCTTGTAGAAGTTCATGGCCAATTCTTTTACCGACATGGAGGGATTCATTGTCCCTAAAGACAAGGATCCCGGCCTCAACCATGCCATAGTAAAGAAAATCGGTGAATCCATAACGGGTGTCTGCTCCTCGAAAACTTAGGAAAACCTCAGGGGAAGGCCCTGATGATGCCTGTGAGTTCGTCTCTTTTGTTAGCATTTCGCGCTTCTCTAAGGTCCCACTGGCACGGATGCAGAGGTATATGACGAGACCAATGGAGAGCGCAAAGAAGCTGACGATTCCGATGAGGACGTAGAGCTTGAGGCTGAGGAAGGGAGTCTTGGAGGTGAGCTCATGAGGGGAGAGAGCCGTCAAGAGATCGATGTTCGCCATAAACTGCCATGTTTCTAGCAGAGGAGCGAGAGAGTGGAAAAGCTAAGGGAGTACGCGAATGCGTGAGAATTGAAGAATGAGAGCTCTGCGCAGAGAGAGACAGAGAGAGCAGTGCAGGACCTTATAATGGATACAGAGGAAAAGGAAAGAGAGAGTGAAAAATCTGCCATGTCATTGTTAAAAGTCTCATCTAGCAATTTTATTACGAAAGTGCCATTGTGTTGGATGAGCGACTTTTGTTTCTGTTTTATAAATGGTGGTGATGAATTGATAATTGGTGTTGTTGATGGCATTTTTTACATTTCGAGATAGCCGTGCGGGCGAATGGGGAGGAGTCTGCTTGTTTGAGCCTTAATTGACAGAACTAAGAGGAGACGAGGCGAAGGTGAGATTCACATTGTATTATATGGTTTTTGGGATGAGACTGTATATCATCAGAAAGTTTGGTCTTTGACAGAGTAGAATCGTTAATTGAATTGGTCGATCAATAAGTGTATTGTATCAAAGTTAAGGAATCTATGGTAGAGGAATTTTTTTAGAAATAAAAATAGGAAAAAAACAAATCCATTTTTGAGATGATAAAAGCGCAATAGAGAATATAAATATTCCCTAAAAGCATTTTAATAAATTTCAGCCAAACACAATTTTTTTTTAGAACATTTATAGCAAAACAATCATAATTCTTTTGCTTCATTTTTCTTTGAGAGATGGACCGTGCAATTTTTGAGATTTTAAGCCATGGAAATTTTTTGGAGAGAAAGATATTGCTTTATCTTATTTATTCTAAATCATGCCGACACCCATTCTAAAATTAATTAAGGAACCCATTAGATTTCAAACCCATCCATTCAATAATAAAACACAACTAGTATTATATGTGTGTGTATATATAAACCCCCAAATAATGTGAAAGGCCTTTTATATATAGATTGGATAAACCCCTAGTAATGTGAAAGGCCTACTAAGTATTAACCGGTTCATGCACAAGTCGACTGTCGACTGTGCAATCTTATAATCGTAGCTATGCTCCTATTTTGGTTCTTAATATATAGACAAACAAGATAGAAGTAAGTATTGTCATAGTACTATATAAGATTAACTTAATTAGTTGATATAGCAGATCGAAGATTCTTAACTATGGAAATAATATTTAGTATATGGCTCTGCTTGGTTTTTAAAATGTCATGATATCATAGTGGTGCCATTTCTTATATAGCAAGAAAAATTTGGTTTATGGCAAGAAGAATTAAATGTCAATATTTTTGGCATTTGTACAGTGAAAATGAAGGTTTGAATAAAGAGATGGCATGTGGCATACAACATTGTTTACAAAATTCTTGTCCATAAGTCTCATTTAAAAGATAGGTAAAAAATTAGAACACATTTTGACAAGTCATCCCAGAAGATTTATAGAAGTTTCCATTAGCCAATCAATGGGTTGTAGTCCTAGGAGTTTCCATGTCCCTTACGTTTGATAACAAATTCAAGATCAGAGATTTACAGTCTTGAAAATAGAGGATATAAAGTGAAATTGGGATACAAAATGAAGATTACTTTTTAACTTTTTCTTTATTTTAATTATATTAGAAAAATTTTAAAATCCAATCAAACTTTGTATCTACATATTCTCCAGATTTGTGGCGTTGTTCATCTCTAGATGTTAAATTACCCTTTTATTACTAAAATGTATTTTAAAACATAATTGGCATGGTGTAAAGTCAAGATCGTCCGTGTAATATCGTCGTTTTGATGGAAAAAATTTGAAGTACCTCTTCCCAATTAATTGTTACACGTGTTAGCATCTAAGCATGCGTCGATCGGGCCTTAATCTTCCCCATGGCTCACTCTAATTGCTCCCTCTCCTGATGGAATCATCCTCAGCTGTCGATCCGAATACCTGCTTCTAAGCCAAACCTCGTCGCACCATCAGCGGGGCCAAGAAAAGGAAAACGAGAAGAAAAGGCATAATGAAACGAGTGTGTCACTTCGACCAAAAAAAAGAAAAGAAAAAAAGAGTGTCACCACCAAGGACCCCCCAACGACCAGAGAAAGCAAGTCAAGAGTCTTCCACCGATCTTGCCGGCTTAGTTGCATTAGGAGACAAGAGACCAGCATTTATGATGATGTAATGGATAAAACTAGTCATGACATGACGAAAATATGCAACTTTATTTATTTTTGTTTGTGACACATGGTATGATTTTCATAATTTTTCTTAGGTGTGCTAAGAAATCTAAATGTCTGACAACACAATGTAAATTCTTGTCCATAAGTCTCATTTAAAAGTTGGGTAAAAAAATAGAACATATTTGACGAGTCATCCCATAAGATTTATAGAAGTTTCCATTAGTCAATCAATGGGTTGTAATCCTAGGAATTTCCATGTCCCTTACACGTTTGATAACAAATTCAAGATCAGAAATTTACAGTCTTGAAAATAGAGGATATAAAGTGAAATTGAGATACAAAATGAAGATTAATTTTTAAATTTTTCTTTATTTTAATTATATTAAAAAAAAAAATCCAATCAAACTTTGTATCTACATCAAATACTACTTTGAATTCTTCAGATTTGTGGCGTTGTTCATCTAGAGACAAAAACCCTTAAGTAGATGCTAAATTACCCTTTTATTACTAAAATGTGGCGATCACATAATTGGCATGGTGTAATCAGTCAATTTGAATTGTCCGTGTAATATGCATGTCGTTTTGACGGAAAAAAATTGAAGTACCTCTTCCCAATTAATTGGTACACCTGTTAGCATCTAGGCATGCGTCGATCCGGGCCTTCATCTTCCCCATGGCCCACTCTAATTGCTCCCGCTCCTGACGGAATCATCCTCAGCTGTCCGATCCGAATACCTGCTTCCAAGTCAAACCTCGTCGCACCATCAGCGGGGCCCAGAAAAGGAAAACGAGAAGAAAGGCATAATGAAACGAGCGTGTCACTTCGACCAAAAAAAAAAAAAAAGAGTGTGTCACCATCAAGGGCCCCTCAACGACCAGAAAAAGCAAGTGAAGAGTCTTCCACCGATCTGGCCGGCTTAGTCGCGCATTCGGAGAGACCAGCCTTTATGATGACGTAATGGATAAAACTAGTCATGACATGACGATAATATGAAATTTTATTTTATTTTATTTTTTGTGACACACAGTATGATTTTCATAATTTTTTCTTAGGTGTCCTAAGAAATCTAAATGTTCAACAACACAATGTAAATTCAATTTATATCAAACTCTTCAATTTGCATTAGGAGACGAGAAATAAGTGTCACCATCATTGAGGACCCCTCAACAACCAGAGAAAGCAAGTCAAGAATCTTCCGTCAATCTTGCCGGGCTAATTTGCATTAGGAGATGAGAGACCGGCATTTATGAAAATGAATGGATAAAACTGGTCATAACATAATGATAATATGGAACTTTTTTTTGTGACACACGGTATGAGGTTTTCATAATTTTTCTTAGGTGTCCTAAGAAGTCTAGATGCCTGACAACACAATGTAAACTCAATTTATGCCAAACTCTTCAATTTGTCTATTGGCTCTAAATAACTCTGAGCTGCAAATGGCTAAGATGTGAATTCTATTTAAAACACCATTACTATTAAGAAAGACACAGGGATAGCTTTTAAGCAAAGACACTTATCTGTCATTGGAATTAATGTAATTGCTAAATAAAAAATATTGTATAAGTATCAAAAACTTAACCTTACTTGGAATTAAATTTATTTACTTAAATTAAAATTATTATATGTATTACAATCTTAACCTCACTATATGAAGGATTACGTGGCCGGTGTTACCAACAAAAACAGTTAAAATAATATAAGAGATTGAAAATAGTTATTCACATTATTACTTAGTTACAAACTAATGTGACAATTTTTTCAATGCCTAACTATGCTTGACCTTTTTCAAATGATCATTCGTACTATATAGATCTACATCCCAAACAAATATAGTAAGTATGTGATACCACACATTAACATAAAGATGGCTCTATAAAAGATGCTAACAATATTCCGAATATTGTGAGATTCGATAAATGACGGATCATATTAGTGATGATTACACAAAATGAAGTCAAATAGTCGGCATCCCACTCAAAATAAGATGATTGAGGTGAAAACAACTTGATTTTGGAAATTGAACTGTGAAACAACCTAGACAATTAGATTTAGCAATTGAGTGAATGTAGACTATCGTGAACACCAATACGTTATTTATTTATAAAATGGATTTAATTGCAAAATTCTCAATACAAACTTTTTTTATGAATTATAATTAATTGTAAGCAACTTTATATATTTTATTTTAAATTTTAAAATTACAATTTGCTTATCTTAAATTTTAAAAGAAGGTAATGAGAAGAGGCAATGAATTATCAAATTTAAATTAATCTGATTGGTTAATTTGTCTAGAAAGCACACAAGTCCCAAATCATCTTTGTTAGCTAATCTACTTCACAGTGTGTAACACGGGTTCTACTCTCTTTGCTCGCTTCGTTGCATTTTTCTCTTCTTTTCTTCTGACTTAAGAAGTCAAAAGTCTTCCACCATCTCACTTGCTTAGTTGCAAGGAAATTGATAAGGCAAAAGCCGACAAAACCCACTCAAAAGAAAAGACTGGTGAGGGAAGCAAGTTAAAGTCTTCCTGCATCTTGCATTGTGAGATAAGGGATCCTTATCAAAGAGTCTTCCTCAGACTTGGTTTACAAAATTGTTCAATAAATTCTTGTCCATTAGTCACGTTTAAAGGACATGCCAAAATGTTGACGCGGTTTACAAGTCATCCCGAAATTTTCCTAGAAGTTTCATTTATCAATCAATGGGTTATCGTACTAGGAGCTTCCATGTCACATTTATTTAATTACAAATTTTAAATCAAAGATTCATAGCTCTAAAAATAGAGAATATAAAGTGAAATCGAAATACAAAGTGAAGATGATTTTGAGGTTTTTAAAAATTCTGATCAACTTTGTATCTATATCATGTACGACTCTTGAGTTCTTGACATTTGTAGCAATGTTCATTTTCAGAGAAAAATCTTTAATTAGAAGATTAAACTATCCCTCTACTAAGGAATTTGATATTATGTGTCAATCACCATGATTGACATGGTGTAATCAATCAATCCATGTTGCCCATGCAATATGCAAGTCATTCGAATGGGCGTTAAAATGTTTTTTTTTTTTTTTTTTTGGGTCTAAGGCACTAAAACGTTAAGATATTCACTTTGCATTGGTTTATCACACCACATGATATAACTGTCACATGAAATACCTTTTGTTTTGCCATATAATTTCTCTCCTTTCTCTCTCCCCCAACCATACTGCCAGTCAATGTCACCATCCTTGTTCCCAGTAGACGCTGTCATTGCTCAATCAAAGTCGACAACGCCCTCCACACTTAGCCCCACCTTTGTCTGCATCTCTCTTCTTTGCCATGGCCTAACTCAAAATTAGAGGCATCTTGCTCAAAGCTACAATGATGCGTATCATCATTTTTTTTTCTTTTCCATTGTGGACGAAGAGGATCGTCAACCACTGCACAAGGGCTTGCAACCCCTTGTGGCAGGTAGTGAGGGTTGCAACCCTCGCCGAGGCCCATACTAGTCATAGGCGAAGGAGGGTGTGAAGGCCCTCCTCAACCATGAAAGCTTTGCCTATGGCTACGGTCAAGGCAAGGGCTTGCCGGCCCTATTATAGGGTCGTTGGTCATGATTGAAAAAGAAAGAAAAAAAGAAGAAGAAAAGAATAAGAAAAAGAAAATTACAAAAAAAAAATTATTTTAACGAAAAATTGTGAAAAAAAAGTCCATGTAAGCGCCTACCATGTCACATAAGAAGTCCGGGGTCCACACCAAAGATTCCCAACCAAAAAAAGCCAGGAGCACTAAATTGATAAATTATCAAAGACTTTGTTATAAAATTAGTTAAATTGAAATGTTTAAGGTATGAATTGACATCTATACAATAAATTTAAGATTTTTTTTTTTTTTTGTAATTTTCCTCACATAATATGTAATACCATGAAATTAACATTCGTCTTCAAGTCTCCTTTGTCCCGCTGAGACCTTTTCTCTCCCAACCCCTCTCCTATTTTGAAACTTTCTTCATCTCTTCCACTTCTAGAGGGGAGGGATTTGACCTAGATCTCTCCCTCCCTTCATAGTTGTTTTGTTGTTGTTGTTGTTTTGTCTTTGGAGGAACCACGTAGCCGACAGCCTTTTTCAGGTGACACGTCCCACCACCCCCGATGTCTTAAGTCTCTATAAAGGAGGATTTGACCTAGAACATAGTTAGTTTTTTTTGTGCTCTGACAGGTCTTGTGTATACCCCTAGGTGATGCATAGCGGGAGGATCCACCACGGTGTCTTAAGTCACCTAGTGTCTCCCCTGGGTTTCAAACTCCTCAACTCTTCTTAAGGATTATCGTAGTTCTTATCCAGTAGACCCATGAGACCGGTGATTCTCCTCATCCTTTGTTTTTTTTTTTTTTTTCCTTTTGATTCTTTCCTTACTCTCTCGATCTAGTTTTAGATTTAGGAGATTTGCTCTACTAATCTTAAATTTGAAAGCTTTCTCTTCAATCTAATTCTAGATTTTGGAGTTTTAATGAACAAAGAGGAATGGATTCAGCGGATTGTACCTGCTCATTTTTTTAGTCTAAAGAGGCCAAGTTGTATTCCCGAAGCTTTGAGAAACCTTACGGAGCCTGAGACCATGGAAAACACAACTAAGAAGAGAATACTAGCCACTCAAGGTCCAAATTTCCGAACAACTCAACAACAGTTTTGTTAGTAAAATGGATTCAACATAGGAAGTAATTACTTTCCACTGCCGTCGAAGTAAAGTGAGGATATTGCTGTTCCGCACTGCAAGATTCAACTCCATAAGCCCTTCAACAATTGTGAACAAAAACTTCCCTTGAAATGTGGGGTTTTTACCATCGTCTACACACCAAATCAGATCAAAACTAAGACGTCCATTGACACAATTTTCCAATTAGCTCAACACCAAAAACTTCACCCTCTCTAGTAATAAAACTACATATCCAAATCTGAACAGGGAAATAAATAATTGTGCAATCATATGGCGTGAAATTTAGAATTACCAGTGTGAGTTCTGGCGTGAAACTAGGTGCTGCCATATTCCAAATGTCAATGGGGCTCCTAGAGGCGATGGCGACGACAGAGGCAGCAGCGATATGTCCAAGAATGTAGTAGATTTGAGCTCGTCGAACATGAATGACGAATTGAAGCCGTCGACGAGACTCCTGGATACGATGGCGGAGGCGGAGGCAGCGTTTCAGGTGTCACCCCCCAAACTCTCCATTATCATAAATTTCCCGCTTCTTTAAAGATTCCAAGTGGTTGAGACCCTGCACAATTTTTAGCTCACAACAATATCTTACTTTGAGCTCCCATGGCATTTTCAATTTCGAAAGGTCCGATATCCTCTCCACGGAAGGGCAATAAACGACTGATAGGGAGTAAAGGGATCCCAATTCTTCAAGGCCACAAGTCTCGACTAATGAAAGGCAATGTCGCAGACTTACCTTGTGTAGATTCTTCATGCCCAACGGATTAAGTACTTCTAAAAAAACTCACATACATCCATCTATAATAATCTCAATCATTTCATTTCCAGCTGCAATGGCGCATCCAGTTGTTTGAGCTCACAGCGCTCCATACGGAGTTCCTCCGACTCCACATCAAATATACTAGAGAATTCTAGCGAACATTCATAGAATGTCAATATTGATAAGTTTTTCAAATTGGAAAAATCCGGTTATTGCGTGGCGACCAGATCACAAAGTTGTAACTCTCTTAAACTAGACGGAAAGCTGGGGGAGGAATTGCATATTTTTGCAGCACAATTTTAGTGTTTAAATTGAGATAAGATGCCGATGCTAGTGAGAAGAGCGGCGACAAGGGTTTCATCTTGAGATAGGGTACCAATTCGTCTCTCCTGGCAAAATTCCTCCAGCTCATATTTCATCTCCTCTTCGGAGGAATAACAGCAATTTTTTGGGCCCCATCTCTGATGAGTCAAACTTGGGGGTAGCTCCGGCAACTATTTAAGCTCGGGACATTTTTTTAGCTTTTAAGTGTTTGGAGATTAGAGAGGTAACTCAAGTGGTGGGTAATCTGGACATACATGTGCTGACAAGTTGATGATCCTTAAATAGGACAATCTCCCAATTTTGTTACATTGCCAGTCAAGTTGCAACATTCTTAAGCATCTAACTCTTCGACTTCTCCACTAACCCAACCACACTTGGTAATTTTCTCATCCATCTTATGCCACTCATCCTTAGTACTTTCAGTTGCTTGAAATTGCCAATTGAATCATGTAGGTGACCAGTACTTGTCGATGACAAATCCGACTTGATTAATGATTGTAATTCCCAATCGAATTTGGAAGTTCCTCTATGTATATACACCTAGATAAATTCAACTGCTTGAGTTTCACTAGCCCTCCAATTGAGTATGGCAATTTTAAGGATGATTGTTTGCTTATCATTAACCGTTGATATTCTTCTTTTGGGGGAGACATAACAAAATCTGTCAAAGCCTATAGACATCCTATTTCTTCAGGCAACTCTCAAAGAAATTTATATCCATTCAAGTTCAAAATAGTTAGAAGCTTTAATTTGACAATGGAATGGTCAATTTCAATTAAGTTGATGCAGCCTTCAAGAACCAATCTCTCCATTACACCCACGTAGATAAATTAGGTGTTCTCTTTAAGTATTCACGAGGTTCTAAGATCTAGTACTTTTATTTTTCTGGCCTCTGCAAAACAATTTGATAAAATATATATTAAGAAATAGCTTGTAGGGAATTAAAAAAACGACAAGAAATGACATGCTTATTCAAGAAGGGGACTCGTATCAGTATTTTGATTTGGTCCTAGCCAATCCATTTCTCCAAATTACAGCTGTGTGAAAGGTTAAGAACCACTAAATTAGCCAAATGAAAGTTTGTTGTCTCAAACTTGGAATAGCTACAATGCCAAGAAAGCCATTTTAAATTGGAGAGAAGATTCTTGAACTCTCCAACAAGGGACCCAACTTCCCCTCATAAGAACCTCAGGTTTTGGTAAATCAGCAAATTCATCAGATGTGAGAGTATCTTGATAAATGAAATGATATCTAGGTCGTACCTGATAGTGCTTCCATTTTCCTACTTCCCGACAATGACCGAGAAGTCCACGTGTGAAGGTCAGAAGCAAACAATTTCAAGCAAGAATAGTGGTTAATTTATCCTTTTGCAAGAATACTCAACAACAATTTGCGGGAAAATAAATTGTTGTTCCCTTTTTATACCTTTTTCCTCTTCAAAATGTTAAGCGCTTCCTCATAGTTCCACACTTTGCTATGCTTATCGGGATATTTGAAATTCTCTTGATGGACGATTTCCCTTCCGAAGTCCCGTACTTGGTCATACATCTAGAAAGTATTGCCATCTTTGATTTTTATCAAGGACATGAGAACGAGGATATCAATGGCAATGTGTGGGTGGTACTTATAGGCATCCCACATATAGAAAGGGTATATTCTATCCTCATTAACAAAAAAGAAAATAAAATCTATATCTAGAAATATTTCCCTTCATGATGGATCTAACCTTTCATAAGATATCATCAAATTTCTTTGGACTTCCATAGGAGGAGCTTCTTTTAGTTTCTCCCATGTATTGATCCATAATTCGTCGGATTTACCAATAAGGAATGAACATGTAATCTTAAGAGCTAAAGGAAGCTTGCCCAAAGTATGGACAATTTTTTTAGAAAGGGAGACATGATGATTTGGTGGATAGTCTCTTCTAAATGCATGCTTGCTGAAATGATTAAGAGCATGATCAAATTCCATTTCATGTGCTTCATAAGTCAAAACATTTGGGCCTTCATATAGGACATTGTTGTCCTTCATAGCTATGATAATCCTGCTACCGAACTGAATCAATCACATTCTTTTGCAAGACTTTTCAGTTGCTCTTGTTTATCCATGTCATCAAGAATAATAAGTACTTTTTTTTTTATTTCTAATTATTCCTCTGTTAATCATTTTGATCCCATCATTCACATGACAAATTTGGTTAATAGAATGAGAACCAAGGAGCTTGGATAACAACTGTTTTTGCAAATTTACCGGATCATCATTGCTTTTTGATGATTCCTGAACATCTACAAGGAAACAACATTGGTCAAAGCAAGAAGATAGTTTGTAGAAGATGACCTTAGCAAGGGTTGTTTTGCCAACACCGCCCATTTCATGGATTATGAGAAATGGTACATCATCGGATCCCACATCCAACGTTTTGATTATAGCTCCCACACAATCATCAACTCCAACAAGATGTTCGGTCAAATCTTCATATACAACCTTTACTTAACCGATACCATGCGAATTATTGAACGGATCAAATCTCCTTAACTGCCATAAGGTAATAACCATGTTAGCGGTAACTTCTATAGTGTAAAACTACTCCTACAGTGACTAAATTGCCCTCACTTGTTGAGAAAAATTACGCAAAAATATCTAGACACCGATACGAACTAAATTTTTGCCAATCTCTCTCTGCTCCCCAACATCAATCATTATCTAAGTAGCACCGACATCGGGAAGTGACATAACACGGCACGCTAGAGTGCCGACACGTCATTTTTAAAAAATTAGATAATTCCGACATGTTGAGACACATTATATATTAAATGTATATTTTTATATATGCATAATAAATTTTCATTTTTATGATTATTTCAATCAAATTAATTTAAGTACACCAATAAATAAATAATAATAATAATAATTCTAGAATGGATTTACACTAAAGACATTAATTCACAATTTATTAATATCATTGTTTCAATTTGACAAATTCAACTCCATTCCAATAATCCATAAAACTTAGATAAAAAAATAATGCACATTCTAGACTTGCATGTCAAACATATCAGGAGAAAATAGATAAAAAAAACTTGAGAAGTGAATTGTGTAATGGGGAAAATGAGAGTAAGAAGAGAAGAAAATATTAGGTTTTTTTTTTTTCTCCATTTATTGTCTTCATTATTATTATTTTTTCACATATATACATTTTAACCCTCATTTATTAATTTTTTTTTAAAAATTGACATTGTCGGAATCAGTCGAAAACTTGTATATTGAAATTTTAACTCGAGTGTCGGAGAGTGTTAGGAAAGTTAACTGTGCGTTAAATTTTCCGATAAGTGTCGGAAAAGTGTGAAAAAATGTCGAGCTCCGACAAGACATGAAGGCTCGTGTCGGTGCTTGACCGTGCGACTGCCGGGGAGGGCGTCATCGGCCTTAGGCGAGACCAGATTTGGGGTCGCCCAGGGTCAGCGACGCCAGATGTGGGCTCGGTGGGCTCAGACCTGACGTCCAGATCCCGGATCTGACTTGCCTCAGTGAGCGATAGAGCGAAAGGGCGGGGCCGGATGGCTCAGAGGTGGCTTATGTCGGCTTGTTGTCAGGCTGGCGACAAAGAAGTGGCGACAATCGAAGGACGAGCTGCTGCATTGGCTCGCCAGAAGCTTGGTGGAGCCACTCGGAAAGCCATTACTGATCGTGGCTACTATGTCAGACTAAGAGTGAGAGAGAGAGAATCAAAATGAGTAGCGTGCGCTGCCACCGCAATAGTGCCATTGACCGGAGCTATTGCAGCGATAACCGCTATTGGCCACTGTCAGTGAGAATTCCGTTCTCATCGCCATAGTGGCTGATAGCAGTAGCAGCCGCTATCTGAACTGTATAGAATCGACTAGATGAATAAACTATAACTTCACCAACAATACCACAATTATACTAAATAGGGAGAAAACGAGTTTAAGACATTTACCCTTCCTCTTTCTTCCAGTTCCATCCATTTCTCTTGCCCACTGAGAGCCTATTCCCATGACTCCACTTCAGTGCACGGCATCTTCTAGTGCTTTGAAAGAGTCTGTCTGTACAAATTTGTTTGAGCTTGACATCAGCAGGTTCCACGGTCAAGAAAATGGGTGAATTCATAACAGGTGTTTACTCCTTGAAAACTTCAAAAACCTCATATGAAGGTCCTGATGATGCCTGTGAATTCGTCTCTTTCTCCATTGTGGGATCTTGAAGCACCACAGATATCAAATCCTTTGTCTCTCATGAAAGTTTGCATTTTGGGTGTGCTTGGATCTGAGCGACGGCTGTCAATATGATGAGCACTCAATCTCTGGCGTCATGGGCGTAGGGAAAAAGGCGCTGGACTTCGAATATTAATTAATATAGTCAACACCTTTCTTTCTTTTTCTTCTTTTTTTAATCCCTTCTTCATCTTTTGATTAATTTGTTTGGTGTTCATTTATATCTTTACTATTTTGCATCTGTTTGGCCACCGAATTTCCTAAATTAAATGTTAAGATGTGAATTCTATTTAAAAACACCATTACTATTAAGAAAAACACACGAATAGCTTTTAAGTGAAGACACTTATATGCAATTCTAATGTAATTACTAAACCAAAATAATGATATATGTATCAGAATCTTAACCTTATTTTGAATTAATTTATTTACTTAAATTAAAATTGTTATATATGTATCATAATCTTAAACTCACTTTATGAAGCATTACATGGCCAGTTTTACCAATAAAAATAGTTAAAATAATATAAAAATTTGAAAAGAGTTATTCACGTGATTACTTATGTACAAAATAATGTGACAAATTTTGAATGCTTGGCAATGCCCTATCTTTTCAAATCATCTTTATAGTATATAGATTTAGATCCCAAATCAATATGGGAAGATATGACACCACATATTAAACATAAAGACGGCTACATAAAAGACTCTGAGTATTTCGAAAATTTGTGAGATTCAATAAATCATGGATCAAATCAATGAAGATCACACAAAATCAAAGTCAAACATATCTAGCATCCCGTTAAAAATGTGATGATTGTAGTGAAATCAGCTTGATTTTGAAAAATTAAGATGTGAAATAGCCTAGATAATCAGATTTAGCAATGGAGTGAATATATAGTGCCCCAACAATATATTTTTTTATTTAGAAAATGATTTGATTTGAAAAATTTTCAATACAAACTATTTTATAGATTATGATCCAACCACAAGTCAAAATTTTAAAGTTGCAACTTTGCTTATCTTAAATTTTAAATTTATACTTTAAAAGAAGGTAATGAGAAGGACATTTCAATTAATCTTGATTGGTTAATTTGTTTGGAAAGCACACAAGTCCCAAATCATCATCTTTGTTAGCTAATCTACCGGGCATGTAACACAGAAAAGAAAGCCAAAGTCTTCTAATATCTTTGCTCTGCTTCGTTGCGTTTTCCTCTTCTTCTTTTTTTTTTTTGACACAAAGAAGTCAAAGTCTTCCACTACCTTGCTTGTTTAGTTGCAAAAAGCGATAAGGCAAATGCCCACGAAACCTACTCAAGAGAAAAGATTGGCGAGGGGAAGGAAGTCAAAGTCTTCCTCCATCCTGCATTGCAGATGAGGGATCCTTGTTGAAATGTCTTCATCATACGCGGTATACAAAATTGTTCAAGAAATTCTTGTCCATTAGTCACATTTCAAGGACATGCCAAAAAGTAGAACGCGGTTTACAAGTCATCCCGGAAGTTTCCTAGAAATTTCATTGATCAATCAGTGGGTCACATCTTAGGAGTTTCTATGTCCCATTCACCCAATAACAAATTTTAAATAAGAGATCATAGCTTTAGAAATAGAGGATATAATGTGAAATCTTGATACAAAATGAAGATGATTTTTGAGCTTTTCTTTATTTTAACCATAGTAGAGAACATTTAAAAAAATCCAATCAACTTTGTATCTATGTCATATACGATTCTGAATTATTGACATTTGCAACCGCGTTAATCTCCAAACAAAAATCTTTAGCTAGAAGATTAAACTATCCCTCTACTGAGAAAATTTATATTATGCGCCGATCACATGATCACCTTGGTGTAATTGGTCAATCCATATTTCCACTACTTAGAAAAAATGGAAAGAGCACAGCATTCCTTGTTGCACCTTCATCTTTTCATTAATTTGTTTCGGGTTCATGCATATCTTGCCTGTTTTGCATCGGTTTGGCCACCGAATTTCCCAGAATAAAATTATTAAGACGTGAATTCTATCTAAAAACACCATTACTAATAAGAAAAAACACGGATAGCTTTTAAGTGAAGACACTTATCCGTCATTGGAGTTAATGTAATTACTAAATCAGAATTACTATATGTATATATCAGAATCTTAACCTTACTTGAAATTAATTTATTTACTTAAATTAAAGTCATTATATATGTATCTTAATCTTAACCTCACTATATGAAGTATTAAGTGGCTGGTTTTACCAACAAAAAGCAGTTAAATAATATAAGAGATTGAAAAGTGTTATTCACATTATTACTTAGTTACAAATTAATGTGACAAATTTTTGAATCACACCTGACTATGCTCAACCTTTCCAAATGATCATTCTTAGTATATAGATCTAGATCTCAAACAAATATAGAAAGATATATGATACCACGCTAAACATAAGGATGACTCTATAAAAGATGGTAATGATATTCCAAATATTTGTGAGATTCGATAAATCATGGATATGCTCGGTGATGATTACATAAAATTGGATCAAATAATCAGCATCCCACTCAAAATAAGATGATTGCAATGAAAACAGCTTGATTTTGGAAATTAAACTGTGAAACATCCTGGATAATCAGATTTAGCAACTGAGTGAATCTAGAGTGCCATGAACACCAATACGTAAATGGATTGATTGCAAAATTTTCAATAAAATTATTTTATTAATTATGTTATATATATTTCATTCTAAATTTTAAAATTGCAACTCGCTTATCTTAAATTTTAAATAACTTTAAAAGAAGGTGATGAAAGGAGGCAATAAATTTTCAAATTGGTTTGGTTTATTCCTTCATCTTTTGATTAATTTGTTTCATGGTCATGTTATATCTTGTCTGTTTTGCATCGGTTTGGCCACCGAATTTTTCAAATTAAATATTAAGATGCGAATTCTATAAAATCATCATTACTAATAAGAAAAACACATTTATAGCTTTTAAGTTAAGAGACTTATCTGTTATTGAGATTAATGTAGTTACTAAATCAAAATTATTATATCAGAATCTTAACCTTACTTGGAATTAATTTATTACTTAAATTAAAATTATTATATGGTTATCATGATCTTAACCTCCTTTTATGAAGTATTATGTGGCGGTGTTACCAATAAAAGAATTACAATAATATAAGAGATTGAAAAGAGTTCATATTATTGCTTAGTCACATTTTGAATGCTTGACTATGCCGTACCTCTTCAAATGATCATTATAGTATATAGATTTATATCTCAAACCAATATGGATTGATATATAATACCACAGATTAAACATAAAGACGGTTACATAAAAGACTTTGACAATATTTCGGATATTTGTAAGATTCGGTAAATTGCAGATCATATCAATAAAGATGACACAAAACCAGACTCAAATATATCTAGCATCCCAATAAAAGAAGATGATTGCACTGAAATTAGCTTGATTTTGGAAATAAAGTTATGAAATAGCCTAGATAATCAGATTTATCAATGGAGTGAATGTAGAGTGCCACAACAATATGTTTTTTATTTATAAAATGGATTCATTTGCAAAATTCTCAATATGAACATTTTTAGATTGTGATCCAACTATTAGTAGCTTGATATATTTTATTCGAAATTTCCAGTTGTAACATAGCTTATTTTAAATTTATATTTAAATATTAAAAGAAGGGAATGAGCAGGGCGATGAATTATCAAATTTAAATAAAATCTGATTTGTTAATTGTCTAAAGCACACAAGTCCCAAATCATCATCGTTGGATAATGTACTTCGCGTGTAACATGGAAAGCAACCCAAAAGTCTTCTAATATCTTGCTCACTTCGTTGCATTTTCCTCTTCTTTTCTTCCTACCAAAGAAGTCAAAAATCTTCCACCATCCCACTTGCTAAGTTGCAAAGAAAGTGATAAAGCAAAAGCGGACAAAACCTACTCAAAGAAAAATAAGCCCCTCCTTTCTCGTTCCCTCTTTTTTTGAAGGATTGCCCTTAGTTTTTTTTTTTAGCGTTAATTAAACAAGAATAACCGGTGCATTCACGAAACTTCCCTACATATCATTTACACTCATGCATCTAAATACACGAGCGCTCTTTTTTGTGCTAATTGGCATATTTTCCAACTTGATCGATCCTATGCTTTGACCGATTGACTTGCAAATCAGAACCCAAACCAGTCATTTGACAGGTCTACGTTTGGATGAATTGCTTGACAAGATTACAAAACCCGATTAAGATACGTGGCCACAAATTGCCAACTCTAATAACACTGATGTTGTGGTGATGTGGAGCGGTGAGTGGCCCAAATGATATGGCGGTTGCTTGATGCTGGTGTAATCTTCCTGAGCACGTAGCTGGCACGGATAAAAAAAGAGACTAGTAACACATGAACTAGGTTAAGTTTGTGGTCTCAACCGTCCAGCCGCATGTGGCAGCGATCCGAGTCTCTGTTTCCAGTGTTCAACTCGGAGGACAATTACTTGTCCGATGGGCGGTTCGTTGAGTAACAAGCACCGAAGGGCAACGGGCTACGAAGGTAAAGATTTGGACGAGTTGCGTCGTCTCCGCACGTGAGGTTTTCATCCATGGTGGAGTTGAGTCGCAGTTGGCGTCGATTCAACAATGTGAATCTAGGATTCAAAGCCTT